>CAKNYM010050053.1:0-67894 GCA_932195095.1 Andricus curvator
AACCAGTAAAAATGTCACAGAACGAAAATCAACAACTTTTGGAAAAACTGTTCACAACAAATTTCATTGAAAAAAATTAGGTAACAAAAATTTTATGAACAACAATTTGTGTGAAAAAAAATTAAATTTTTTTTTTTAAATTATAAAATTATTTTTCTTTAAAAAAAAATAACTAAGTCGTTAAAACCACCCTATCGCAACGCCGTATAAGGGTTTCAGCCCGGGGCGACGTAAACCTGAAAACAACCAAATTTTTAATTTTTAGCCTAAACTTTTGAAACAAAGGTAAATTATTAGAATTATAATAATCTGAAAATTCGCTGGTGTTTAAATTAATAAAAAACGTTTTTTTAGAACTATTTTAGTTAATTGTTCACAAAAGAAATTTATAATCTGTCTGTATTAAGAGAAAATACAGATGAACGTAATTTTCTTATTAAAACTTTCCTATACACTACGAATTTGAGTTTTGTTCTCTTTTGTATTTTTTTACTATTTTTGGTGTCAGATAATGAAAAATATACTTCAGATGGTCTTTTGAAGTTCCATTAAAAAAAGTCATAGTCCAAATTTCACAAATACTTGGCAACTACCCATATCCTATAGATGAAATCTCGTAATTTTATGGAGAAAGATTTCGTGTGAGTCATAGTAAGTCATAGGGTGACCTCTATATATTTAAAATTAAAAGTAACAGAATTAAAAAAGTAGATTTCTCATTTTATTGATCGCCGATAATTATTTCGATTTATTTATTCTTACTATTACTTTCAATGTAAGTTGTTATTGAAGATATTATATCTTTAGTTGCTATGACTGACAGTCTCCATACACGTCGTAAAATGATATGCGCGTTATATTTTGGCCAATATTATTGTATGTACTATAACACTATATTCTACTCGATTATAGATTAGATGAATGACAAAATGGTCTCAGTACAATCTTTCTCAATTCTGAAACTTGAACAAATATAAAGTAAAAATTAACTGAATTTTTAATTAAAACTTATAGTTCCATGTTTCTTATTTTCTTCACTGATTGAATAATTATTTTTTTAAAGTGTTTATTACGTTGTGAAATGACTATGGTATATGAATTAAATTCTCAGAATGATATGTACATAAAATTATATTTTAATTTTTTTCTTTAATTAGTTTTAAAGGTTATCATTGGATTAAATGTATAGAAATGCAATTTCGAACAAAAAACATATATATAATGTAAAAATTACTTGAATGTTCCAATGAAAATAATTGTTTAATGCTTTTTATATTGTGAGCTGATTAATTAATTATTATTAACTGATTCTATTAAAACTTAAATTTTCTGGAATTAGTTTAAAAGGTTATTGATAATTCATATCGTCAGAAATGAGAGTTCAAATAAGAAAAACAAATATAAAGTAAAAATTATTTTAATGTTTCAATAAAAATAATAGTTTCATACTTATTTTGTTGTAAACAGTTTAATTAATTATTGATCGATTAATTTTGTTAAAAACTTTAAATTAAATAATGATTGCATTTAAATTTTTTTTCAATTGAGTTACATAAATTGATTATTTACTTGAATGTTATGTAATTGAATATGGGCTATTATTTTTTAAATAAAAGTTTATTTTTTCTTTAAAATACCTTCATTGCAATTATACATATAATCTTTTCAAATGCTTATGACGTTGTGAAATGACTATATCTGAATTCAATTTTCAAAATTATATGTACATATATTTTAGTTTTTTTTTAAATTTGTTTAAAAGGTTAATAGTGAATTAAATGTATAGAATTGACATCTGAAATTTGATGGAGAATATAATCTAAAAATTATTTGAATGCTTCAATGAAAATAATTGTGTAATGCGTTTTATGTTATGAACTGATTAATTAATTATTAACTGATTCTATTGAAACTTACATTTTCTGGAATTAGTTTAAAAGGTTATTACTAAATAAAATATTCAGAAATGAAAGTTCAAATTTGTAAAGTATATATAAATTAAAAATGATGTTAATGTTTTAATGAAAGTTATAGTTTAATACTTCTTATTTTTTTAACTGATTGATTATTTTTCATCTGATTAATTTTTTTCAAAATATTAAATTACATGAAGATTGATTTTGATTTGTTTCAATTAAGTATACCTATATTCCAATTACGTAATTTCTTCCAATGTTGGTGATGTTGCGAAATGATTATCTGAATTTAATTTTCAAAATTATATGTATATTGTATATATGTTTTAATTTTTTCTCAAATTACTGAAAAAGGTTAATAATAAATCAAATTTTCAGAAATGAAAGTGAAAATTGAAAAAAAATAAAAATAAAAATGGTTTGAATGCCTGAATGAAAATTATAGTTTAATGCTTTTTATGTTGTGAACAGATTAATTAATTATTAACTGATTAATTTTTTTCACAATATTAAATTAAATAAATATTACATTTTGATTTTTTAAAATTAAGCACATAAATTGATTATTTACTTCAAGGCTATGTAATTGAATATTTTCTATAATTTTTTTAATAAAAGATTATTTATGTTCAAAATACCTCTATTCCAATTGTATAATTTTTGCAAATTTTTGTGATGTTGTGGAATACGTACCTGAATTATGCTTTCCATATTATGTGTACACATATTTTACTTTTCTATGGAATTAGTTTAAAAGATTATTAATAATTCAATTTTTTGGTAAAATATAAAGTAAAAATTATTCGAATGTTTTAATGAAAATAAGTGTTCATTGCTTTTTATGTGGCGAAATCATTAATTAATATAAACATATATTTTATTTTTTTATGGAATTAGTTTTGAAGGTCATTAATAAATTAAATGTATAGGAATGCAAACTCAAACAAAAAAATATATACAATGAATATACAATTAATAAAAATTATAGTTGAATGCTTCTTATTTTGTAAACTGGTTAATTAATTATTACCTGATTAATTTTTTTCACAATAGTAAATTACATAAAGATTGAACTTTAATTTTTCTCTACTAAGTTATATAAATCGATTATTTATTTTTAAGTTATGTAATTGAATATTGGCCATAATTTATATAGTAGAAGTTTATTTATATTTGAAATACCCGTATTCTACTTACATAATTTTTTAAATGTTTTTCATCTTGTGAAATGAGTATCTGAATTAAAATTTCAAAGTTATGTGTACATAAGTTTTAATTTTTTTATAAATTAGTTTAAAAGGTTATTGATAAATCAAGTTTTCATAAATGAGAGATAAAATTTAAAAAAAAATTAGAAAAAAATTATTTGAATGTTTCAATGAAAATTATAGTTCATAGATTATTATTTTAAGAAATGATTAATTAATTATTAGCTGATTAATTTTTTTCACGACGATAAATTGAATGAAGATTAAAATTTAGTTTTTTTTCTAAATTGAGTAACATAAATTGATTATTTACTTGAACGTTATATAATTGAATATTGGATATAATTTGTATAATAAAAGTTTATTTATATTTAGAATACCCTTATTACAATTAAATCATTTTTCAAATGTGGCTGATTTTGTAAAATGAGTATCTCTATTTAGTTTTCAAAAATATATGTGTAAATATGTTTGATTTTGTCTAAAATTAGTATAAAAGGTAACAAATACATTGCATTTTTAGAAATGAAAGTACCAATTTAAAAAAAATGTAATGTAAAAATTAATTGAATGTTTTAGTGAAAGTCATAATTTAATGCTTTTTATTTTTTAAATTGATTGATTAATTATTATCTGGTTAATTTTTTTCAAAATAATAAATTACATGAAGATTGATTTTGATTTGTTTCTATTAAGTACATAAATTTATTATTTATTTTAGGGTTATATTGAATATTAGCTATAATTTATATAATCTCTATTAATTCTCTATTAATCACCTCCCATTCTCTTCCTTCCTTTATTGCTTTCTCTACCTCCTCCATGTACCTCGCCTTCTCCTCCTGTCGTTTTACATCCAGTAATTTTTCGTGTTCCCTTTTTCTTTTATTATGCTCCTTTCTGTCTATCTCTCCTCTTCTCCAATTCCTTAACGATAACTTCATACGCTCTTTACTCTCTATACAATCCACATCCCAACATCCTCTCTTCTCCCGCCTTTCTTCCTCATTTGGCCTAATTCTAATCATTTGGCCCTTCCTCTCATCTCACACAACATCTCATCCACACCTCTCCAGTCTTCAATCATCACATTCCCTACTTCCATTCTTTCCAACAGCCTTCTTATCCTTTCCTCGGCTAGAATGTAGTCTATTACTGTTTCGCCTTTTCCTGAAAACGTTATCTCACCTTCCTCATCCCCTTCCGAGTTCCCATTACAAATGAAACATCCTGTTTCTCCCAGAATTTCCAACAGAGTCCTACCCTCCTGGTCCACCTGTTTGTGTTTCGATTTTCTCCTGAAAGTCTCACTCTCTTCATCCCATATTTCCCTCCCTGTTCCCCCGTCCAAGCATTCAGATCACCTCCTATTAACACCAATTCGTCATCCTTTTTCGCCACCCATTTCCTAATCACACTCCAACCTTCTTCTTCTCCCCTTCTCCTGTAAACGCAAACTATCCTCACCTTTCTGCTTCCTATCTTCACCATTCTCGTCATCACTCCATCCGTTTCCTCAAACCCATTTCTATTCTCTTTTTTCCCACCAATTCATTCCTTACTCCTGACACCATACCACCTTTCTTTCTTCCACTTACCATCTCTTTCTTTGCCTCTTGCATCTGCCACATATATCCCTTGGGTAATTTCCTCTTCATTCTCTTCCAATCCTTCTCGTCTACCTAGGTTTCACTCAACATCACTACATCCCATTTCTTCACCTGTTCCCAGAATCCTTCATCTTTATGCATTAGCCCTGATACGTTCCAAAACGCTACTCTCACTTCTTTCTCCCTTCCTTTCTCCCTTCTTTCGTCATTATGCCCCCTCTCCACTTTTGTGGAAACTCCCTTATATCTTTAGTCTCCACTTCTTCCCCTCGTCGCCATGGACCCTCCCTACATACTTCAATCAGTTTTTCTTTCTCATCATCCCACATCTACACATTCCCATTTGTCCACATCCTGCCTTTCCCTATCCATACCGTGTTCCCTTTCACTCTTTCACTCCATGCTCTCTGTTTCATCATCCACTTTCTTATTCTTTCATTCCACGTCATATCCTCCTCTATCCTTTTTTCCCTCCCCTTTAAAGCTTTCTTCTTTCTCAAGATATCAACTTTTTCTGCCGCATTTCTCACTTTCACTACGTACATACGTGATTTACCTTCAATCTTCCTTCCCACCCCATTTACCTCTTCCACGTGCACTTGTGCCCCAATTTCACCCATCATATTTTCCACTTCTTCTCTTCCTGATACACTATCCACTTTCATTCCTCTAATCACTATATTTCTACTCCGTTTCGTCTTCTCTTCTACTTCCATTTTTCTTTTCAACTCTCTCAATCTTGATTTCATTCTCACATTTTCTAGGATAACGTTCTCATTCACTCCTTGTATTCTCTCTCCTTCTATTGCCCCTTCATCCCCTTTCTTTATATCCTCAAACTTATATTCCAGCTTTCTTCCAACTTCTTCATATCAGATTTTCTCTCTTTCTCACTCATCCTTTAATTTTTCTCAATATCCTCCAACTGCTTCCAAACATTATCCTTTTCTTGCCGCCACACCAGATCCCATTCTTCCCACTTCTCTCTAACTTTCCTCATTTCCTCCCAAACCCCCTCCCCTCGCTTTTGCATGCCATTCAGACTTCGGTTCGTTTCCTCTCCAAACCCTTTAATGATATTTTCCAGGCTCTCTAGATCAACTTTTCCTTTTGCTTTATTCCTCTCCGGTGGAGACTTTTTTTTCAACTTTTTCCGCAACTTCTCATCTCCCTGCTCATATCCCTTTTCTTCCCTTGATCTTTTACTGTCTTCCGTCTTATCCCCCTCATCGCTTTTATCCGTAACCCCTCCCCCCTGCCTCCATTTATCAAAAAGTTGTATTGATCCTAAACTACTAGCTCTGGATCTATTAAGCAGTTCCCGACTTGACGGCCTACCTCGAGTCCTCCTGTCAGATAGTCCCCTTTCCTTCTCTCCCCACCCGAAGTTCCCTGGCGTAGCATACTGAACCTCGCCATCATCACTATCTCCGGCATCACCCTTACCCCTGGCTGTTTCGTCGGTCTCAGTGAGATCATCAGAACCGGGGTTGTTGTCTACCTGCTGCCCTCTGTCGTACCCCACTGGGCTCCTCGCAACAAACATGCTGGCCTATCTTACCGACCTGCTGTCCCCTATCTTCTCTCTCACTTTTCCGTCCTCGACAACTAACCTCCAAATTAGCACTTTTAACTTTCCTCCTAACCCTTTCAACCTTACAAAACAGCCCCCCCCCCACTCACCCTTCCACACAAACCCTTCACTACACTGACCACCCTTACTACCTTTCGCCTCAATCACACCTCCACGCTCGTCGCCAAAACCAAAAAAGATAGCACAGAACAAACACGCGTACTTTACCATTCGGTTCCGGAAACGGAAGCCATTTTAAGTTTTTATGGAATTAGTTGAAAAGATTATAAATAATTGAAATTTTTAGAAAAATATAAGATAAAAATTATTTTGATGTTTCAATGCAAATGATATTGTGGGTTGATTTTCATGTTATGAACTGATGAATTAACTATTAATAACTATCGACTGATTCATTTGTTTCAAAAAAGTGAATTACATAAAGATTGAATTTGAATTGTTTTCAATTAAGTCACATGAATTTGTGATGTTGTGAAGTGAGTATCCGAATTCAATTTCAAAATTATATGTGCATATATTTCAATTTTTTCTGGTTTTACTTTGAAAGGTTATTATTAATCGAAATTTTCAGATAAATATTAAATACAAGTTATTCTAATATTTCAATGAAAATAATTATTAAATGCTTTCTATGTTCTGAAATAATTAATTAAATATGAACTATTTCTGTTAAATAAATTCCAGTTAAATAAATGTACAATTGTGCTGAGATTGCGAAATGAGTATCTGAATTCAATTTTCAAAATTATATGTACATATGCTTTCATATTTAGGCAAATCTTTAAACTTTATAGTACACCTCACGGTTATATTCATTTGAAGAACAATAATTAAATAATTAATTCAAATTTCCATAACAATATGAAGTAACAATTATTTGAATGTTTAAATAAAAATAATTATTTGATATTTTTCATGTTACAAACTGATTAATTAATTATTAGCTGATTAATGTTTTTCACAATATTGAATTATATAAATACTAAATTTTAATTAATTTTAATTAGAAAACATAAATTGATTATGCACTTCAAGGTTATGTAACTGAATATTGACTAATTTTTGTGATAAAAGTTTTTTTGAATACCTTCATTATAATTATATAATTTTTTTTAATGTTTGCGATGGTCTGAAATGATTCTCTGAATTTAATTTTCAAAATTATATGTACATATATTTTGATTTTTTATAAAATTTGTATAAAAGGTTATTAATAATTTAAATTTTAAGTGATGCAATTAAAAATTTAAAAAATATGAATTTAAAATTATTTGAATATTTAAATGAAAATATTTGTATAATGCATTTTATGTTTTTAAATGATTTATTAATTATTGATTCTATTAGAAATTTAATTTTCTGGAATTTTTTCAAAAGCTTATTAATAAATCAAAATATTGAGAAATGAAAGTTAAAATTTAAAAAAATATATAATGCAATAATAATTTGTTTATTTCGATGAAAATAATTGCTTGAGGGTTTTTATGTTGTGAACTGTTTAATTAATTATTAGCTGATTAATTTGCACCACAATATTGAATTACATAAAGATTGAATTTGAATTGTTTTAAATTCAGGAACATAAATTTATAATTTACTTTCAGGTCATGTAATTGAATACTGGATATAATTTGCATAATAAAAGTTTATTTAAATTTGAAATACCACTTATTACATTATTTTTGAAATGATTCTTATGTTGTGAAACGAGTGTCTGCAGTCAATTTTCAAAATTATATTTGAATATGTTTTTATTTTTTCTGTAAATATTATGGAAGTTTACTAATATGTTTAATTTTCAGAAATGTTAGTGATTTTTTTTTAATGTAGAATAAAATAATTCCAATGATTGAATGAAAATTATAGTTGAATGTTTTTAAGGTTATAAACAGATTAATTAATTATTAGCTGATTATTTTTTTCAACTATTTTAAATCACATGATGATTGAATTTTAATTGCTTTTGATTAGGTAACATACACTGATTATTTACTTCAAGGTTATGTAATTGACTATTGACTATAATTTGTATAATAAAAGTTTTTTAATGTTTAAAATACCTCTATTCCAATTATATATATTTTTTTTAATTTTGCGATGTCGTGAAATGAGTATCTGAATTTTGATTTCGAAATTATGTACACATATATTTTAATTTTCTCTGAAATATTTTAAAGGGATATTAATCATTCAAATTTTCAGATAAATATGAAGTAAAAATTATTAGAATGATTCAGTGAAAATAATTCTTCAACCCTTTTTGTGTTATGAAAGGATTAATTCATTATTGGCTAATTAACTTTGTTATAAAATTAAATAACATAAATATTTAATTTTAATTTTTCTCTATCAAGTAACCTAAATTAATTATTTACAACCAACAGCCATACCACGCTGAAAAAACTAGTTCTCGTCAGATCACTGAAGTTAAGCAGCGTTGGGCACGGTTAGCACTTGGATGGGTGACCATTCGAGAAAACTGAGTGCTGTTGGCACATCGTGGGTGTGGTGAGCCCACACTTGTAGTTATTTACTACAAGTTATCAACCTAGAAACACTACCCGAATCGGGTAGTGTTACGCCTAACCCGAAAGGGAAATGGCTTAATGGTATACTTTACGGTGATGTAATTGAATATTGGTTAGAATTAGAGTATAATAAAACTTTATTTTTTTAAACCTATCTCTATTACAATGATGTAATTTTTTCATAATATTTATGATGTCAAATGAGTATCTGAATTCAATTTTCAAAATTATATGTACAATGTTCATGAGTTTTATTTTTTCCTGAAAATTAGTATAAAAGGTGATTAATATTTAAAATTTTCAGAAATGAAATTTCAAGATTAAAAAAAAATATAAAGTGAAAATTATTTGAATTTTTAAATGAAAATAATTATTTGAGGCTTTTTATTTTGTAAACTGATTGATTGATTATCGACTGATTAATTTTTTTCACAATATTAAATGTTGTACATATTGAATTTAAATTTTTTTCATTGAGTAACATAAATTGATTATTTACATTAAGTTTATGTAATTGAATATTGCATATAATTGGTATAATAAAAGTTTATTTATATTTAATATACCCCTATTCCAGCTATATAATTTAAAAAATGTTTCTGATGATGTGATATGATTATCTCATTTCAATTTCGCAAATTATATATTACACATGTTCTCACTTTTTCTGTAATTAGTTCAAAAGGTTGTTGATGACTGAAATTTTCAGAAAAAAATATAAAATCAACATTATTTGAATGTTTCGATGAAAACAATGATTTAATGCTTTTCATGGTCTGAACTCATTGATTATTTATTAGCTGATTATTTTTTTGCACAATATTAAATTACTTAAAGAGTTAATTTTAATTTTTTAATGGGAATAATTATTTATTGCTTTTCATGTTGGAAAATGATTAATTAATTATTAGCTGATTAGTATTTTTACAATATTAACCCTCCGTTTCGCACATGTTCCGATAACCTTCGGTTTGGCACATGTGGTCTGGCTATACCTCTGTATATTTCCATACAAATGTATGGAAATACTGCGTTTTTGAAGGTGTATTGAGATGCATTTATATAGCATGCAGGTATATATTTTTGGTTTTTTTCTTATTTCTAGCAGCTTTCGCATATATTTAATTACCTACTGTGGTAAAACTAAAAAAAATTTAATGTAGAAAAACAAATTTCACAGGTGAAGAAAATCTGTTTTTTTTTTCTTTCATTTTTACGCTTAATTATGATCTGTACTGTCCCTTCTATGGCACCCTGGGGTCAAAAAGACTCCAGGCATTTTCAATCTTATTTTAAGTCCCTGCAAAATTTGAAAATGGTACTTACACGGCCCTGTCACCTTAGCCAGATACCCCCTCCAACTCGTAAAAAATGTCATTTTTCTCTATTTTTTAACTTCTACAATCTTTTTTTCATATTTAGAAGAAATTTTGAACTAAACAACCTACAGCATTCTTTGAAGTAACTATCCAAGAGTGTGTAAAAAATTCAGCTACTGAAAATAATGAATTTGCTCCTTGCGGGAATTTATGTGAATGAGGGAGAAGTAAGGGAAGGGAGAAGAAGTAGGAGAATTATGTGAGTGGATTTAGGGGAAGTAGAGGATGGAGAAATAAGGGAAGTGATGTGATTTGATGTGTGGGATGTGAGGGTTTGGGAAGTAGGAGAAGTAAGTGTAAGTGAGAGATGTGAGGGGTAGGGAAGTAGAGAAAGCAGAAGTAAGGAATGTGAGGGAGTAGAATGTGGGAGAAGTGAGGGATGTGAACAATTTGTGGGGTTGGGATGTAGAGGAGGGAGAAGTAAGAGAAGTGAATGAAACTAGAGGAATTGATAAGAGGGAAAGGAGATGAGAAGGAAGTAAAGAAAGGGAGAGAGGAGAAGTATGGGAGTGGAATAAGGGGAAGTAGAAGATGACGAAGTGAGGAAAGTGATGAGATTGGAAGTGTGGGATGTGAGGGATTGGGAAGTAGGAGAAGCGAATGTAAGTCTGGGATGTGAGAGAGGGAGAAGTAAGGAAAGTGAGGAGATAGAAAGTAAGAGAAGTGACGGATGTGAAGAATTTTAGGGGTGGTGATGTAGAGGAGGGAGAAGTAAGAGAAGTGAAGGGGGTGAGAAAGTGCGTGGAACGGATGCGTGGGGAATGAATGTAGGGTAGTTGAAGAGAGAAAAAGTAGATGAGGGAAAGGTAAGGGAAGGGGGGGGGGGGTTAAAAGTAGGGTTAATGACGGGCTGGGCAGTGTTGGAAGTGAATTAGTGAAAGTGAGGGTATGGGAAGTGAGTGATGTAATGGCAATGGAAGCAGGAGAAGTAAGGTTTCACTTTATAACGTTCACATATGTGTATGCAAGATGCCAAGAAAATATAAAAGGCAGTTTGAATGGAAAAATACCAAGAGAAACTAAAAAAAACTAATTAAAATGTTCAAAATGCATTATACATATTTAATACATTTCCGCATAAAATATATAGGGGTCTGGCAAGGCCACATGTGCCAAAAAAAGTATATTTAAATAAATATCATTGTAATTATCCTTGTATGGCATGTATCCTTTCAATTCTTCTTTTAAATGATAGCTGAGGAAATTTTAGGAAAAGTCAGGGAGTTTCAAGTCACTAACTTAATCAGAAGTATACTAAAAAAACATTTTGAATCGCGAAAGGTCTGGCTGGACCCATGTGTCAAACGGAGCGTTAAATTACATAAAGATTGAATTATAATTTTTCTATATTAAGGAGCATGAATTATTTATTCCAAGGTTATGTAGTTGAATATTGGTTATAATTCATGCAATGAAACTTTATTTCTGTTTAACATATCTTTGTTGCAACTATATAACTTTTTAAAATGTTTCTGCTCTGTTGGAATGAGTATCTCAATTGTTTTCTTACAATTATATGTAAATATGTTCTAATTTCTTCCGAAATTAATTAAAAATTTTAATTAAAATTATAATTTTCATAAAAATATAAAGTAAAATTTATTTGGATGTTTCAATGAAAATATTTGTTGATTAATTTTTACGTTGTATACTAATTGATTTTTTCATAATATTGATTACTGACATTAATATTATATCATTTAATATTGGCTATGATCTGTACAATTGAAGTTTATTTATGTTTCATACCTTTATGACAATTGAGTAATCTAGCATGACGTCATGGTTATGATAGGATGGGAGGAAATGTCAGGAAGGTTAGCATAGTTGGTACATATTTACAATAAAATAAGATATGCCAAAATTTCAGGTTAGAGTATCAGATAGATTTGATCAGAATCGGGCACGATAACTTAAAATTTTGGATAGTTGCTTTTATTTCTTCTCTATATAGTCTTCAACCGATAAAGGAATAAGACATAATTGCGCAAATGCATTTCACACTTGCAAAATATTACTATTTATACATTTATAACTTACTTTTACGTTTAGAATATTCTTTCAAAAAAGTCGTATACATTCCCATGTAAGGATGTACTAACTATGCTAACCTTCATGAAATTTGCACCAATCCTATCATGATCATGACGTTTAGCTCACATACTCAATCATATAATTATTTTAAATGTTTGTGACCAATTGTCGATTATCAAATTCCACTTTTTGCGCGCGCACGTAATAATCTAGTATTAATTCAAAAAGAAGTATAAAACGATGAGCGAAAGGTTACAGCAATGGGAAACATGACTAATTAGATATTCGGCAAGAGAATGGTAAAATTGTCATCTTTATTGATAACAATGATGAAACATTACTGTGAAAGTTGTATATATGCTACATTAGGTCGCCCAACAATTTATATTCCTTCAAAATGGCAAAATTGTAATAAGGGTAATCGCTACAATGTTGCGCCCCCCCCCCTAGTATTTGGCACCTCATTCAAATATGCTCATATAAAAGAATACTCAGAAATCAAGTTACTAGTAAGTAGTACAAAAACCGAATAATTAGGAGAGCTAATGCTTAGAAATTAATAATCATCTGAAATGATAAAAATGAGAAGTTTAATTTTCGATATTTGAAAATTGAAAAACGCCAAGAATCTTTTTTTTTTAGTGAGGAAAAAGGAAGATTCTTGGCGTATTTTGATCGGCAAATCTAAAAAATCAAACATATAATTTTGAAAATTTCAGCCTGTAATTCCAGTAATAAGAAAAGTTTCTTCAGCTCTTTCAATTTTCAATGATCAAAAACCAAACTTGCCATTTTTTTTAATTTCTTACGCCATGAAATTTTACTCAGCAACAATATAAGAAATAGTTTAACTATTTTCTTAATCCTGAGTAGTTTGATTCCAAAACAAAAAGATGAATTTTCAATAAAAAATTATACTAGTAAAGTGGTCCTAAGAAAATTTGTAGATATAATTTAAGGGAAATATTTCATTAAATGAAATGTTATTGTAGCTTGTGTCGTTTTTCTAAAAAGTTAATTTTTTCATTTTGAATGTATTTTTATAACAAAAGTTTATAAAAAATTTGTAAAGCTCTTTTTTGGTTTGTCCAAAAATTTGGTTCTTTTATTTTTAATTTTATTTTCTACGATTAAAACAAAAACTACGCATCCTATCAAAAGGTTTTTCGTAACAAATTTGTAGATCTTTTTTGAGTGGACAATTTTTGTTGATTCATCTTTCTACGTACCTCGCGTCGTTTTTCCAAAAATTTAATTTCTCTATTTTACTGCTGTTTTTAACGAAAAAAACAGAAATTCCGCATCCTATCAAAAGGTTTTTGGTAACAAATTTGTAGATCTTTTTTGAATACACAATTTTTGTTGATGTTTTTCGGATTCAGAGCACCTCAAATCGTGGAAATTTGACAAAAACGAGAGGGGGGGGGGTCGTTTTTCACACAAATCTAATACCTTCTCTGATGAGAATGTAAAAAGAAAAATCTTGCCAACAGAAATGAATTTTCACACATTTTTTACCTGATTTATATTATTCCTGAAATTCTAAAAAATCTTTCCACATAAAAAAATATCTTTGAATCTTTCACATTTTTCCAATTTTTTTAATTCTGCAAAACTGAAAAAAATGCCTTAAAATCTTCCCGATTCTTGTTTAGCAATTTTGTAAATCTTTTGAAATGTATGCAAATACTTTTATGTATTCTCTAGAAATTAGGATGTCAAAATAAAAAATTATTTAAAATTTTCTCGGAGATCTTAAAAAAAACATGTTATCATAACGAATCAATTAGAATTCTTCAAAACCTTAAAAATCTACGATTTGTTTCAAATTTTTTGAAATACTTTCAAATTTTCGATTGTTTTTTTTTCAATTTTGGGATTCTTTTGAGATATTTTAAAATCTTTTCAAATATTCTTAAAAAATTAGTTGTCCGAATTAAAAAATCATTAAAATTTTTGAGAGGTATTTGAGGAAAATTGGTCAATATCCTGAAACCTGTCATGATTCTCAAAAATCTTTTTTTTCCAGAATTTTGGAAAATTTTAAATAAAGCCGTATATGTTTTCAAGTAAATAAAGGATTTCCGAATTTTTTTTTAAATGTTGCAAAATTAAAAAATTTCTTGTGTGAATAGTTCATAAATTATAGTGTGTTAACAAAATATTAGGAAAAAAATATTGAGAATATTCAAACAAAAGCAGCTGATCAAATAGAACACAGTTGGCGAAGATCTGATTGCTTCGAGATTTTCAAGATACTCTTTTTCTTATTTTTGTAAGCTTTTAGGATATTTTCAAATGTTTTCAAATATTCTTTGAAAATAAACTTTCCGAAATAAAAAATCATTAAAAATATACCAGGAATCAGTCAAACAGTCTTCAATATCTTAAAACCTTTCGAAATTCTCAAGAAACATCTTTTTCAAAATCTTCGAAAATTAACATTAAAAAAAAATCTTTATAAGTAATTCCGATTATTCCAAATAAAAATTTTAAATCGTAAGAATTTAATTATTTTTCAGTATTTAATTATCATTCTTAAACCTTGAACTTATAATATCATTTTCGATAAATGCATTATCCATTTTTTTGTCTTGTTAAAAATACTACATTCGAGGAAAAATTATTTTCAACAAAAGCACCTGATCAAATAAAACACATTCGGCACAGATTTGGTTGGTTCATATTAATTTTTTGACATTCATATTTACCCAATAACAAGGCATTAAATATATATATATATATATATATATATATATAATAAAAAAAATAGAGTAAATCTTGAGGAAGGAGGAAATGAAAATCTCATGTAGAAATTGCGTAATTGTTTGATATTTACAGAGATTCTGTAATAAATTCAAAGTGATTGCTTTATTATACCCCTGAAGAAACGTTCAACTCTCATAATCATGATTCAAGAAATAATGAATTAAAACTTGAAAAACATCCGAATTATATTTCTAGTTTAGAAAATTAAGAAAGTTGTGTACTAGGTAATCAAATTCGTTAAGTTATAAGACTTTTATAACAAAATAGATGAATTTCAATTCGAAAAAGAGGGATTTTCAATACAAAAGTACGAATTTTCAACAGAGCAGTTGAGGTTTCGTATAAAAAAGATCACTTTTCAAGAAAATCTTTGAATATTGGACAAAATAATTGAATTTTCAGTGAAATATTTGTATTAGTAACGATGCAGTTGAATTTTCGACATACAAAAAGATGAATAATGATGAATGTTCAACAAAATAGTTAAATCTTTAATAACATAATTAAATTTTTAACATAATTTTCTTTCGCATAATTGAATTCTTAACTAAAATTATGAATCCTCAAGAAATGAAAAAATTAGGTTGATCAAAGAAGTTCAATTTTCAACAAAGTACTTAAATTTTCAATCATATAAGATTAATTCTTAACGAAAAATATAATAGTTGATATTTCAACCAAGATAAGATTACAATTACAATTTTTTTAAAGATTACAATTTTCAATCAGAAACAGCCGAATTTGGCCAAAAAGATAAATTCTCAAAGAAAAGTGTAGTAGTTGATATGTTGACTAAAATATATTTGAATTTCAAATCCAAAGCAGTTTAATCCAACCAAAAAAGGAGAATTTTTGACAAAATAGTTGAATTTATGTTTCTACCAAGTTGTTGAAATTCCAAATCAAAAGACGATTTTCTACACAGGAGTTGAATTTTTAAACGGGAAACATAAATTTTCAACAAAAGGTTGAATTTTCAACAAAGAAGAATGAATTTTTAACAAAATTCTTGAACCTTCTCCACGTGAGTTGAATTTTTACCAAAAAATTAATTTTTAACCCAATGTTCCAATTGTCAACCGGATTGAAAATTGCTATTAGGAATGGACTTAAAAAAAATATATTTGTCAACAAACTGGTTGAACTTTGCATCAGAGAGATGAATCTTCATCTGCTAAAACGAATTTTTAAAAAAGTACTTCAATTTTCCACCAAGTAGTTCGACTTTATACGAAAAATAGAAATATTCAATATAATGGCTGGATATTCAAATTAAATAGAAATTTTGATTTTGTAGTAAACAAAAATAATTGTTAACCAAAACAAAAACAAATTTTCAGTTTAACAAATCAATTTTCAACCGAGAAAAGGAATTGTCAACAAACAACTTATATGTTCATTCAGATAATGGAATTTTTTAACAAAACATTATTTTCAGTAGAAAAGTCTACTAATAAATTTTTGGTCATGAATCCTTATATCCTTTTTTGGTATGAAAGTGAATTATTTTGTCGAAAATTCAATTATTTTGTTGAACATTCATCTTTTTGGTTTGAAAATTCATCTGTTTCTTTAAAAATATAATCTTTGTTGGTTAAGAATGCAAGTGTCGGGTTAACAATTAATCTGTTTCGATTGAACATTAACTTTTTTGTTAAAAATTAAATTGTTTTGTGGAAAATTCGTATTTTTGGCTCAAAAATTCAGCAACTCAGTAGAAAATTCAACTATTTGGTTAAAAATTTAAGTATTTTGTTGAAAATTCGTCTTTTTTGATAGAAAATCAATTTTTTTGGTTAAAAATTCATTTTTTTTAACTGAAAATTTATCTATTCTGTTGGAAACTCAACTTTACATGTTTCGTTGAAAATTCATATTTTTAGGTTGAAAATTCAATTCCCTGGTAGAAAGTTGAACTACTTTTTTAATAGTTTATTTTTTTCTTTAAGATTTATAATTTTAGTTGGGAATTCGTATCTTTAAATTAAAAAGTCATTTTTTCAACTGAAAATTCAATTGTGTTGTAGAAAATTCGTTTTTTTTTTCATTCAAAAATAATTCTCTTTAATGAAAATTTAACTATTACATTTTGGGTTAAAATTGATCTTTTTAGTATAAAAATGCAATTATTTAGTTAAAAAATTTTAAAACGAAACAAATATAAACTAAAAATTATTCAAATAAAATTTGGACTAACATCACGTTCATTGTTCAAACTATTTAGTTGAAAATGTATGGGATTTTTTGGAAAATTCGTCTCCTTAATAGAAAATAAATCTTTATGTTTGAAGATTCAACTAATCACTCTAATTGAAAATTGGACAAAAAGTTTGAAATTAAAAAAAATACTGGAATTGAATATTGAACGAGAAGTGGATTTTTTTTTGAAAAAACTCGACTATCTAACTCTATTCGAAGAGCAAATTGTTAAAAAAAAAAAATGTTCCAACGATTTACGTCAATATCTAAATATCAGTATAAAGTAGTATTTTATGTATTAGAAACAATTTGCATTAAAAAAACCTCAAAAAATCATAATTAGCGCCCAAAACTCGCAAAACCCATTTTTTCACTTATGGGGTTTTTTGGGGAGCCCATAAAACATATGAACAGTTTTACACCGTGATATGTGACAGAAAATTACATAACCTTTTTTGAAGAAGATAAAATGAAAAAAAAACTATCAAAGAATGGTATGTACTTTCATAATATCAGTGATAAAAAATATAATATAGTATAGTAATTAAAAAAAAAATGTTTCGTACATATTTTTTTTCTCGTTTCGTTTACAGAACCTTTACATTTTTTGACTATTTTGAAGTGGCCTGAGAACAAAGTTAGAACAATTTTTTTCTTCCATTCAAACAGAACTAATTTTATGAAAAAAATTGTGCATAAGAATCTTCATGAACCCTGGGCAGCGTCCAATTTTCATGTTTTCGGAAAATTGACAAAATTCGGGGGATAATCAAAATTTTTTTAATTTTTTGGACTCATTTCAATATTGAATCTCCATAGTCTTTTGTAATTTGATGCAGAAAAGTCACCATATTTCAAATAATGATTGATTTCAACAGATAATTTAGAAAAATTCAAAACAATCACATGTTCATGAATATACCGAAATTTATTTAAATTTGCTAAAAAACGATTTGAAAAAAAATTCTGAAAATATCGCAACAATTTAGAATAAACTATGGAGACTTAACTTCAAAATGAGCCCAAGAACTTTAAAGAATGTTAATTAGTTCCCAAATTTTATCAATCTTTTCAAAACATAGAAATTAACATTTTTTTTTGTACAATTTTTTTCAAAATAAAAATTTTCCTCCCACTTTAACTTATTAGATAAAGAATTTTAATTAATTTGGCGGTATTTTTGGCAAATACATAGCAGCATACGCTTTGTTAAATTTGAGACCAAAATATGTTTTTGCCAAACTTAATACATGAAAATTACATTTTTGAACTTCAGTAATCATTTCTCATACAAAAATTATGTATAATAGTCATATTCCGTGCTTTTCATCATATTTGAGTATATTTAAAAAAAACATGAACAAAAAAGGTTGAATTTTCCGTATGTAAAAACGAGGCTTCGTTCAATTTCAAACCTGTAGAATTAAATGTTTTGCCGCACCCTGAACAAAATTTTTTGCAAAATACGTACAATGATAATAAACATATGTTTCAACTGTTCCAAAGTTAAATGCGAATTTTTGGATAGAGTCGATATCTGAATGCAAGATATTTTAATTTATTATTAATTTAGTATTATATTATATTCTACGTACAAACAGAATTCTGAAGTAATACGAAGACGAGGAAAAGCAGGATAATATTGAAAACTCGCATCTTTCTAGAAACAGAAACTTTCACTGATATTGAACTAGCTGTACTCGTATATATACTATTATAGCCTGCACGTCATGTTGACAAATAGTATTACTACAATCTGGCGGTGAAGTGTCGTTTTTTCGAAGATTAAAAGTCTATTTACTATTCTTGAAAATGTGAGATATTCCAGATGTAGACTCGATCTACAAGTTGCCAACAAATTTACGCAAATACCCAAATTTTTGTTAATATTTTTAAAAATTGGTAATACGGGGTTGTTGTAGACACTTGCTGATTATTCCGGAAATCAGTGTGAAAATTACAGAATTCAAAATGACGGATGTTTAATGACGATATAATAATGAAGAATTTTGGAAAGTTTTTCTGAAATGAAGGGCTGATAGGAAAACTCGAAATGAAAAAAAAAGAGTCGGAGCAAAAGTATTTTGATTTTTCGCGGCAAAAAAAAAGAATTAGGTTTGATTCGGTTTTTCGAATAGAAAAAATCAAGTCCCTTTTGCTGATGGCCGTGATGCTGGTGGTGGTGGCAGAAATCTGAAAATTGCCGTCAGAAACACGATTACGGACCTTTTTTCTTTTCAAAAATGACGTAATATATTAGGTTTTTGAAAATTTCAATACACACTGTAAAAAAATGTTTAACAATTACAGTAAACATATTGGAACATTTTTCGAGTTTTTGTACGCCTCTGGAGCTGCCATTTTATTTTCTAAAATTTTGATTCCGAATTTGAAATAAACTGCGACGTAAATTTTTTTAAACATGTTATAATTTTCTCGCGTTTTCGAGAGCCACATTCAAGCCATAATTTTAATTTTGGAAATTGAGATTTTTAATTTGATCTCAACCACCCGAAAACCCCCTGTATAATATATTTCTTTCGGATCAGAAAATTTTTTCAATTATCCTGTCGGCATTTTAGAGCAGTCATATTTTTTTTATTTTTTATTTTACTTTAAAATTAGCCACCCGAAAAATTCCTTTCCAGTTAATGTTATGCAGATCGGAACATTTTTAGGGGTTCACAGGAAGCCCTTATGCATATTGAATTATTCTATGAACGTTCTAAATAACATAATTTTAAAAAGAACTTTTTTAGAAAATATAGGATTAAACTTCCTTTAAATTTGAAAAATTTTTTAACTGCACTTTCAATTTATAAATTCTTCAATTCCAAATTGTGTAAGTTTCAAGAAATTTTATTTAGAATTAGTAAATTAGTCAATTAGCGATGTAAGTTTAAATTTAATTGTCAAAACACTACAAATTCTACTTTGTAACTTTTCGATTTAAGTTGAAAAACTCAACCTTGAGACTAAAATTGTTTTTTTTTATTTGACACTAGGAAATATGAATTACAACAATATAGCAAACACTCTCCATAAAGTACCTTCCGCAACCAACAGATGTCCCTGAAGGCTTTTGCGGCGTACTGCCCCAAATTTTACCATTATCTCACTTTTTCAAACTTTCACAGCCCCTGCAGACATCCTTTTTTCTCCCCTAACATCCGCTAACGCTACGAGAACCAACCATGTCCCCCTCAAAGGACCAAAACTCCTGACGACAAAATCCCTTGATCCCTTGCCAACCTAACCTCACTTTCCCTATTTAACTAAATCCCACCTCACAACTACGCTAAAAATTAATTTTGATCTTCCAAATTCACCGCACACAACCCTACTCACCTCTTTGGCTTCCACCCTCACACTCCACTAACACCTTCCACACAAATTCCGTAAAATCCTCTGACAACCTGTCACTGAACATTTTCTCACTTCCGCCACCAACATGTAAGTCCGGGGAGAAAAAGTATAAATTAGAGCTGATTTCAGCAATAGAGTTCAGTTTTCATCGATATGGAGTTCATCGTAAACGTACAAGGTTTCAAGAAGTCCATCAACCAGTTCGTCTTCAAGGAGTTGACTATAATTCCCCTT
The DNA here is from genome assembly GCA_932195095.1 of Andricus curvator. Taxonomy (NCBI): domain Eukaryota; kingdom Metazoa; phylum Arthropoda; class Insecta; order Hymenoptera; family Cynipidae; genus Andricus; species Andricus curvator. The sequence continues at coordinate 20,838 of CAKNYM010050053.1, forward strand.
CAGGAGGACGCTCAGCCTGTGGTCTACCTGTTTGAACCACCCTACTACTTGGACTCGCTGCCTGCTAAATACAAGAATGAAAATGTATGGTTGACGCGCAATTATCATGGCTTGGTATGGATTTACGCTGACATACCCTATGAAGAAGTGAGGCTTATAATTCGAGATACACCAGGTGGCGCTAGTGCAGTGTACGTTGAAGTATTGGAAAAGAAAAAAATGGTTGGATCAGTAAGTGCAAAATGTAAATAAATTGCAAATTCTGCGCTGCCCTTCGTTGGAAACATTGTGTAGCTCAGTTTTAACAAGATGCAATCACCACGTTTAATGCTGGAATGCAAATTGTGCAGTTCGAAATGCTCTAGCTCTCAAGATCTGGTTCTTGACTTCTCGGGATAAGCCAACTATCAGGCATTACGCTGAAAGTAAAACTGACTACAATGATGATGATGAAGATATGACTGAAGGCGTTAATGCTTTAGATACTTCCTTGAGTAACACAACGCTCAAAGACTTTTATAACCATTGTGAATTTATGTTTTAACTACGTTTACTTTCATCAAATTGTAGTTTAAGATTTTCTCTTGCAAATTAGGCTGAGTCTTTTTTCTTCAATAAACCAAACATTTGATTTGACTGTCGTTAAATATTACAAACATCGTTGGCTAGAACTCTAAATCCAAATATCGCTTACTGTCGGCGGCGAACAATCACAAACGTCGATGACCAGCAGTTTCAATGTTGGACTTTATTCAAGCATCGGTGGGTTGATATCAAATTTCAGCTTTGGACACACATCGTTGGGTTCCGGAAAAGTCGTTAGAGATTTCATCTGATATTGATTGATCTTCTAGAAATTTTAACGACATAGAAAACCCTAAAAGCAATATCTCCTTATGTTCAAACTTTTCAGAAACTTCGATTACTGTTTACCGACCAGTTTGAAAGTACTAGAAGTTTTAACAAATAAAAATCTTAGAGATTTCTAGAAACGTATAGAATTCAGGGGAATCCCGGACCCCACGAGCGCCATCTACTTAAGAAAATTAGCGGACTGTGTCGGTAAAACAGTGAGCCAACTATTGGACTAGGTCATGGATGCGTGTCAGTTTTCTATCTTACCGACCGAGTTACCGGCTGTCGGTAACTTTCCGATAACTGTTTTACCAGGTGGGTGTCGCGAGAACCAGCCTAGCTATACTACTGATGGAAAATCTGTTATGCAAAAAATCTTGGGACTGAGTCGATACTCCCCTACCACTAAGGCGACATTTGACTATAATGTTTGAAGAAGGAAAAGGACACATTTTTTTAACTTTCTTATTGTAGCCAAATAAATTCTCGATCAAACAATACCTGTATTAGTTTTATGTAAAACTTGACTTGGAAATAGTGAATAATCATAGAAAAGAATTATAGGAAAGACATTCATAGTTAATTCTGTAAACAAATTGAGCCTATTGGTTACAAAATATCCAAACTCTGAATATGAATATGAAAATTGAATAATTAATAATTCCTTCAAATTTACAAAATATCGTAGCAACAAGTTATTGGAAAGACATTCTTTGTTGATTCCGTGAATAAATTGAGCCTATTCGCTGAAAAATATTCAAACTCTGAATATGTTTATAAAAATTTCTAAATCTTCTATTAAAAAAATCAATTTTTAACAACAAAAAAGTGCAACAATGTAGTAGAATTTTCAACCTAAGGATGTCACGTTTCAAACAAAAGGTGAGGGTAGAATGGAAAATACAGGGAGAGAAAGCAGTGTTGCTGATTACGTCAGGTTGATAAAGCCTGACATATAATTTGTTGTGGGTTTATTTGTCACTATCAATCCTACGTGGATTGTGTCAATATAAAGTGTTTAAATAAGAGGTGTAGATTAGATACGATAATCTTTATTAGAAATAAGAAAAGATAGTCCGCTAAATAGATACAATAAACACTTACGTTTATCTTTTTACTTTAGAAAGGACAAGGTAAGGTAGTAGGTTGTCGCTTGCGTCTCTATATTCGGAGGACAACCGCAAGACCATCTCGCAGAGTTAGTTTGGGTAGTAGCAGAGAAATCAACGCTCGAAAATGAATCATAGGACAACCGAAATTCTCAGCCGAAGGGTCTTTAGTTTAAACTCAAAACTCCGTACTACTTCACGATGAATACAAAAGGTACGCGACTTGTACAAGGCGATTCTTCGTTGAGGGATATTTCACATTTGTTCAAAATGACGCGACTCAATCCAAGAGGTTCGTACTTCAGAGTTTAAGTTAACAGTAAGACTGCTCGAAACGTAAGGACGATTAATAGTGGTAACTGGGGTTTATATAGTTCAAGATCTCTATATTAAAGATAGGGTGGTTGCATTCTGTGAATGGCACGTACGATTGCACTTTGCGAATGTCAAACAGCTATCCTAAATCATAGGATAGTTCGGACAATCGGGCATGTGTGGCGAGAGGTGATCCAACAACACAGGTCAAAGAAAGGCGTAGTAGGATGTCGTAAAAACCTGCTGATCGATAGATGTGTCTGCAAAGCGCAGCATCCTACCAGCGCTACCTATCGATGGCCAGGATTGACTACGGAGAGCTTTCGATTCAACCTCCTACAGACTTATCACCAGTTAAAAGGCCTAAAGGTTCATTAACACATCGCAAGGTGCATAGAAAGATTGATGCCGCTCCGGAAAACGAGGTTAACTATCTCATCTGGAAAACATCGTGTGCAAATTAAAAGGGTCACCTTTCAGAGAGGTGTACTTCAGGACGTCAGCATGATCACCTAGGAAACATACTATCAATTTGTCCAACTTATGCGGGAACGACGTACATCCAAAGGCATAGTGCGGCACTAAGAGTTCTTTATTATCATCTGTGACACTCTTACGGCATTAGCCCTGACACCACTCCACCAAACACTCCTAGGTAAATAGAGTCAATTCTCCGACATGAAAAGTGCCGCATATACTGGAATTTCACAATTTTTTGTTTCTGTCGCGCACTCGAGGCCTGACATAGTTGTTCTTGACTTCGAGAAACAAACCATGTTCATTATCGAATTTTCGACACCAGCCGACAAGAATATCACAGACAAGGAGAATGTAAAGAAAGAGAGATATAAAGACCTTATAAGGGACATGCGACGGGTGTAGTCGGCTGCGGCCGACTACAACATCACTGCCGAGAAGAAGGAAAAAGTGTAGAGGTATCAAGACCTCAAAGAGGAGCTGCAATAACTATACCTAAAATATTTGGTTGAAATAATTGTCCTTGTGATCGATGCTCTCGGAGTTACGAAAACATTACTGGTTAGTAACCTTAAAGCCACACCAGCTTGCAAAAAACAAGCCAAGACATTAGCTAGATGGATGCAGAAGGCTGTCATCCTTGGGTCATATTAAAAGAAATTTATATATTTTGGAAATTTGTGAATGTTTAAAAATATTGAAATTTTCTAGGGGTAGTTTTTGGGGTTCTTAGGGTGTGCTAGGTGTAGTTCTTTGGGGTTGTTGAATATTATGGTGTTATTTTAGATACAAACTAGTCTTGACAAGGAGCTTGTTGTATTTATTTTTAATTTTTATCTTTTTGGCAGTGTTAGTTGACGGCAGCTGAGAGGAGGTCCGTTAAATGTACTAGGGGTTGTTTTTTGGTTATTGAATATCATTTTGTGGGATGAGGATATGAATAAGAGTCGAAGGGAGGTGTCTCAGGTGATTATTTTTAATTTCAGATTTTGTTGTGCTGTCTTAGTTGAGGGAAGCTGATCGAATAAGTATTTTTTTTTAACTTTAGTGATCCAGTTTTCGCAGATAAAATGTTCAAAATTTAACTGATGCTTCGTTAAGTTTTTACTTTTTTGATTCAGAAAGGCAAGAAAGTACTTTTGCGTATGACAAAAAGCTATAAAGTAAATAGTTACTTTTCTAGGCTCTCAAGTTGATCCCTATTCGAAGCAAATATTTTTTTCGAAGTTTTATTCTTAATTGCAATTGTCTATGGATAAAGTAAGGTAAAATAGAGTGGGTGAGTAAATAAGTCTAATTTTTCTAGTCTGAAGAATCAATTTGGAAATATGAACTCTTTTTGGTAGTGCCAAAAGATATTTATAAGCTTGGCAATATTTTCTGTTTATTGTTTCAATAATAAGTAATTAGTAGTTTTGCACCATCAAATGATTAATAATTTCAAATAATCGAATGAGTTTTAGTTCCTCACATTTCTTTAATTAAATTAGTAGAATTTTATTTTTAATTACTGAAATTTTACTTTTTCAGATTCCAAAAGATGACCGGGAAACTTTAGCTCAAATTGTTATGAAGGCATAAATCAGTTTGTATTAGTTTGCTCTCTGCAATGCAAAAAAAACTTATGTTTCTTTTTAAATCGGGTATTTTTTTTAACAATTCAGATAAATGATTCTTTCTTTTTGATTCTGATGAGAGGTTTCTTGTTGTTTTAATGTCCGGGAAGAAAAACGCGAACAATTTTAACAACTGAATAATTGCAAAATTGGTTAAAATATTTTCTCTCATTGAACTGAAAAATCTTCACTGATTGAAATTTTAAATTTTATAGAAAATTCTTGTTTTTGGTTTAAAAAATTAACTCTTTTGGTAAAATTTTAGTCTCCTTTGGTTAGAAATAAATATTTTTTGGTCGAAGATTCATCTATATTGCTAAAAATTTGTCTTTTTTGGTTATGCTCAACTGGTTTTGATTGAAAATTAAAATCTTTTTTGGTTGTAATATCATCAACTGAATTTTTCGTTCCGAATTAATCTTGTTGGTTGAATTGGAATTTTATTAAAACCAAAATCATTGATTCCATTCTAGAATAATACCCCCGAATTTTTAAACAATTTTGATATGTTTCAACCATTTAGTTTCTTCATTCTGTTTTCAGAACGCATTTTCTGCTTTCCGGCGATAAGAACCGCATACAACCAATAAAATCAAATAAACGTTATATTTTGTACGAAAATAAATCGTATAAACAATGTCTAATTTTTACGAAATTTGGGTGTTCGCAGAAAAGAAATTAGTGCCTATAAATATTGTAATCTGTCGACATGTGATATCAAAGGTTTCTCCTGATTTTTCTATAGGTAACCTATATGTACTGCAAAAAATGGATAATATTTAAATAATTGCGAAATTCTTGAAACAAATTATTTTCATGTAATCAGTGATTAAAAAACTCATGACTTCTAGAAAAAACAAGCATCGCGTCACTTATATTTTAAGTTGCCTGAAAAAAGCGATGTTACTAAATATCTCGAAAATATTGAACACATTGTTGTCGAAAACCGGATTGGTTGCGACACTGCGTCAATATAACTTTTAGTGACTGCCTTTAGGTTGCTTATATATTAATAATGATTTATGAATTTTCTGCATCATCAATTTTGAACATCGCAATTTCCTAATAAATAATTTTACTTCATTATAAAATTTATTTCTAAATGTCTCTAAACATTATTGATGGAAGAGAACAATTACATTGTAAATAATTGTTTAATATCAGGAAATAATTCTGTCCTTAATATTTTGCTACCATACTATAATTTCTACACTTCCATAAATTTTCAAAGATATAAGAAGAATTAAATTATGGGCAAAAATTATTTTGAAGAATTCGAAAAACAAATTTAGAAGATTTTTAATAATTTTGGAATATTTTGAGACTAAATTTTTTAAAATATTTCTGGGAAAATTTTAAATAGTTCACGTTTAATTTCAAAGGAATAATTTTGAGTTTTGAAGATTTCATAATGTGTGGAAAAAGAATATGAAAGACTTTAAGATAATTATTTTAATTGTTCAGGATTAAAAAATGTAAGGTAAACTCAATTTCGCAAGGCGTCAAGAGAATGAAAAAAATATTCTTAAGATTCGTTACAAAGTTTCAAATGCTTTTTTTCTTTATGAATTCTAAGGAAAAATTGAACAAGAATACCCAAAATTTTCAATCATTTCCTAAAATTTTTAAAAAGAGTGTAAACGATTTTAAATAATAATTTTGCCACAATGCATGATTTTATAACAATTCTGAGTGATGTTGAGGGATGCTTAGAAGTTTTGAAACGATTCTTAAATAATATAAATTATAAACTTATAAGATATTGTGGGAATCCTGCAAGGTTTCAAGGAAATGAAAAAAATTATTGAGGTTCCTATGAAAAATTAAGATGATTTTTTGTTTCGAAATATTAATTTTAAGATAATATTTGAACAGATTTCAGAACATTTCAAGACATTTCTAAAATTGTCAAAGAAGAATCTGAAAGAATTTGCGACAATTTACTATGATTTTTTATTTTCAAAAATGAAGTTGAAGAGAAATCTGAAAAAGATTGCAAAATATTTTCTGAAATTTCGAAAAAGAGTAGGAGATTCTAAGCAAAATGCTTCAATTTGGTAATATTAAATACTAAAGAAAATAAAATCAATTAAATTGAAGAAATATTTAGAAGATTTGAAAATTTAGAAGTTTTTAAGGCAGTTTTTTTACATTTTGAATGATTTTCCAAAATTTTAAGAAAAATTAAAGTCAGTTAACAATATTTTCAGAAATTTAAGTGGTTTTGAATAGATTTTTTATTTCGTCCAAACTTCTCAAAGTCGGAAATATCGTTAAAAAAGGCTCGAACTTTTCCTAATATTTTGTAAAATCATGTAATTTTTTTGTCTTCAAATCTTCCAATATTCTTTTTTTATGAATCTGAAATATTCAAAAATCTTTTCGAATTTTCTGAAGAATCTTATAAAATTTATATGAATTTTTTTAAAAGCATATCTACTTATGTTGTAAACAGGCGTAGAATATTACTACACATGTATTCAATTTTACGTTCCTGCCATCACTTGGAAATAATTAATGATTCACTTTCTAAATCATAAATCTTTATCAGTTGTAATATCTCTGGGAAAACTTTAATAAAACTGCACAATTGTTTCCAGAAATAATAAAAAAAGATTTTATGAAGTTAATTCCTTTAATTTATTTGTTTCTAGAATTATATGCCTAAATAATTAACGCTCAAGTGAGAGCATTTTGAAAATTGTTGATACAATTTTTTTTTAAATTTTAAGAATTCTATGTACGGCTGTTCATAGTACTCGGAAACTCGAACAATTAATCTCTATGATATTTTTCAAAAAAATAAAATTATCAGAGTTATAGCATTTTGAAAATAAAAAAATACAAAAATGAACAATTTAAGCGAAACAACGCACGATATGAAGAAAGTCAAGAAAAGAAAAACGTTGCTTTTTGAAAGTCCTACAAGATTATCATAATAACTTTTTGAATTTTTTCGAAAAAACAAAAATTCAAAATTTGATCGCACAAAAAATAATGAAAACTTAAAAATTCCATTTTGCGGTCAAACTATGCAAGATACAAAAAGAGATAAAAAGACAAAAATTGTGCCCCTAAAAAACATCTACAAGTTTCTCAAATCACTTTTTAATAGAACGCTTAGTTTTTCTTTTATTCGTAAAATGACATTAAAAATTACAAAATTTAATTTGTGGACAAACGACAGAAGCTATGAAGACAAAAATTGATAGGCGAAAGTTGTTCATTTAAAGACGATCTACGATTTCGTTATTACATTCTCATCTGAGTTTATAATTTTAAAAAAGGGCGAGTAGTTTTTTTTTAATCGTAAATAATAAGAATGAAAATAAAAAAATTGAATTTTTTGAAAAACGACACGAGTTGCAATAAAATGTATAATAACAACCTTTTTTCTATAATTCGCGAAAAAGTGCCAGTTTTTCCACCTGTTTTTGGTGTAAAAAGTTACCGATTTTTGCTCGATGACGTGGCGCATGCGCAGTGCCGACCTTTCCGGGAAACAGTGACAAAAGTGGACAGATGCAGTGGAAAAAGTAAATGGACAGTGATAAAAGTGAGGCACAGTGGAAAAAGTAAATGTTATTTCGGGTGGGTTCGTGCTGCCTCGGGTGGACTCGTGCATCGTGCGCAGCCAACTTCATTCTATTTTCCGACTGTCGTCCCTAACCTAAAAGCAATTTCCTGAAAAGTCTCGAGTTGTGTATTTTGTATGTACTTTTGTCACTTGGCAAAAGCAAAAAAACACCGTCAGTTTCTCCGAAAATACTGTGCTTGGTTTTTTTCACGAAAAATCGGAAGTTTTGAAGCCCTCAACTTTATGGGCCAACTATTCAATTGTGAGAACCAGCTTATTATTACTGCCATATTATTGCCATGGTTTTGATAATTGCCATTGTCATTGTTGCGTCAATCGACAAAAAATCGCCTTCTTTTTACACAAAAAACAGGTAAACAAAAACTAGCACTTTTTAACAAATTATAGAAAAAGTATCGTGTCCCACACATTGAAAAAGCGACGATTTAAAACTCGTGTGATAGCCACCCTCGCTCCGCTCGGGTAGCTAACTTCACACTCGTTTTAAATCTCTCGCTTTTTCAACTTGTAGCACAATATACTATTTTTTATTTAAGATCTAAAAGAAATCTCTTTTTTTCTCGAATAATTTTATGCAAAATGAGAAAAAAAAAATCACAATGAAAATAATTTCGAAATTGTATTTTTAAATTTTCAAATTCAATCCTAAGCATTAAAGTGGGCCAAAAACTCAAAATTATGGGAATCTAAATTGAAACTATGCGAAAAGTAGTGTTTAAGGACCCTGAAAAAATGTAATTAGTTTGGCGTGGAGTGATGATTCGCCTCTGAAATTCATTCACATAAGAGAATTATAATGCTTCCTTTATATTTTTTACATTCTCATTCTAATGAGAAGGTATTAGTTTTATGTAATATTTGTCTTTTTCGATTTTTATCAAACCTCTACGTTTTGAGACCTCCTGAGTCAGAAAAAACGATTTTTACGAAGGTATCTGTCTGTCTGTCTGTAGTCTGTAGTCTGTAGTATCGTGTAGGATAGATAACTTTCGAAAGATTGATCAGATTGGATTGTGCTGTGGCACACTTTTTTAAGGCCTACAAAGAAAGAACCAGTTTGTTAATCAGCTATTTTGGATATAAATTCAAAAAGTCAGCTCATGTTGAAAATTTTTGAGACCACTTTTTTTGAAGATTTGAAAATTCCATGTACGGTTATTAGTAGTACTCAAAAAAACGAACAAAATATCATAATGACTATTTCTGATTACAAAAAATGACTGGAGTTATAGCATTTCCAAAATTCCAAAAAACAAACGAAAATGAACATTTTAAGCCAAAAAACGCACGATATGAAAAAAAGTCAACAGGAGAAAACCGTTGCTTTTTGAACATCCTACAATATTTTCATAACAACTATTTGAATTTTTTGAAAAATTCAAATTTTGATCGTACCAAAAAATAATCAAAAATTCCATTTTGCTATCAAAATCTGCAAGATACAACAGAAGATGAATTGACCAAAATTGTGCACCTAAAAAAGATCTACCAATTTGGTATCATTCACTTTTTGATATGACGCGTCGTTTTTGGTTTATTCGTAAAAACAGCATTGACAAAAGAAAAATTAAATTTTTAGACGAATAACACGGGCTACAAAAAAAAGATAAAAACAAAATTTTTTCATCCAAAAAAGGGGTACAAATTTGTTATTAATCATGTTTCGAGAGGATGCGTATTTTTTGTTTTATTCGTGAAAATAACATTGACAGTAACAAAAATCAAATTTTTGGTAAGACGATGTAAGGTACGGAAACATATGAAAGAACAAAAATTGTGCTTTCAAAAGATTTACAAATTTTAAATCAATTATTTTTATATAAGAATCATACGGTGCACAGAACGCGCGAAGCTATTGTAGCTATAATTTCATCAAATAAGGAAAAAACGATCAGTGTTTTAGTTCCGCCACCTGAATTACATTTATTAATTGAATTAGTAAACAATTTTTTTTGATAACATGCATACAAAATTTGAGAATCTTAGTGAAGTGTGGGCCAAAAAGTGTAACGTCAGTAGAGAAGTGCTGTATGGAAGTGCAGGATTTGCTGCGAATTCAAGTAAAACGTTGTTAAATAAAGTTGATGTACTTCGTGAAATTTGCTCATCCGTGAGTAATTTTTTTTGTATGAAATATGTCAAATGTTTTGAAGCATTTAAAAATGTTGTCGATTCCTGTTTTTCAATTGACTTGAAACCATGATATATTGAAATAATAATGATATTCAGAGAGTTATCTAGATTTAGGAATAAGAGTAACTCCGAAAGTTCACGCAGTATTTTTTCACATCGAAGATTTTTGTAAACAAAACAATAAAGGCTTAGGATTTTGCTAAAAAAAGCCTTAGAATCTCCTCATGCAGACTTTTAAAAAATATGGAAAAACATAAAGTGAAAAAGTCAAATTCTAACTACGCATAACGTTTACTTAAAGCTGTACGTGAATATAACAGTAGGCACGTTTAATTATAATATAATTATTATATAGCTATTATATATTATTGTACATTGTATATTACACATTATGTATTCTAAACTAACATTAAAATATTATGTACCATATATTATACTTACTATAGTTTTTATAATAAATTGATATTGAAACTTGAACATTATGTATACGAATTTTTTGATGAAATATCCATAAATATATTGATTTAAATTTTGAAAAAATCGTTTCTTTTGTTTATTTATTGATTGAACTCTCGTTCGTAATTTTAATTTACATATAACTTCTTTATATAAACGTAATTATATGGTCTTATTAACTTGAAAATAGTATTTTACTGATTTTTAGTGTTTCAAATAGGGTTTTCCAGGCAAAAAAAAAACCGTTCAGGGAAATATTTTAATTTCATCAAAAATGGTTCCCCAGAAGCATTCAAAACAATCTCCTATTCATAACTTTGGGGTACCTGAAAATGTCATTTAACTGTTTTAAAGGTCACCATGCAAATGGAGCATTCGTGTTGTGTCTACCTCTGTGAAATATAATATAGGGATTTTTATTCAAGAATGATTTTTAACGAACCCCAAAAATTTGCTATTCGTCCCAACTAAGGATAGTTCAAATCAATCTCAAAGTCAGTTAATATCAATTAAGGTATTAAATTTCGATGACATAAATATATTTTGACAATATAGACGACCCTGAATTATGTATTTTTAGAATATTATGTTATTTTGAGTTCTTGTTGTCCATTTACATGGTTGAAAATATAGGATTTTTGCTCATACGTCTTCAAAATGAACCAGTCAAGTGAAAAGGATCAAACAAAGTCATAAATTATTTGTAATTATATATTTGTCACGTATAATTTATACATCAAACATTTTTTTCATGAAGGACTTTTTGCCAATTGTCCATTTCTCAACATCCCTTCGATATCAAAAAGAGCATGGCAAGTTATTGTCTCTTACAAGGTATATTTCAATAAAAATTTGTACGATTTTGCGCTACAGATAGTAAATTAATTTCTGAATTAAAAAAACATTATTGAAAACAATTTTCTTCCCTGAAATTTTGATTTAAAATTCAAAGTGCGTAAAAACTCATCCGGAAAAGATTCATGAAGAAATTTCATAAAATGTTCATCTTGCGCTCTATTATTTCATGTAACTTCATGAATCCGTTTCTTTTTTCTCTTGAACTTTCTGCAAACACGGTTGACCCTGCGGAAACTACATTTTCAAGATTTTTGTAGGCTAATCTAGTATCTTTGTAGTACTCAGTTTTAGCATTTTCCAAAACAAATATCCGCTATATTGGATCCGTTATTTTGAATTTGTAACTTTCAAGGTCCAATTCAAAATCAGCGACTCCAAAAACACCCTTATAACAAATTTCAAACCAGTATATAAATTTTAACAACGTCGGCCGCCGTATGGGAAACCTATGTGCGTCTAGCTAGGCCCTAATCTATTGTTACACTTAGGCTTTAATTGGTTCCTGATTAAGATGAATGAACCAACAGATTCTAGTCATGCACTGGTCAGGCCTTAGTCAGCATATATATAATGAAGTTCTATCTTCAGAAGTTTGTATTTACTGAATTATGCTTCAGTTAACAGGCTATTTTTGGGTCCATATCATCTCACATGCGGCAAGTCTCTCTGCGGCAAGACACACCTGCGGCAAGTCACACCTGCGGCATGTCACACCTGCGGCAAGTCACATCTGCGGCATGTCACATCTTCGGCATGTCACATCTGCGGAATGTCACCACTGCGGCATCTCTACCCAGCGGCTTCTCTCCCGCGCGGCATTTCTCACAGTGAAATTGACATTTTTGCGGCATCTCTCGCCAGTGGCAAGCCTCCCTGTGGCATCTCTCCCCTCAACAAATTTTTTTAAGTCCACATGAAAATGGCAAAACTGCGGCACGTCTCCCAGGACTTATTGTCTCCCCGGCGGCATCTCTCATCCGGAAAAAATGTTCAAGTCCATATAAAATGGCAAAACTGCAGCAAGCCTCACAGGACTAATTGTCACATCTGCGGCATTTCTCACCCGCGGCAAATCTCCCCAGCGGCATCTGTCATCCGGTAAAAATGTTCAAGTCTACATCAAACTGGTAAAACTGCGGCAAGTCTCACAGGAATAATTGTCACATCTGCGGCAAGTTTCCCAGGATGGATTGTCACATCTGCGGCATCTCTCACCAGCGGCATCTCTCCCCCAAGAAAATTTTCTAAGTCGTTCTAAAGATGGCAAAAATGCGGCAAGTCTCCCCAGAGGCATCTCTCCCACAAGAGAATTTTCTAAGACGTTCTAAAGATGGCAAAAGTGCGGCAAGTCTCCCCAGCGGCATCTCTTGCCTAAGAAAATGTTCTGAGTATTTATAAAGATGGCAAAACTACGGAAAGTCTACCCAGCGGCATCTCTCCCCCAAGAAAATTTTTCAAGTCGTTCTCAAGATGGAAAAAGTGCGGCAAGTCTCCCCAGTGGCATCTCTTGCCTAAGAAAATGTTCTGAATAGTTATAAAGATGGCAAAACTACGGCAAGTCTACCCAGCGGCATCTCTCGCCTAAGAACATTCTCTAAGTAGTTCTAGAGATGGCCAAACTGCGGCAAGTCTACCCAGCGGCATCTCTCCGCCAAGGAAAATTTCTAAGTCGTTCTCAAGATGGCAGAAGTGCGGCAAGTCTAACCAGCGGCATCCCTCCCCCGAAAACATTTTCTAAGTAGTCCTAAAGATGGGAAAAGTGCGGCAAGTCTTTCCAGCGGTATCTCTCCCCCAAGAACATTTCCTGAATAGTTCTCAAGATGGCAAAACTGCGGAAAGTCTCCCTAGCAGCACCTCTCGCCAAAGAACATTTTCTAAGTAGGTCTAAAGATGGCCAAACTGCGGCAAGTCTCTCCAGAGGCATCTATCACCCAAGAACATTTTCTAAGTCGTTCTAGAGATGGCAAAACTGCGGCAAGTCTCCCCAGCGGCATCTCTACTTCAAGCACATTTTCTGAATAGTTCAAAAGATGGCCAAACTGCAGCAAGTCTCTCCAACGGCAGCTCTCCCCCAAGAACATTTTCTGAGTAGTCCTAAAGATGACAAAAGTGCGGCAAGTCTCCCCCTCAGAAAATTTTCCTGGGCGATAGATGTCGCTTGAGAGACTTGCCGCAGTTTTGCCATCTTTAGACCTACTTAGAAAATGTTCTTGGGCGATGGATGCCGCTGGGGAGACTTGCCGCAGTTTTGCCATCTTGAGAACAACTTAGAAAATTTTCTTGGGGGAGAGATACCGCTGGGTAGACTTGCCGCAGTTTTGCCATCTTGAGAACGTCTTAGAAAATTTTCTTGGGGGAGAGATGCCGCTGGGGAGACTTGCCGCATTTTTGCCATCTTTAGAACGACTTAGAACATTTTCTTGGGGGAGAGATGCCGCTGGGGAGACTAGCCGTAGTTTTGCCATCTTTAGACCTATTTAGAACATTTTCTTAGGCAAGAGATGCCGCTGGGGAGACTTGCCGCACTTTTGCCATCTTTAGAACGTCTTAGAAAATTTTCTTAGGGGAGAGATGCCGCTGGAGAGACTTGCCGCACTTTTGCAATTTTTAGAACGACTTAGAAAGTTTTCTTAGGAGAGTGATGCCGCTGGTGAGAGATGCCGCAGATGTGACAATCCGTCCTGGGACACTTGCCGCAGATGTGACAATTAGTCCTGTGAGGCTTGCTGCAGTTTTGCCATTTTATATGGACTTTAAAATTTTTTTCGGATGATAGATGCCGCCGGGGAGACAATAAGTTCTGGGAGACGTGCCGCAGTTTTGCCATTTTCATTTGGACTTAAAAAAATTTGTTGAGGGGAGAGATGCCACAGGGAGGCTTGCCACTGGCGAGAGATGCCGCAAAAATGTCAATTTCACTGTGAGAAATGCCGCGCGGGAGAGAAGCCTGTGGGTAGAGATGCCGCAGTTGTGACATGCCGCAGATGAGACAAGCCGCAGTTGTGAAATGCCGCAGATGTGACATGCCGCAGATGTGACATGCCGAAGATGTGACATGCCGCAGATGTGAGATGCCGCAGATGTGACTTGCCGCAGGTGTGACATGCCGCAGGTGTGACTTGCCGCAGAGAGACTTGCCGCATGTGAGATGATATGGACCCCTATTTTTTATCACACCATTCATCATGAGTGCAAATATCTTGCATAGAATCCTAATCTAAAAACACAACATGGAATTCAATCCAAACCAATTTAATTCAATTCATTTCAATCCAATACCATTCAATTTAATTAAATTCATATTCCATTCAATTCCGTTCCATTCCATTCAATTCAAATCCATTCCCTTCACTTCAAATCCATTCAGTTCAATTCCATTCCATTCCATTCCATTCCATTCCATTCCATTCCATTCCATTCCATTCCATTCCATTCCATTCCATTCCATTCCATTCCATTCAATTCCAGTTCATTCATTTTCATTCAATTCAATTTAATTCAGTTTGATTCAAGTCCATTATTTCCATTCAATTGCATTAAAATATATATTCAAATCCATTTCATTCAATTCAATTTCATGATACCATTCAATTCCATTTAACTCAAGTCAATTTCATTCAATTCATCTCAATTCCATCCAATCCCATTCAATCGCATTCCATTCAATTTCATACAATTCAGTTTCATTCAAGTCCATTTGTTACCATTCAATTCCATTCAATTCCTTTCTATTCAATTATATTCAATGTAATGTAATTCAATTCCATTTCATTCAATTTCACTCAATTCCATTCAATTCAATTTCATTCCGAAAATCGCACTAATGATGACGGTGTGATAAAAAAATTATTTTCATCTGAAGCAACCGAATTGTTTGCCACTTATAAACACGTGCTTTCAATGAAAATAACACCACCTAAATTTTTATCAAATAAAGTTCAAGCAGTAGTTTTGTTAAATTCTAATTATTATATTACTGAATCGGGTGTTGAATACAGCCAAGAAATGTTAAGTTATTTATTTTGTCACCTCTCACAATAACTTCATTTTGTTCAAAATAAAGATAAAATTGTCATAAATTTCTAAAATTTAGAGAAAATTTTTCTTCAACGGGCTTTATGGATTTATTTTGAAAACCGGCAAAGATATACCTTTCTTGCCTAGAGAAAAAAGATACGGAAATAATTTTGCTATAAGAATATATACTTTTTAATTTAAAACCCAAAACTTCTTTTGAAGGTCTCCAGGGACCAACGCCGTTCAGCGAGAAAAAATTATTGGCTGTTAAGAAATAAAATTTGGATTTTTTCCTGAGTCCCAACAAATTTGTATTATTTTAAATAATTATAATATACTAACGTCGAGTTCTAGAAGTTGAAGGATGGCCACCGGTTTCTCTCTGCTGTGCTAATACATAGGGATTTTTATTATCAAAAGTCACCGGTAAATTACCATAAAAATCTCTGATTAAAAATATGTACATTAATTTTATACATTTCCACAAATTTCATTAATTTTTATAAATTTTCACAATTTTCAGAAATTGTTCTGCCGCGATTTGGAAAAACAACCGTTAACTGCTAAATAACAATAAATTAGTTTTTATATCGTTGAATCTTGAAAAAAGAGAAGCTGATTATTTAAATAACTTAATTGATTGTTGATAACTATAAATATAATTATTACATAATTTTTGGAAAACACCGCTAACTGCAAAGATTGGCGGTTTGTGATTTGAGAGAGAGCGTCAACTGACCGTTAACTGCAGGCCCGAATCACAGACTTTACCAAAATATCGGGCTATCTCGAGCCGTCGGACAGTGGGTCGCTTATTACGACAAAAAACTTTAAAAATTTCAAAAATCAATATTCAAAATGGCCCGCTTTTTATGAATGAGGGGGCTTCTGAGGTCGCTGATCACGAAAACGGGCTTGAAAAATCAAAATTGAAAAAGGCAGATTTAAAATAGCGGACTTCATAATAAAAAATTAGTTTTTTTGCTGATATTAGTTATGAAAGGGTTCTTGAGGACATCACGTGATGTGTTCTTGAAAAAAAAGAGGGAAAGAAGTGGAAGATCCGATCACGAGATTTGATTCCTTATACTTTTTTGCACATAAAAGAATTGAAGGCTGCGCCCGATCTCGCCCGATAAAAACTTAGTCTTTCAATGTTTTTATTTTTCCTATGTGGAAATAAGAATTCGAAGCAGTCACATTCACGGAGCATTCACATTAACTTAAAGATGGTCAAAACCTTTTAGGTACTAGTAAATATTGTACATACCCCCAGTATCATCCCCTAACTTGCAGATTTATTTTCCAGCACTTATCAACCGATATATTCGTATTCACTTCAGGCGCGCGAATATTGATATACGTTCGAGTCGCGCGCGTTCCTCGGCAAGCTGAACTTTGAGCCTGCACCTGCCGTCCGATATTCAATAAATTTTTCCGATATTCTGGATTTGAGCGCATTAACACTATCTATGTATACAAAATTGAGTATCAGTTCACGATGAATGGTAACTTTCGATTTTGGGGATTTTGTCCAGGAATTTTGGATTATTGCCCACTGTTCGACGTGATTTTGGCGAGGTCCGAGCAACTCCGAGAAAAAAGGTTTGAAATTCAAGAAACGCCGTGACTTCATTTATTATAATAAGTTGTTCCTGACTTAAATACCTCTGTTTAACTGATCTCTTTATAACTCATTTGAGTTCTAAAATTTGTTGACTTTGTTTAAAATGTTTTCATTTCTAGTCAATAATATCAAGTTTTGCTGATACTTTAATACCTTCCGTATTTGTGTACATTCAGTAAATACACATGAATCAATTACGCTAGAATTTCGTATTATTCGTTATTCATGAAATTTAGTAACAGTTAAAACCTTCTTATCTATATATTTTCGGTTAACAAACAAACGCTCGACTTCCAATTTATCGAAATTTATAATTTTATTATATACTTGGCTGATTTAAACATCGGTTTGAAAATATAGAAGAATTGTTGATTTTGATAATAATATTGATACTAATAATGAAAGGCCTTTAATGGCAAATATTCAACATTATCAAAATTTAAATTAAAAGTCTTCAACATTGAAGAATTTACCATTTTAAATCTTGAAAGTGGAACAAAGCAAAACTTTTGAAATTATATTCCTTTGAAAAATAAGTCCTAATAATGGAATAATTTACAAAACTTTATTCACAAAATTCAAGAATTTTCAATTGGATCTCTTCAACATGGTAAAAATTCTAATTCTAGATCTCTAAAATTAAAAATTCTCTTATTCGAAACATTTGCAATTGAAAATTATAAGCTTTTGAATTGCGAATCGTTGAAGTTGAAGAATTTTTCATTGTCTGTATTCTGAATTGAACTATTAAAAAAAAAATTTCAATTAGATAATTTTAAAATCTAATTTTTAAAAAATGAATAATTTGTAATTTCATGTTTTAAACACTGAAGAATTTCCAATTGTATCTCTTCAAAATTGTAGAACTTTGAATTCCAAATTTTTCATAATTGAAGAGTAAGTCTAACAATTTACAATTGAAAATTCAAAAAATATTCACAATATCAATAATGTGTAATATTTCATGATAATTGTCATTCAATGACTGAATAATGATTTTTAATAAATCAATTATTACAAATTCTTTTAATATGAACGGCGTTCTATCAAATTACGCTAGGCCTGCTTCTGAGGTCCGTAATTCGCAGAGAGCCGTAATTGCGGCTACAACGTTTTCCCGAATTTCAACATCCGAATTATCACCATTAACTGCATTTTCAATATTTAATTTATATTTTAATACGTTTTTGAAAGATAGGAGAAGTTCATATATAATTTAGTCAATAACAACCAAAAAAGTTTAGAAAATGAATTACAATCCGGGATATACGCGAATAATGATTCGAATAGTTTTTTTTCTCGATTTTGTTCATTTTGCAGTTGACGGTGTTTTCCCAGAATTTTTATGCAAAGTTACCGGTGAATTACTACACATTTCTATGAATTTCCGTAAATGCCCGTAAATTCTCACAAATTTCCATAGATTATCATTAATTTTCACAAATTTTATAGAATTTTATAAATTTCTAAAATTGACGGAAAGTTTTTTTTGTCCGACCCCCCTTGAAAATGCGCCATTGCATGCACATGAGGCAGGCGTAATGTGGCCGCTTCCAGCCCAGTAACGTTCGCACATGCGCACTCCGCCGCCGGGCCAACATGAAACTTCACGCCCGCTACATAACACTTTACGCCCGCTAAGTAACACTTTACGCCCACTACATGAAACTTTACGCCCACTACACACACACTGCACCACGCAAGTGAGAATATAACGGAAATTATCTTTATCTTTAAAAAAATTGTATCGCTGCACCCCACAGTCTCTCTTCTGCAAAGTACGCTATTTCTTTCTTTCACTTATAATTTAAAATTGTCAAGTACACCAAACATCCTCTATCTGTTTAACATGCTTGTTTTCAAGAAGGGTCGGACAAAAAGTATGGTGTGTATCAAGGGCGTACGGCTATTTTGCCTTCTTTACGCCCTTGATACACAATATACTATTTTGTCCGACCCCCTTGAAAACGCGCCATTGCATGCACGTGAGGCAGGCGTAATGTGACCTCTTCCAGCCCAGATACGTTCGCACATGCGCACTCCGCCGCCGGGCTAACATGAAACTTTACGCCCGCTACATAACACTTTACGCCCGCTCAATAACACTTTACGTCCGCTACATAAAACTTTACGCCCTCTACACATAATTATCTTTATCTTTTAAAAAATTGTATCGCTGGACCCCACATTCTTCCTTCTGCAAAGTACGCCATTTTTTCTTTCACTTATGATCTAAAATTGTCAAGTACACCAAACATCATCTATCTACTTAACATGCTTGTTTTCAAGAAGGGTAGGATAAAAAGTATGGTGTGTATCAAGGGCGTACGGCTATTTTGCCTCGTGCGACTGCCGACCTCGCTTCGCTCGGGCGGCAAGTTCACACTCGTCAAAATAGCCTTCTTTACGCCCTTGATACACAATATACTATTTTAAAGGGTTTTTCGGGTTCACATTGAAAAATGGGTGAGCGACAACATTTTCGTTTGATAATAAAAGACGCGCAATTAAATTTCCTATAAGAATATGTACTTTTTGAATTTGAATTTAGTTTTTTTTTTAAAGCTGAGCAATTTTTTGTTAGTTCAAAAAAATTATAATATGCGAACCTGGAGCCTGTCCACTGGGCTGCTGCCCCCGCTGCCGCGACCTTCCTACACCCAGGAAAAAATTGTCTTCATTCAACAAAATCGTCTTGTGGGCCGCATTTGGTTGACTTCAGAAAATATTTTTGTTACATGAACGAAATTTTCGTATAGAGGAAATATTGGGTCAACGAAAATATGTTGTTGAAAGCATCTTAAAAGTGACGGACGCTTGCGAACTTGGTGCGATCACGTACTCCAATTCAACATGACAGTCCGCGTTCGAGAGTTCGTAGCGTCGCGAAAAAACATAAAAATGTTTGCATCTCGGTGAACCTTATCAAAATAAGTGCGGAAACAGAATCGATTGGGATTAAGTGATTATGTGAAAAATACGTAAGATTACTAATTGAGCCTTTGTGTATATGCATGCGATTGCGTGGTTAGGTTTTTGATAAAAAAAAAAAGATTTTTCGAATAAAATAAACAAAGGATGCAGAACAATTTACATTGAAAATTGCTTGCCGTGAAATTTTCTAGTCATGCGATATTTAGTATTTGAATAAGCGAATAAATAATTCACACAGGATAACACGATTCCATGATAAGCTATTTACAATGTACATTGTGCTGGATCGTTTATGGTTAGATAAACTATAAGCTTTGGTTAAATCAGCCATGCTCTTTCCTTAGACAAGCAAAAACACTTAATGGAATTAACTAAAATATTCTCTTGGATCGAGCAAAATATTTGCTTGGATTAACCAAAAGTTTCACTTAGAACAACCAAAATATTTGCTTGTATCAACCAAAAGATCGTCGTTATGTCAAAGTGTCACATCGCTCAAAGTCAAACCCAAGTGGCCAGGGGCCTCCTCACTTTCCAGCGAAAAATGTTATATCTCCTGCTCATTGCAGCCAGGCGCCAAATATTTATAAAATAAACACTAGTACACAATAAGATTCGTTTTCACACGAGAAATGCCAAGACCTGACCGGCCACGCGCGTTTTCCAGAGGACGGGAGGTTCAAGTCTTGCCCAGCGTGTAGCGCAATATCACTGGTTCAATCTATCATTTGGCCGATTTTTGCTGATCAGGTGGAGATAGCAACGAATCCATCAAGCACATTATTGATAGATGTCGCGTAATGGCTCAAAGAGAATATACGCACAGATATGATGATATGGCGGGCAATATACATAAAAAAATTGTCCTGAACCTAGGACTCTTAACTAAATGGCGGGCTTTCTGTAGATACATTCCGATGCTCGTTTTAGAAAACGACGATTACATCTTATGTTTGGATGTTACTATCCAGACGGATCATTATATCCGAGCCAACTGACCCGACATCTCGATGCAAGAAGAAAAAAGGTGGAAGAGCCTACGTTATCGACATTGATTGTCCGCTCACCGAAATTTGCGTGAATTAAAGCCAATATGGAGGAATCTGAAACATGCATCTATTCGTCCTATTGTGATTTCGGCTGCGGGCAAAGTGCACGCAAGATACACTATACATCTTGAACATCTAGGAGTAAGTAGGGTACTGGCAGCAGCTCAAAAGGTGGTCCTTTCGCATTGTAAGAAACTTTCTAGTCCATCGGGAAGCGGGCGAATGAAAACCTGTGAAGTTTAAGATGGTAGCTCTAAGAAAGCATCCAGAGGCGACTGTTGTCACCTTTAACGTTGGCGGTCGCTATGTGAGAATAAGAGCGGTAAAAGACAAACTCTAAACTACACCATGCTCTTAATTTCGCACCTACAATGTCACCGCAAAATGGTGACCCAATGCAACGAATTATGCGGTTACGGTACCAGTATCGCGCAATGCCAAAAACAATAGGCCTCTCTCGGATGGAGGATATGGTTCAGTTGGGAGTGGCAATAGGACCGAACTGAGGCGACGGCCAGGCAATGGCCCCGGAAAAAAGCAAGAATCTTGTTTCAAATGGTCGGACCAACTCAGGAGGGATATCCTCACCTGTCGGCAAAGAAGCTCACCGGCGTGAAGAGGATTCATGCAGAGGTTACATGACCGTTGGGTCAATATGCACCCGGACTGTGGTTATACAACGCTTCAGTATTTTAACAATCAGTTTTTTTTTACGCCGAAAGGGTTATGAAGCTATCAACAAAAAGTAGAACAACATCCTCCAGCGAACATGATACCCCTTAAAGCAAGACAGCCTTGGCAGATAGCCGATAATGCTAACATGTGAACTAGGAGATCAAAAATCCAACAAAAACTCTTTCTCGGGCTGGACAAATTAGCTGAAGCTACTACTGCTCTCTCTGATTTGTTCCCCGAAGATCTTCATCTCTGGAATCTGAACTGTGTAGTTTACGAAAAGGTGGTCTTTATACTTAGTGATACTTGATGATAATTTAGTACGCCTGAGTAAGACTCGCAAGCGTGTGGTAGAGCTTCAGTTTGAAATTTAAACGGCGAGACGGCAAGCATCAAATGTTAAGTGCGGCATTAGTTACATAACATCAAATAAAAAATTCATCCCAAAAGTTAGGGCACTTGTTCGAAACTTAAGGAAGCCAAATTACACGCTGAAAAAGTGTGAACTGTTAACCGTCAAGCAGTAGTGGACGTAAAAAATATGAGCTCTTTCAACAGCCAAGGAAGCCTTAAACTAAGAATGTTTCAGCGCCAGTGCCAGATAAAATCAATAACTTTTTTACTGAAGAATTTTTGTATTGTCATTAGGGTCTTATGAATATATGTGATTAAAAAACGCGCATTTGATGAAACTACATTGTCAATTTAAATTCATCGAATGCACGTTTTTTTATCACATATATTCATAAGACCCTAATGCCAATACAAAAATTCTTCAGAAAAATTTAAAAATTTGGGTCAATTAAAGCCGACAATTTTCAAAAAACCAGTAGATGTGTCACATAATGAAAATCAGCAACTTTTGGAAAAAATGTTGACAAACATTCTTGTGAACAAAATTTAAAAAAAATTTTTCAATTTTAAAATTATTTTTCTTACAAAAAAAACTTAACTAAGCCGTTGAGTGATAACGCATTATTCTGAAATTTGTAGATATGCTACATTAGCTCACCCAACAAGTTATATTACTTCAAAATGGCAAAATTATAATAAGGGTAATCGCTACAATATTCGGTCCCCCCCCATGACTTGGCACCTCATGTAAAAATGCTCATACAAAAGAATACCCATAAATCAAATTACTAATGAATAGTAAAAAAGCCGAATAATTCGGAGAGCTAATGCTAAGAAAATAATAATAATCTAAAATGATAAAAATGACAAGTTTAATTTTCGATATTTGAAAATTGAAAAACGCCAAAACTCTTTTTTTTAGTCCCGAATTATCAAAAAAATCATCAAAAATCATCCCTACTTTTTTAATGGTGGAATGATTTTAAACCGTTCCGAATATTCTAAACCTGTAATTCCAGTAATAAGAAACGTTTCTTAGGCTTCTTCAATTTTCGATGATCAAAAATCAAACTTGCCATTTATATCATTTTAGATGTGCATATAAACCTGTAAAGCTATCAAGCTTCTTCTCGTATAAGGAATGAATTGTTTTGTTTTTTTTAAATTTAAGAATTTTAAATTAGATTAAAATCAAATTCAAAATCCCGTTTAACGTCCAATACTCAAGTTAATTTATAGAATTCCTGGAAATGAAACAAGAATCCGACGATCGGACAACCACCACAAAATGCTCCTATTGCAATTCCTAAAAACAAAAAAAACAAAAATTTGTTTCTTTTGACAAAAATAAAAAAGAGGAAAAAAAATGAGAAGGCAAACAACCAAATCCCCTTCCTTCTCTTTTTTATTTCTTTCGTATTTTTTATTTTTATTATTATCAAATCATAATATGAAAGCATGCACAATATTTACCAACGTTTCGGTGCTCACACAGCATCCTTATCAAGGTAAGAAAAATTAGAGCAGGTGGGAACAGCAACGAAACAACGACGCTATTTCTTCAATACCCGAGATATAATTGCGGGTCAAAAGGCAAATCCGTTATAAACAAACAAGAAATAAGAGAAATTCAAGAATCATGAAAACATATTGCTAAATCTAATTAATCATACTAGAATAGCTTTTGTTTAATTTATCCAAATCAGTTTTTAAATTAATAGACAACTTATTTTGTTTTTTAATATAAAGCATTTCCATGAATTCTCTCTTTCTCTCATTACTTTCACTATGTAAAGTTTCAACATTATCTCAGTCAAACTCATGGTCAACGTCAACAAACCCTCTCGTATGTCTAGCAAGTGATCTTGTGAACAACTCCACCTTTTTCAAATTCATCTAAAGGATCTTCACAAAAAGTTATTATTGAATCCATTTTAAATGGTATACGGAAAATAGTACACGGAAAAAATTTATCCGTAAAAAAGTCACGAACTAGTAGCTAGGTCTCGGATATGAGAAAAATTCATCGGATATTTATGTATTTTCGTAAATAACCTGCGAACTTTGAGAAAGATTGACGAACTCGATGTGAAAATTCTAAAACGGTTCATCACTTTTTTTTTACGTGAATAATTACAAAAATATTACGAGTGATTGGGAAAAGAATTCTCAGAGCACTCACGAGCTTGCCCGACAAATCTGGGAACTCGAAATTAAGTCTCCTTGTACGTGGCCCACGCACACACGAGCGGTGCGTGTGTGCGCTCGTATGTGTGCCTCGAGCTCGTCGGATGAGTGGCTAGAAGTTTTATAATACCTATTTTGTTTGGCCTCGATGGCTGCGCGTGTTTACGCACTCCTGGTTTTATGTTTAGAAACTGGTGAGTCAGCAGTGTTTGAGGTTCGAATCTTCTGAGTTGCGAATTTATAAATTAATATAAAATTAAATCGCACAAATAAAATTTTTTCTCTTTTCATTTCAGTCTGAAATTTTCAGGAACTGTTCGTAGGTAATTCGAACTGTTCGTAAGAAACTTCGAATTTTATCCATATATTTCTCATAGAAATAAGGGTTTAATGTTTCATTTTTTTATCTCGTATCCGAGACCTAGCTACAAGTTCGTGACTTCTTCACGGATAAATTTTTTCCGTGTATGAATATTAAATTTTTTTGACATAAATTCAATAGTTTTCGAAATTTGACCAAAAAAAGGAAAAACAAAAGTATTAAAAGAACTATATTCTCTCAATTCTTTTTGATTATCCGTAGATGAAATGCTATTTTGTTTGTTTTTGATTTGTTGAATTCTAATTGTGATATGTTTCCCAATTAACTTTTGTGGGTAATGATTAAGAAAAAGGATATTCCTAACAATATTCAAATTTTCTTTGTGAAATGAAATGTGGGACAAACCTAGAGCTCTGTCAACTAAGTTTTTGATTACTGCAATTTTGTCTTGAAAAGGATAAGCCGAAAAGAAATTTAAAATTCTACCTGAACATGTACTTTTCCTATAACAATTGGTAATAATATTACCATCCTGACCTTTAATTACTTCTATGTCCAAAAAACTGCTTTTATTATTTTTCTCTATTTCATGGGTAAATTGAAGTTTTGAATGAAAACTGTTGAAAGCATCAATAATTGCCTGCAAATTTTCTAGCGCAACACATGATAAGGTGTCATCAACATACCGAAAGTAAAAGGACAAAACAAAATCTAGCTTCTTGAAAGCAAAGACCTCCAAATCTTCCATAACTATTTATGCTAAAATCGGAGAAAAGACTGAACCTGTGGGAGTACCGAACTTTTGCCTATAAAAAGATCCATTGAATTTAAAATAAGTGCCCTTTGATGAAATCTTTTTGACTTAATCGAGTACGTGTTTGTATCTTGTCCCATCTATTTAAAATTGCCTGTTTAACCAATTCAAGGGGTATACTTGGAAACATTGCAACATCCAAAGAAATCATTACATGGTCATCAGGAACAGTTTTTTTAATAATAATTTTTTGGAATTCCCAGATATTTTTAATACTGTATTTAGAAGTTGTAATGGAATCTTTAAGTATCAAATTAAAGTTTTGTTCTAAAAATTTCGTGGGAGTGTTAATAGTTGAAATAACCATTCTCAAAGGGTAGCCATCTTTATGAATCTTTCTCAAACCATAACATCTTGCAAGAACTGTGTCTTCGGTATTTATATCAGTGCAACTTATACCTTTTCCTAAAAGTCCTTTTTTACTCCAATTGTCTAGAATCTTGAAAGTGTCTCTTCTTAATAGTTTTAAAGGATTTTCATTGAATAAATCAAAGTTATCACGATTGGAAAGTAAATCCTCCATATACCCAATATAATCTGATTTCTTCATACAAACTGTAATATTGCCTTTATCAGCATTCATGCAAATTATATCAGGGTTGTTTTTAAGGAAACCTTTCGTTATCTTGAAACCTTCAGAAATTGTATGATCAATACTACTAATGTGCAAAGAATTCTTATCAACAAAGCTCTTTGACAAGTGTGAAACATTGTTTCGGAAATCTTGTTGATCTAATATTGAAATTTTGTGTACACTTGATTCAACATCTTTGACTATTCCATCATTTGTTTCGATTTACTTTTTTTCTCATGGTTACTCAAACCTTTACCTAATCTGAGAATATCTGTAACTGAATCAGGAATTTAAATATTTGCCAAATTTACAAACCAAGGATCCTTATCTTCTTCTTAAAAAATCTTGTGTAAATTAAAATTTTGCTCTTGAACATTAGTATAATTGTTTCACCTATGATTTGGATGTTTTCAATTTATAAACTTTTCAATTTTAAAAAATTCAAGTTTCAAGCATTTTTATTGAAAATTAATAAATTAGTCAATTTTCAATTATATCTGTTTAAATTTTGACTGTTCAAATATACAATTTGAATTTAAGTATTCAAACATTAAAATTAAATATTGATAAGATATTCAATTTCAACTTCAAAATTGTTTGATTGCAAAGTTTTTAATTGAAAGTTTTAAAAGTTTCACGAATTTTTATTTTCAATTAGTAAAGTAGTACATTTTCAATAGTAAATTATGGAATTCGCAACTGTTTAACTATACATTTTTTAGTTTAATTGTTCAAACACTACAAGTTTTACAAAGTTGTAAAGTTTCCATTTAAGTTGCCAAACTGAAACTTAAGATTCAAATTGTTTTGTTTTTTTAAATTTCTACGCCATGAAATTTTACTTAGCAACAATATAAGAAATCGTTTTACTTTTTTCTCAATCCTGATTAGTTTGATTTCAAAAAAAAAGATGAAATTTCAATAAAAAATTATAATAGTAAAGTGTTAATAGTAAAGTGTTTATTTTTTTTATTTTGAATGTATTTTTATAAAAAAAAGTTATAACAAATTTGCAAAGCTCTTCTTTGGTTTGTCCAAAAATTCAGTTGTTTTATCTTTAATTTTATTTTCTAAGATTAAAACAAAAACTACACATCCTGTCAAAAGGTTTACGGTAACAAATTTGTAGATCTTTTTTGAATGCACAATTTTTGTTTAAGTTTTTTTTGGATTCAGAGGGCCTCAAAACGTGGACATTTGACAAAAGCGAGGGGGGCGGGGTCAATTTTCACACAAATGTAATACCTTCTATGATGAGAGTGTTAAAAGGAAAATCTTGCCAACAGAAATGAATTTTCACACATTTTTTTAAATTGATTTATATTATTTCTAAGAATCTGACAAATCTTTCCACATAAAAGAATTTTTTTGAATTTTTCAAATTTTTCCAATTCGTTTCATTCTGCAGAACTGAAAAAATTGCCTTAAAATCTTCCAGATTCTTCTTTGGCAAGTTTGTAAATCTTTTTAAATGTATGCAGATATTTTTATGTATTCTCTAAAAATTAGTTTATTAAAATAAAAAATTATTTTAAATTTTCCCGAAAATCTTGAGAAAATTGTTATCATTACGAATCCCTTTGGAATTCTTCAAAAGCTCAAAAATATTTAAAAATCTACAATTTGTTTCAACTTTTTGATTATTCTTTATTGTTTTTTTTTTTTTAATTTTGGGATTCTTTTGGAATATTTTAAAATCTTTTTAAATATTCTTAAAAAGTTAATTGTCCAAAATAAAAAATCATTTGAATTTTTGATAGGAATTTTAGGAAAA
Source organism: Andricus curvator (assembly GCA_932195095.1). Lineage (NCBI taxonomy): Eukaryota > Metazoa > Arthropoda > Insecta > Hymenoptera > Cynipidae > Andricus > Andricus curvator. The sequence goes on from CAKNYM010050053.1 coordinate 48,582, forward strand.
TTGTTTAATATCCTGAAACCTGCCATGATTCTCAAAAAGCTTTTTATTCGAAATTTTGGAAAGTTTACAATAAAACAGCATATGTTTTGAATTAAATAAAAGATTTCCGAAAATTTCTTTTAATCTTGCAAAATTAAAAAAATTTTCGTGTGTGAATAGTTTATAAATTATAGTGTGTTAACAAAATATTAGGAACTAAAGTTCTTAGATATTTTTACTTTCCATTTATTCTTGAATCACATCTAGAATTGTACATTGCGATACGTGAGAAAAATTCCATGAAAACGTTATTTTCAAACTAAAGCAGCTGATCAAATAGAACACAGTTGGCGAAGATCTGATTGCTTCATATAATTTTAATGTCATTCAATTTCACTCAATAACAAGGCCATACAAAAATTAGAGTGAATCTTGACTGAGGAGAAACTGAAAATCTCATGAAGAAATGACGCAACTGTTTGATATTTACAGAGATTCTGTGGTTTCAAAGTGATTGCTTTATTACAGCCCTGAAAAAACGTGCACGTCTGATAATCATGATTCAAGAAATAATGAAAGGAAACTTGAAAACCATTCGAAATATATTTCTAGTTTATGAACTTAAGAAAATTGTGAATTTTCATCCCCGAAAAAGAGGGATTTTCAATCCAAAAGTATGAACTATCAACAGAGCAGTTGAAGTTTCGTAAAAAAAAGATCACTTTTCAACAAAATCGTTGAATATTGGGCAAAATAATTCAATTTCCAGCGAAATAGTTGAATTAGTAACCATGCAGTTGAATTTTCGACACACAAAAAGATGAATTTTCAAACAAATAATAAAATTTTCGAAAAATAATTAATTATTAGCCAAATAGCTGCATTCGCAACCAAAATTTTCAACTTTCGAGCAAAAGGAACCAAGTTTTCAGAATATAGTTGAATTTTTAGCCAAATAGTTGAATTTTTAAAATAAAAAAGACGAATTTTGTTTATCCATAATGAAGAATGTTCAACAAAATAGTTAAATCTTCAATAACATAATTGAATTTTTAACTAAAATTATGAATCCTCGAAAAACGAAAAAATTAGATTGATCAAAGAAGTTCAATTTTTAACCAAGTAGTTAAATTTTCAATGAAATAAGAATAATTCTAAACGAAAAACATGAAAGTTGCTATTTCAACCAAGAAAATATTTCAATTTTCAATCAAATCAGTCGAATTTGGTCAAAAAGATGAATTCTCAAAGAAAAGTGTGGTAGTTGATATTTTAACAAAAATATATTTGAATTTTAAATTCAAAGCTGTTCAATTCAAGCAAAAAAGGAGAATTTCTGACAAAATATTTGAATTTATGTTTCCACCAAGTTGTTGAAATTTCAAACTAAAAGATGATTCTCTACAAAGAAGTTGAATTTTTTAACGGGAAACATGAATTTTCAACAAAAGGTTGAATTTTCAACAGAAAAGAATGAATTTTTAAAAAAATTGTTGAACCTTCTCCACGTGAGTTGAATTTTTAGCAACAAATTAATTTTTAACCAAACGTTCCAACTGTCAACCAGATATTTTAATCTTCCGTCAAATTGTTAAATTTTTAACCGAGAAATGACGAGTTTTTAACAAAGATATCATTCCTGATCAAAGAGTTCAAGTTTAAACTAAAAACGATCAATTAACGGAGAACAATGGAACAGTTAAAAATTCCTATTAAAAATGGATTTAAAAAAAATATATTTGTCAACAAACTGGTTGCACAATTTTTTAAGTTTCCAAAAATAGAGGGGGTTTCTTCCATTCAAACAGAACTAATTTTATGAAAAAATTGTGCATAAGAATCTCTCTGAACCTTGGCAACGTCCAATTTTCACCAAATTTCAAATAATGATTGATTTCACCACATAATTTAGAAGAACATCTCGTGAGTGCGCAGCAATAATTTTTAATTCGACGTTTTTTGCAGCAAGACTCATTTCTAATCCAAAAAGAAAGACTTTAAGTAGATATGTGCATCAATAGTGCGACTAATGTTCTTTTGAATTCAAAATGAGTTTAAAACACTTCAAGACGAATTAAACACAAACTGAAAACTTGAAAAATAGCCATTGAAATGAATATAATTATTGATTTCATTTGAAAGAATTCCGGTAAATTAACCAAATTCGAAAGAGATAATAAAAAAATTCTGAATGAATTAGTAATAATTCAGGGTGAATTCAAATTAATTGCAAAACATATTTGAAAATCTCTACAAATCTGTGAAAACCTTCAAAATCCCTCACTTCTTGTGAATGAATTCCTTAAAGTACATTAAAATATTATAAAATCTCATGAAATTGTATGGAATTTTATAATGTTTTCTTGAATCCTGGAAAATTTACGAAAATACCTTGAGAGCCTTTAAAATCCATTGAAATAATTGCAATCTTCGGAAATCTCATAAAATTCAGTTAAATATTCTAAAATATATTAAAACCTTGCAAGTCCTATGAAATAGTTTCATATATTCCGAAGTTGTAAAAACATTCTTTAAACTCCCAGAAAAATTTGTTTATTTCTCTTAAAGTCATTCAAAGCCTATAAAATTCCTTAATTTTCGAAATTTTAGGACACTCTTTGATACAATACCCCATGCAAATTTTTTCAAATCTCTTGAAAATGCTTTAGAATCTTTTTAAATACTCTTAAAATATTTCAAATCCTTTGAAACCAATTGAATATTCCTTAGAATCTTTTGAAATACTCTTAAAGTTTTCAAATCCTTTAAAACCTTTGGAAATAAATTGAAACATTTTAAAGCTCTTGAAAATGCTTTAGATCTTTTAAAACACCATAAAATAATCCAAATCCTGTGAGTAACCTTAAATTACTGAAATCAATTTCAAAATTCCTAGGATCTTTCAAAATACCATAAGATATTTAAAATCCTTCACAATATTTGAGAATTCCTTGAATTTTTTTAGGCTCTTCAAAATCCCTTGCAATTTTTAAAAGCACCCTAAAATATTTCCAATCCTTTGAAACTGTTTTGAATTATTCAAATCCTTTAATTCTTTAAAAATCACCTGAATCTTTTTAAAGCTTACGAAAATGTCTTGACATCTTTTCAAATACTCTAAAAATTCTCAAATCCTTTACCATTTTTCGAAATTCCTCAAAATTATTGAAATCTCTTGGAAATGCCTTGAAGTCTTTTCAAATTCCTTAAATATTTATTTTGATTATTTTAAGATTACTTGAAAGTTGAAACTTTTTAAAGCTTCCGAAAATGCCTTGAAATCTTCTAAAATACTCTGAAATATTTTCAATATTCTGAAATCAATTAAATTACTGAAATCAATTGAAAACTCCTAGGGATCTTTTAGAATAATCTAAAAGTTTTCAAGTCCTCAAAACTTTTTTAAAATTCCCTGAAACTTTTTAAATCTCTTGAAAATGCCTTGGAATCTTTTAAAATACTCTAAAATATTTGAAAACCTCTGAAATCAATTCAAAATTCCTTGGATTCTTGAAATTGTTTTAATCTCTTTAAAATCAAATGAAAATTTAAAAAATAGCCTAAAATATTTAAAATCCTTTGAAATTCCTTGAAATTATTCAAATAAAAAAATTCCTTGGAGTCATTAGAAATTCCCCAAAATATTTCAGGACCTTTTAAAAATTTGAAAATCACTTTAAACTTTTCAAAGCTTTCGAAAATGCCTTGGAATCTTTTAAATTACTCTAGAATATGGCAAATCCTCTGAAATCAATTGAAGTACTGAAATCAAATGAGAAATCCTTGGAATCTTCAAGAAACCTCTAAAAGTTTTCAAAACCCTCAAATTTTTTTGAAACTCCTTCAAATTGTCGAAATCTCTTGAAAATACCTTGGATTCTTTTGAAATACCCTACAATATTCCTGATCTTGAAAAATTCCTTCAAAAATACTTTTGAATCAATTAAATTACTCTTCAAATGCCCTAAAATATTCCCAGTCTTTTAAAATTCCTTCAAATTATTCAAATAAATAATAGAAATTCCTTACAATCTTTTATAATACTTCAAATTATTTGAAATCTTTTGAAATTCAATGCAATTGTTTCAAGATCTTGAAAATTCCGTGGATTTAAAACAAATACCTTATAGTCTTTAAACTTCTTTGAAATTCCTTCAAATTATCAAAATCAATTCCTTCAAGTATCGGTGTCTTTTTTTTAATAGGAGTGCCCCTTAAGAGCGTAAAAATGCTTAATTTGAACATCTTTTTGAATTATAAAATTTTTGATCTGTAGGCATACACAGATCTCTGACATACTTCTATTCGAACCGAAAAAAAAAAAATTATTCGAATGTGTCACTATAAGGAAATGGAGATTTTAGTCCTATGGGGAAAGTAGAACCGAAACATACACGAGTTTCACAAATAATATTTAATATCATAACTATAATAAAATTATAATAGAAATCACTGTTACAGAACGTAAAAATGATTAATTTGAAAATTACTTGTTTGCGTAAAATGCCTAAAAACAGACTACCATCACAATTGAGGTTCTGGTTCATTACTCACCTTATAATATATTTCATCTCCTTTTACAGACTTTACAGTGCAACGGGTGGCAACACTGAGCCAACCTCTTTCTATCTCTGTCTCTAATTAACACACTAAACAGTAACACGCCATGACGCTATACTCTTCTCTTTCTTAACTTTATTTCTTTCATCATATTGTATACATTTAAAACACGCGGATCACACTCGGATCGATCGCAAACTACGATTCGATTCGATTACTATTTCCCACAGTGATCCCGAAAAGACCACCTTGACATGCGCATGCTTCGACTGAATGGCGCTTATTGGTTCTAGTTCGCGTTCTCATTTGAAATTCAAATGCAGCCGCGTACTACAGCCAATCAACTATATTACAATTCGAAGATGCGCAGATAATGGCGACTCAGTTAGCATCCCTGAATTCAAATGCAGTACCACACACAGACACACACTAGTGTTGAGCGGAGAGAATATGAGCGAACTACAGAAAGCAAGCGTTACCAAGCGTTACTCTCGAAAATCGTCATGATCGAGAACGACAATATCGTTTAGAGATTTATTAATAAGGATTATATTCTACTTATGCGAGCAGAATTCTGAAGTAATATGAAGACGAAGAAAAGCAGGATAAAAGTTAAAACTCTCATCTTTCTCGAAACAGGAACTTCCACTGATCTTGAACTGGCTGTACTTGTATATATACTAGCCTGCACGTCATATTGACAAATAGTATTAATGGCCATTTTCCAAGACGGCGGACAAATCGTGTCCCAGAGCCATTATTCTATGTATATTGCTTGAATTAAGAAAATGATTGTTGACCGCTATTGCACCCGTGGTACTTTATTAAGCCTCACATGTTTTTTAATCGCTGTTCAGAATATTTTCGATTTATTTCATGAAGTATGGCCCGATCGTCAGTCCTGTCACGTGTCCCAAGGGGTGAAAAGTGAACTTCATGCATACATATTTACTATAACCACTGAACTATTCAATCTTTCTAATATGCCAATAATATGCTACAGTAGCCCTCTCCCAAATTCTACAAAAAAGAAGGATTTCTATATTTTTGCTTTATTTTAATTAGACTCAGAAGTCTTGTCCGCAGGAAATTGAATCGGGCGAGCGATCAGTTTGAAATACCGCCTAGCGGTTGTAAAATAGGCCGTAAGAGTGCTCTGCTGCATCACCTTGCTTTAGTGAGGCTCGAGTTACTCTGAAGGAAAGTCATCGGTGAGTGAATTATTTTATTTTTGCGATAAACTAAGTGATAATGAGTGCGAAATCGATGCGTACCTTTATTCCCCGTCAGTCCTGTCACTTGCTGTTTCCACTAGTAACTAATAAAAATGATTATAAAGTGATGGGTAGACAATACGTCCTTGCTGCATGAATAGGACCTGGGTCTCAGAAGGGGTTCAAACTATTAAGATGGCTGCCTACTTTGCAGTGAAAGGCGAAAACGTCAGTCCTGTCACAGTCAGTCCTGTCACGTGACAGGGTCTGATTTTGGGTATCAGGAATGACGTTTTCACTTACTTTTCTAGTTTATAATACAGGTGGGGAGCGCAGTCAGTCAGTGTTTCTATTTATATATGGCATTGGTGAAGGGGGAGTGCAGGGATTAGGAAGAAAGTGAAAACGCGGTAACCAAGCCACCTAGCGTCCACGAGGTGAAAATAATTGAAGGGTCACACTGCATACGGGCGCACAGTGGACCTTTTTTCAAATTCTGTCTCAAAATCGTAGAACTTTGGATCGGAATGAGCTAGAGGGATATTTTTTTTTTAATTAAAGAAAAAAACCTTTCCGAATATAGAAAAATTATAGAGAAAGTCAAAAAAAAAATTGTGACCTTGAAAATCTGTGTTGAAGATGGAATTTTTTGCAAAAAGAATCGTTTATTAAATACCAGAAATGCTTAGATATTACACTTCATGTGCTATACATGTTTTTATATAGATTTTTGCATGGCCAATCCGAATCTGACATGTAAATCGTAGTAAGACAAAATCCAAAATGGCGGATCCAATATGGCAGACTAAAATTGTAAATAGAAACCGATTTGACTAAAATTTGCTACCAGGGGGTTTTTCAGGTAGCTGATTAAAAATCCAAGGTCAAAATTAAAAAATTCAGAATGGCGGATCCGATATGGCGGACCAAAATTGTAAAAAGAAACCGATGTGACTAAAATTTGCTACAAGGGGGTTTTTCGGGTCGCTTATTTCAAATCCGGGGTAAAAATTAACAAATTCAAAATGGCGGATCCAATATGGCGGACCAAAATTGTAGAAGGAAACTGATGTGACTAAAATTTGCTACAAGGGGGTTTTCGGGTCGCTGATTTCAAATCCGGGGTCAAAATTAAAAAATTAAAAATGGTGGATCCAATATGGCGGACCAAAATTGTAAAAGGAAACCGATGTGAATAAAATTTGCTACAAGGGGATTTTTCGGGTCGCTAATTTCTAATCCGAGGTCAAAATTCAAAAAACTCAGAATGGAGGAACCAATATGGCGGACCAAAATTGTAAAAGGAAACCGATTCGACTGAAATTTGCTACAAGGGGGTTTTTCGGGTCGCTGATTTCAAATCCGGCGTCAAAATTGAGAAATTCAAAATTTTACGTTTTTGCAGAAAAACGTCCTGAGACTGATCTCTTCCAATTCTAGTTTTGAAAAATCATACTTAGGTAGTAGGTGCCCGATTTACTCACAGGTTACTGTGCACAAATTGATACTGTTTACCTATATTTTGTGATTTTCGAAAGATTGTAGTAGCCTGCCGTTCCTAAAGTGAAGAAATACCATTTTGTACTTACCTATTGTGTACTTTGATCTTTCTAATTACGTTTGTCGTCACTTTAGTACTTTAAAATTCGTGAGGTTCCCTCATGAGTTCAGTCACCATCATTCTTGTCAGACACCCGTCGTTCCTGTCACGCAGCCGTCATTCCTGTCACACTATTTGAAAACCTTCTGAAGTATTCTTCAAATAAAAATTCAAAATAAATTACCTATCACTTTTGTTCATAAAGAAATGCTCTTGTATGTTTTTCCAGTGGCTGTAATTTTTATTTCCGAAATTGCACTCTAAATTTAAAAAAATGTGAGCTAAAATCGCACTTTTCAACCAATTCGTGAAAAATTACAGAATAATGCAATCAGAATAAATATTTTTACTTACCATTGAGACAAGTAACATCAAACTTAGGTAAATACCACAATTCATCATTTTTAGACTTTTCCATCATTTGAAAAAATGGGTGACAGGAATGATCCTTCCCATGCGGTTTTTGGGCTTCTAAATTGAGAAAAATATAGTAAATTTAAAAATTCAGCTCGGCCGCTGCAGGGATGTGTTATTGAGGGCTCCCTTGAAGGTAAGAAACGTTTTCCAGCTAATTTTCACTATATCAACTTTTCTAAATCTTCATTAGTCAATTTGTCCGCCGTCTTGCAAAATGGCCTAATACATTCACGTTGTCAACGAATTTACACAAATGCCAGAATTTTTGTTAATATTTTTGAAAATTGGTACTTCGGGATTGTTGTTGACACTTGCTGATTATTCCGAAAATCAGTGTGAAAATTGCAAAATTCAAAATGATAGATGTTGTATGACGATATAATAATGTAGAATTTTGCTAAAATTTTCTGAAATAAGGGTCTGATAGGAAAAGTCGAAATGAAAGAAAAAGAGTCAGAGCAAAAGTTTTTTTGATTTTTCACGGCAAAAAAAAAAATCGGTTTTGCGAACATTTTTTCAATTTTCTGGTCGGCGTTTTAGAGCAGTGATATTTTTTAAATTTTTATTTAAAATTAGCCACCGGAAAAATTCCTTTACAGTTAATGTTATGCAGATCGAAACATTTTTAGGGTTTCATAGGAAACCCTCATGCTAATTAGTCAATTAGCTATGTAAGTTTAAATTTAATTGTCGAAACACTACAAATTCTACAAATATGTAACTTTTCCATTTAAGTTGCGAAACTCAACCTCGAGACCGAAATTGTTTCCTTTTATTTAACACTATGAAATTTTAATTAAAATAATATAGCAAATCGCTCAAATATATTTGCAATCCTGAGTAGTTTAATTTTAAACCAAAAATGATGAATTTGAAACAAAAGATAAGAGACGAATACAACGTACACTATTTAAAACCTGAAGCTCCTAATCCCCACGAAATCCATTGGAGTGGGTACACCGTGCTTTCGAGTGTAAATTTGCTATAAAAGCACAAAATACGAAGGAATCGTAAGGAGTAGTATCCCTGTAAGTGAAAAGTGGGACGAGCGACGTCCAAGAATTCCTTAATGCTTGCCACGAATGAAAACTTGAAAGCATGATCGTGCACATGCGCACTGGCGGTTGCCATGTCAACGATGTCAACACGCGTTGGAAGTTTTGAACTTACATATTGAACAAACATAAACAAACGAACATAACCTACATATGCATCGATATGTCATAATATAACCAGATATAACATAAGGGAGTGGGTATAACACGTGACTGCGAAACCAGCTATGCGCATGTGCACGGTCTTGCTTTCAAGTTTTCATTCGTGGCTAGCATTAAAGAATTCTTAGACATCGCCCGTCCCACCACTGCTCACCAAACACATAGGGTGATACCAGTCCTTACTATTCCGTCGTGGCACAATGCACCAAATTGAAACACGTGGCGTTTACGACAATTCGGTCTGAACTCGAAGGGAAGCTCAACCAATGAAATTTATGAGACTGCATAGCCGTCAAATTATATCCTATAAAAAGGCTGAGCTCCCCTTTGAGCTCAGAGCAAATTGTCGTAAACGCCAACGGCCCTAGGTAACTCGATCTAAAGGCTTATTTACACCTCTCCGAGATAAGTTCTCTTCCTCTCATTCTAACATGTGACAGAAGGCTAAGTTTATCTAATAGCTTATTCCCCTGGTTAAACTTTTGTTACACGTTTAACTTTTGGACCAATCCCGACTCTCCTTTTTGGCAATCTACTACAAAATTATTCTACAAATTTTTCTACAAATTCATACTATCCTCACATTTTAAAGAGAGAAGTGAGTTTTTTTTAACAGAGGTATAAATGAGTCGTAATGCTGGCTATAATGATTGAAGCTGTGGAGCCAATTTGAAGGTGGTACGTAGCGAGTCACCATACAAATCGATCATCGTCAGTAGTTATATTTTGAGTGACGCTGTTTGGATGTAAAGATGCGACGTCTTGCTGGTTACATCATACGATATGAAGTTTACAAGGTCTTTAAGGTAAACATTGAGAATTACTCCTCAACGTAGGTAAACGCAGAAGAATACCCGAGATGTGCGGGTAAAGTTTACCCACATGGGGTAATTTTTGTTGCAGGTAATCTTTACTTCGAAATCGGGGTGAAGATTACACATAGTTTTTTCTGTGTGTGTTTCCGAGGTATAACCAAAAATGTCCAAGCCGTGACGTAGAATGAGAATTAAATGAGAACAATCATACTTACAATAAGCAAGGAAAGCAAAAAGTTTTGTTATAATAAGCTTCACTCGAAATTGAGCTCTGGCTAACAAGGAAGGTACTCCAGGTGTCCCTCGCCGATTTGATTCTCCCTGATACATGTTGTAGTACTTGAAAAATTAAGCGACACGTATTTTTTTTTATCTGCAGAAAAACACTTTAAGGGGGTGAAGCAGCCCCTCAAAGGTAGGGGTCGCAAGTGTCGATTGTATAGTTTTGTGTATAAAAACAAAATTGATTTCGACCAAACCTACTGGAAAAGTTTCCTCGTGATGAAAGATGAATAACGTAATTTAAAAAAGAATGAAGGGGGTAAATCACCCCTACATATTTTTTAAGTTGTGCTGAAAATTGCTAAATTCACAGGAAAAAATTTAAAAAATATAAATTTTGCACTTGACACAAAAATAAAGTTGACGTGTTTCGCCAAAAAATTTGTTTAAAAAAATTAATGAAGTAAATAGAAGTAAAATAGGAAGTAAAACAGAGTCCATCCAACATGAATAAAAAAATCTCGCGGGGGTAAACCACCCCTACATATTTTTAAATGTGCTGAAAATTTTTAAATTCATAGGAGAAAAATTTTTCAAATATATATTTTGCACTTGGGACAAAAATAAAGTTGATGTATTTCGCAAAAAATTTTTTTTTTAAATAAATGGGTGTAGCTACCCCTAAACACTTTTTAGTTGGTGTCTATGATAACATATAATTTCCATACACGAAGACAATTGGGAAAATAGTTTTAAAACGAAGGAAGTAAAATAGAGTCCATCCAACATGAAAACAAAAATTAGGTATTCATCTATTTTTGAGAAAAAAAGAGCATTGAAGAGGGTAACTACCCCTAAACTATATTTCGACAAAAACATCATTAAAATCATTAAAAAGTATACATATTTTATAGACAAAAACAGTACGTTCAGGTCAAATTTACAATATTTTGAGTTCTAGACAGAATGTGGAAGATTTATTCTTCAAACTTTGAACAGTAATGATATTCGCCAAAAAAGTGTTTAAAACATAATGATTTCTTACACCACGAACATCGAATTACAGCGATGTTCGTACAACCTAATATGTCACAATGTGTTTTACAAGAATCACCGAAGCTAAAGTCCACCGGATTTTCGAATTCACCTGGTTTTTCTGCAATATATCCGCTTTTATACAAGGAATATTCAAAAAGATTAGTATATCTTGGCAAGGTTAATTGATCATGCATCAAAGACTGAAGCTTAATAATATTATTCCTGATATGTAAATTGATATCGTAATTTATCAAAATAACAGAATCGGAAAAGTTGCTTCTTCTACTACAGTTGGGCAATGACCAGTCCATGAATCAAGGAGTAAAACGCTATTTGGTCCTACATTTGGAAATTAAATTTTCTCCAAACAAGTCTTGAAATAATGTCCTGTCTACAATTGGTCCAAATTTTCCGCTCGGTTCTTTTAAAACTGGAAATAGAGGTCAAAGAAGTTTCCCGTCAAAGTTCTCCCGGAATTAATTTCCAATTGAAAACCACTTTGATCCGAATTATAAACATTCTGTACTCCAACATTTGCTATCTCTTGCTTCACACTGGCTACAAATTCATCTGCCTGCATTTTTAACTCATCGACATTTTCCAAAGTCTTTCTGGTAACAACTTGTTTATTTTTCTGGAAACTATTCTGTTTTTGGTTTTAAATTTAGCAAGCCATGTTCGAGAAACGCGGAAGCGAAAATCTTCATGGCTAACCTCTTTTTGTGCTTGTAATGCCCATCTGCGTATGTCTTTATCGTGAACAATTGGCCCATTATCAACTGCTTTTTTGAACTTTTCTAATGTAATGTCACATATCCTAGCAACTTTTTCTCTATAGGTACCGCCTTTATGGAGAGTATGGGCCAAACGTCTTAATTGCTTTACTGAAAGAACTTTTCTGCATTTTTTCTGTACACTCTCAAGACTTAAATTTTTATTCTTTCCACTTCTCCAGTATTCGACAACTCTTAATTTATAGTCGTATGATAGTTCTTCCTCATCTGTTGTGCATCTATCCGTAGATGAAAAAGGCGAATCAGGAATATGGTGTTGAACATCATCCTCTATGATTTGTGCATCTGCATTTTTAAAAGTTTCTTGAAAATCTAACGAATCTTCAATCATCATCTCCACCCCGTTAAATTCTTGCATGGAATCCAACAAAATTGCTTAAAAATGATTCTTCAATTCAATTTTCTTATTGTTTGTCGGAGTTTCTTTTATATTTAATGTTTGGAATGCAGCAAGCAGTAAATTTATAACATTCAAAGGATTCACTTTCATTTTCAAACCTGTAGGAAGGATGAAAAGTTTTCTTTAAAAGCAACAGTGAGTATTAAAATATAAGTGAAAAATCTGAATTAAATTGTAAGACGTATACATTTGGACACGTTCAAACAATTTTTATATTTTTCAAAGATTTTTCCATATCAGGAGACAACTGAAAAAATGTTTACAGAAAATCCAAATTTTACCCGGTCAAACATATATTATCGGTTTTTCACAGCCATGGCTAACGATTGTAAAATCAATTTGAAAAAACGGAGAAATTGTTGCAAAATTCAGTATCAGAAACGAAGAACTTGCAAAAGAAGAAGTATATTTAATTTTCTTTTTTAAAAGTATTTTTACGGCATTACATTTAATTTTAATGTAGATAAAAGCGGTTAGTTTTTTTGTTTAAAGGAAAAAGTTTAATTAGGGTGGTTTACCCTTTTCCAATTTTTTTATTCATGTTGGATGGACTCTAGTTTACTTCCTTCATTATAAAACTTTTTTGCCACTTGTCTTTGTGTATAGAAAGTATATATTATCATAGACACCAACTAAAAAGTGTTCAGGGGTAGCTACCCCGATTCATTTTCTTTTAAATTTTGTTGGCGAAACACGTCAATTTTATTTTTGTCCCAAGTGCAAAATATATATTTTCAAAATTTTTCTCCTATGAATTTAGCAATTTTCAGCACATTTAAAAATATGTAGGGGTGGTTTACCCCCGCGTAATTTTTTTATTTGTGTTGGATGCGAGGTACACCTGGAGTACCATCCTTGTAAGAATGATCTTTTTGGTTAAAAAGTCCTATTTCTTGTTTGAAGTTAAACTATTTTGTTGAAAATTCGTCTTTTTTGGCTTAACATTTTATTACGTTCTTACAAAATGCAACTAGTTAGTTGAAAATTCATATTTTTGGGTTGAAATTGAGAATTCAACTGTTTTGTAGAAAGCTTTGTCTTTAGTAGAAAAACTAACTATTTGGTTAAAATTGACCTATTTAGTTGTAAATCAAATTTTCCGTTAAAAATTTATATTGGCGAGTTGAAAATTCATCTGTTTCCTAGAGAAGTCGCGTTTTCGTTGTAGGTGCAACTGTTCAAGTGATAATTAATTTTTTTTCGAAAATATAACTATTTGCTTATAAATTTATCTTTGTAGGTCAAAAATACAACAGCATCATTATAAATTAAACTACTTAGTCCGAAATTTCGTAAATTTTCGAAATTGAAAAAAATTACAAATGAATTCATTATTTCTTGAATCATTATTTTCAGACGTGAATGTTTCTTCAATGATATGATAACGCAATCACGTGAAATTTGTCAGAGAATCTGTGTGAATATCAAACAATGCCTCCATTTCTCCATGTAATTTCCATTTCCTTGTAACTTAAGATTGACTTTAATTTTTTTATTGCCTTGTTATTGAGTGGATATGAATGTCATAAAATTAATATGAACCAACCGAATCTGTGGCAAATGTGTTTTATTTGATCAGCTGCTCTTGCTGAAAATAATTTGTCCTGGAATGTAGTATTTTTAACGAGACGAAAAATTCAAAATGCATTTATCGAAAATTGTATTATAAATTGAAGGTTTAGGAATGATAATTAAATATTGGAAAATCATTATGTTCTTAAGATTCAAATTTTTTGAGAATTTCGAAAAGTTTCAAGATTTTGAAGACTGCTTGAATGATTCCTGGCATATTTGTTCTGATCTTTTATTTCGGAAAACTAATTTTCAAAGAATATTTAAAAACATTTTAAAATATCCTAAAAGCTTACAAAAATAAGAAAAAGAGAATTTTGAAAATTTCGAGGCAATTTTTTTGGTTTTAAAAGTTTAATTAAAAATGTTGAGCGAAGTTCCAAACAACTTGAAAGATAGTTGAAAGTTTCCAAAAAGTTTGAAAAATAATTTAAAATTTGCAAAAAATTTGAAAAAATTGAAAATAAAATGTATATATTTGTGATGATTTATAAGCTTTTTATCAATTTTAAAACTATTCAAGATGACAACCAAATTTTCTCAAGATTTCCAGGAAAATAAAAATTTATTTCGACATATTAAATCTGATACCACATTTCAAAATATTTTCAAACCTTTAAAGAGAATTCAAAAATTGTAAAACATAGTGCGGATGTTCTTGAGGGAACCGATTTCATTTTTCAGAATATCAAGAAAAAATCAATAAGAATTCGAATCGTATTAAAAGATGTTGAGAAGATTCAGGAATTTTGAAAATATTAAAAAATAATTTGAAACAAAATACAGATCTCTTGAGATTTAAAACAAAATGTTGAAGCTTTCAGTAATTCTAAAAGGATTTAAGACAACAAAAAATTATCAACAGGTTTCCAGGAACATTTAAAATGATTTCTTATTCTAACAAACTAATTTTATGATAATATTTAAAAATATTTGTTAACATTTAAAAAGAATCGCTGGGGGATTGTATTGACCCTCAAAAATTAAATTGTGTAGAAATTGTTGATGTAAGTTGTTGGCTTTAGTGTCATGTAAATTGAAACGAATTAAGTTGCTTCAAACGTTTCGGCACCTCGGTACACTTCCAAATTTGAAAAATTTGAAAAAAAAAGAAAATTGAAAATGTTCAGAAACATAAAAAAAATTTGCAGAGGAAAATTGGTATGCAAGAATTCAAGAGAAATAAATTGTTTAAATAAATAATTGTTTAAATTCAATGTTTCTTGACAACTGGTATTCTTTCTACTGTGTTAAAAAATTTTGTCATCATTTTTTCGTCAATAAGGAAAAGATAATTTGCCTAAAGAATATTTGAATAATTATTCATTCACAAGGTTTTTCTACAATTTCGTATTGATGCTACAGTGAAATTTACAAGTGAACAAAATTTTTATTTCACAGACATAATTCCTCATGACAACAGAAGAATTAATTACTCAACATTATTTCTCTCGTACACAAAAAATGGTGTGGAAGGTTATTTTTCATACAAACAGATTGTTTGAAAAATAACAAAAAATAGATATAAAATTTAGAAAAAAAAAATTTAATTCAATATACGTCACAGAAATAATTTTTAATGGTAACATAAAACAAAGTACATTTAAAATTAGAAAAATTAAAATTTAAACAAATTTTTTCAAAATTAAAATTGAAAAATTTTCAGAAACATAAAAAATTTTTCAAATGAAAATTTGTATGCAAGAAATTAAGAGGGAAAAAATGTTTAAATGAATCATTGTTAAAATTGAATGTTGCTTGCAAATTGTTATTCTTTCTACTATGTTTAAAAAATTTTGCATAATTTTTCGTCGTTAAGAAAATGAAATTTTATTCAAAGAATATTTGAATAATTATTCAGCTACAAAGTTTTTTACAATTTCGTATTCATACTAATGTGTCATGTACAAGGGAACAAAATTTTACTCTCTCAGACATAATTCCTCATGATAACATATGAATTATTTACTTAACATTATTTCTCTCTCACACAAAAAATTGTGTCGAAGGCTATTTTTCATACAAATAGATAGAAATAAAACCAAATTAAATTTTTTTTTCAATTGAATATACGTCACAGGATAACATGTTTTAAAAGTATCTTTCGATTGCAATGTTTTCGGACAACTTTTGGAAAAAATTTGCTTGTAAAGATTTGAAGCCCTCAGAGGAAAAATGTGACTCAGAGAGTTTTGAGGAAAAACAGTAAAGAAAAAGTTCCGAGGAAAAACGTTTCTTTTGCTATTATAAGTTCATCACGAAAACACTTTAAGAAAATAACAAGAAGATCAATATGATCAGGTCGATTAAGCTAGCACCTCCACCATCGAATTTTGCGATTTTTCATAGCTCAGAATTTCGGGCTTCTTTAGGGCTCTTGAAATCCGCAAAAAAAATTTCCCCGAAACAACCCTTAAGTTCAAAAATCAACCCTCTTCAAAAAATTTGAATTTTTCACAAATTTATTCCCGGCATATTTTTGGGCTTTTTTGGGCTCCTCGAAAAAACCCACTCCAATTTTTGGGCTCCAACCCTTAACGTTAAAAATCAACCCCTTGGTACCACGCAGATATGACTGTCAAAAAATAATCTTTTACAGAATTTTACAATGTGGATAGAGACTTTGAGTTTTGGGCTCTTCGAAAGAACCACTCTGATTTTTGGGCTCCAACCCTCAAAGTTAAAAATCAACCCCTTGGTACCGCACAGATATGATTTTCTCAAAAAGTAATCTTTTCCATAGTTGTACAGTGTGGATAGAGACTTTTATTTTTGGGCCCCTCAAAAATACCCACGCTGGATTTTTGCACCAACCCTTAAAGTTAAAAATCAACCCCTTTGTACCACGCAGATATGACTTTGTCAAAAAATAATCTTTTCCAGAATTTTACAGTGTGCATAGAGACTTTTATTTTTGGGCTCCCCGAAAATACCCACTATGATTTTTGGGCTTCAACGCTTACCGTTGAAGATCAAACCCTAATATTTTTAAGAATATTAAAGCATCAATAGAGTCTCTGATTTTGGGGCTCCTCAAAAAAAAACCTACTTTGATTTTTGGGCTGCAACCATTCAGGTAAAAATCAACCCCTTGGAAACACGCAGATATGACTTTGTCAAAAAATAATCTTTCTGAGAATTTTGCAATGTGGATAGAATCTCCAATTTTTCGTCTTCTCGAAAATACCTACTCCGATTTTTGGGCTCCAACCCTTAAAGTTAAAAATCAACTTCTTTGTACCACACAGATATGAATTTGCCAAAAAATAAGCTTTTTGATAATTTTACAGTGTAGATAAAGTCTTTGATGTTTGGGGTTCTCGAAAATACCCACTCTGATTCTTGGGCTCCAACCCTTATCGTTAACGCGTGATACCAAGGGAATGATTTTTAACGTTAAGTGTTGAAGCAGAAAAATCGGAGTATGTATTTTCGAGGACCGCAAAAATTAGAGACTATATTAATACTTCAAAATTCTTAAAAACCTTATTTTTTGACACTCATATCGGCGTGGTACCAAGGGTTTGATCTTTAAAGTTAAGGGTTGGAGCCCAAAAATCGGAGTGTGTATTTTCGAGAAGCCGAAAAATCAGAGACTCTATTAATACTTGAAAATTCTTAAAAACATTATTTTTTGACAAAGCCATATCTGCGTGGTTCCAAAGGGTTGATTTTTACCTTTAAGGGTTGGAGCCAAAAAATCGGATTGGGTATTTTCGAAAAGCCCAAAAAAAAAAAAATACGCCAGGAATAAATTTGGAAAAATTCAAATTTTTTTAAGGGTGTTGATTTTTGAACTTAAGGGTTGTTTCGGGGGACATTTTTTTCCGGATTCCAAGAGCCCTAAAGAAGCCCAAAATTCTGAGCTATGAAAAATCGAAAAATTCGATTGTGGAGGTGCTAGCTTAATGGACCTGATCATATTGACGTTCTCGTTGTTTTTTGAAAGTGTTTTCGTGCTCAATTTATAATAGCAAAAGAAACGTTTTTCCTCGGAACTTTTTCTATCACATTTTATCCCTCAAAATTTTCCATAACGTTTTTCCTCGGATGTTTCCGAGTAACATTTTTACCTCGGGATTCTGTTTACCTTTTTTCCTCTGAACTTTTTCGGTTACTATTTTTCCTCGGAACTTTTTCTTTACTGTTTTTCCTCAAAACTCGCTGTGTCACATTTTTGCTCTGAGGGCTTCATTTGTGAAAAAAATGTGTCTACTACATTGTCATTGTTTTTTCATCAATTGCACTCCGTTAAAATAAAACCAGGTTTTAATAATACCTTAATATTTACCAATAGTTATTAATAGAATTAAATAAAATCAGAATTTTTTTAATTAAATAATTTTTATAATTTCGCAACTGAGATATTAACCAATGAATAACACTTCTAATTGTAAAACTGCGTACCTACAAGATATCAGGTACTTTTCACAGATTTAATAAAACTCACTGATGAGGGCCACCATTGTGTGCCGAAACGTTTGAAGCAACTTAATTCCTTTCAATTATTTGGAAGTTTTAAAAAAGTTGGGAAAGATTTTTTGAAATTTCGAAACAATCCGGCAGATTTTAATAAATTACAATTTCATCCTACTTGTAATGTGCCTGTTTTTTACGTGCAGTTTTAAAATTCGAAAAATGGAGCAATCTTGATGAAATTTTTTAGAAATTGTTGAATAGTATTTTCTGTTAGTATTTATTTCAAATTAAATTTTTTTTGCAATAATTTAGACATACCAATTTGGCATGCAGTTTCGGTCGTGATTTAGCAATATCAAAACTTCAGTTATCACAGAAAAAATGTTTTATTCATTTTAAAATAACGACCATAGCATATTACGCGAGAATTTTTTGTTTCTTATTTAAGCACATGAATATATCAATGGATCCTAAAAGAAAATATGCAACTCGCGGTAACGGATACAATACGTACGTAACTCGGCTAAAATAGTTCTCACCTTCACCGCACTGAGAAAAATGTTTGTTTGAATCAAACAAATTATTTCTTCTATATAGGGTCAAACAAATGTTTGATTGATTCAAAGAAATGTGTTGCTTGTTCTTATTTATTTGGTTCGAACAAATTTTTCGTTAGTTTAAATAAATCTCTTGTTTAAGTTAAGTAAAGTTCTTGTTTACATTGAATATATATATATTTTTTAAACTAATTATAGATTTTGTTCAAGTTAAGAAAATGTTTTTCTTTTTACACTTAAGGCTCATGTAGGGGGTAATCTAACCTAAAAAACTCACCTCATAAAATTGATTTCGAATGCTGGCGCACCCAAAGGATGTCAGGGGGCAATTTTTTCCCCCGCGGGAAGCACATTTCCCTATTTGAGGGGGAAAGTCCCTCCGAAACGTCAACACTCGCGATAAATATTACAAAATTAACAAAATAACACAGTTTTCAAACGCCGAAAAAAAGTAAACAGAAGCAGTACAATCAGCGCCGCGTGGTATCTCGATCGATCACTAAATCTAT
>CAKNYM010050053.1:77894-98456 GCA_932195095.1 Andricus curvator
CATGTGGCCTAACTAGACCCTTGCCGCATCTAGGTAAAATATCTTTGGTACCGCAAGGAAACCTGCCGGCAGCACCTTAGCACGCCTAGCGGCATTTTGTAGCACTTCTTTGCATTATATTTTTCGTTTGAATCAAATAAATATTTTTATGAATTCAAATAAACAAATTTTAAACAAATGCATTGTTTAATAAAAGCGAATTTTTTGTTTACATCAAACAAATTAAATAAACCTTTTTTTAATTAAAGCAAAGAATTTGTTTCTTTCAATGATATGAATTTAAACAAATTTTGTTGTTTGATTCAAACAAACATTTTTTTGAGTGCGTGGCGCTAGTTTTGCTGTCATTGATTTCGATTGATTATGATAAGCCTAACCACAATCGAAGTAATTATATTACTTTATTTTTACTTGATTATACTATAATCAAATATTATGTAGGTCAATGTTTACAATTCATAAAATAGTTAATATGGAAGTTCTGGAGGAGAAGGAAACGTCAACAATTTCGTCACTTTCATTGGAATATAAGTATAAACGTCAAGCAACCTAAAGTACTCAGTTACAAAAAAGGAGTAGGTAATTTGATATTCATACAAAGAAGGAAGAAAAATAAATATACAAGTGATTAATTTTTCATAAATAAATAAATTTATTCATTTTTAGGACCTGAAAATTCATTGCAAATATTTTTTTTGTATCATGACGATTCGGGTATCTGTGATACTAGAAACGACTCGTTCAAAGACGGTGGAGAGAGAAAAGAGATTCGGAGAAAACTGTACTTCACAACTTTGTGTGATAGTTGCGGGATATCCAAAGGTATACTAAATTTTAAATATTTTACAACGATATAAATATAGTTAACAATAATTGCTTATGATAGAAATCTTTTTGGAGGCCTAATACCAGTATTTTTTATGTTAGATTCAACAGAGGCCTCTGTTATAGAATCGTTGATAAGCAGGTAATGTACTATATCAAAATTAATTTTTATTATGCGAAATTAAATTAAAACGCGAGAAATTAAGTTCAAAAGAATTCACTGCGAACTGGATTTGAACCAGCAGCCAACTTTATTTAAAAAAACTTAGTTTCAAATATTGAATTAATAACATGTAATGAGTTGGTTGCTGGTTCAAATCCAGTTCGCAGTGAATTTTTTAGAACTTAATTTCTCGCGCTTTATTTTAATTTCGCATATTAAAAATTAATTTTGATATAGTAGATTATCTACTTATCAACGATTCTATAACAGAGTCCTCTGTTGAATCTAAAATCAAAAATACTGGTATTAGGCCTCCAAAAACATTTCTACCATATTAAACCAGTCTAACCGAAACTTATTTTTTTTTTAAACTTAGTTTCAAATATTGAATTAATAACTGGCCTTAAAATAATAAAATCTCTAAAAGAATAATTTCGATCGAAATTAAGGAAATATAAGTTCTGAAATTTTCACTGGTGAACTGCGATAGCTCAATTGGTAGAGCACCTCACATGTAATGAGTTGGTTGCTGGTTCAAATCCAGTTCGCAGTTAATTTTTTAGAACTTAATTTCTCGCGTTTTATTTTAATTTCGCATATTAAAAATTAATTTTGATATAGTAGATTATCTACTTATCAACGATTCTATAACAGAGACCTCTGTTGAATCTAACATAAAAAATACTGGTATTAGGCCTCCAAAAAGATTTCTATCATATTAAACCAGTCTAACCGAAACTTTGTTTTATAAAAACTGAGTTTCAAACATTGAATTAATAACTGGCCTTAAATTAATAACTTCTCTAAAATAATAATTTTGATCGCAATTAAGGAAATAAAAGTTCTGAAATTTTCACTGGTGAACTGCGATAGCTCAATTTATTGGTAGAGCACCACACATGTAATGAGTTGGTTGCTGGTTCAAATCCAGTTCGCAGTGAATTTTTTAGAACTTAATTTCTCGCGTTTTAATTTAATTTCGCATAATAAATATTAATTTTGATATAGTAGATTATCTACTTATCAACGGTGAAAAAGCGTTAACTTAATGTAAAAGTGGTTTTAAAGTAATATTGTTAATATGCAATGCTTTCTGAAAATCAAACAAAATTTCTTTATTCAAGAGACATTTTGGGAAAAGTTGGAAATTCGCTTCAAGAAATATCACAGAGTATTAATGAAAAGGATCAACAATTAGGTATATTTTAATACTAAAATTTTTAAATTAATATTTTCCTTTAGATACAATGCCGGAAATTTCGTTTTACCTAATAAACAAATTAATGTTAGGGTCCGTTTAAAAACTGCGTCTCACTTCCGGAGGGGGAGGGGGCAGGTTTTGTGACGAATCATGAGGTAGGAGGTCGAGGGTTTAATTTAGAATGTGACATCACACATTGAAAATATAAATGTGAATAACACTGTTTCCTCTATTCTCCTCTCAACCCTTTTATAATGAATTCCTCTTTTTACCTCTGTTTTCAAGAAATTTCCCTTTTCCATGTTTTTTTCGCTTAAACGCGAACTTTATTAATAGAACCCAATAAGAAAATCCGACTGTTTTTCACTGAAAATTGATTTTTTTAACCGAAAATTTGAATATTCCATTTTTGGTTGAAAATTGATAGTTTTTAGCAAAAAATTCAACAATTTGGTTGAAAGTTGAATCACTTTGTTAAAAATTCATTTTATTAATTGAAAAACAATTTCTTTGGTAAAAAATTTATGTATTTGGTTGTAAATTTGCCTTTTTTGGTAGAAAATCAGTCTTCTTGATTGAATATTTAACTACTTGGTTGAAAGTCAAATCACTTTATCAAAAGTTCACTTTGTTAGTTGAAGATTTAGCTCTTTAGTTAAAAATTAAATCATTTTGTTGCAAATTCGTTTTTTCGGGCTGAAAAAAAAATTTTGTAACTGCAAATATCACTATTCCATTTTTGGTAAAAAATTCGTATTCTTGACTTAAAACATCAACTGTTTTGTTGAAAATTCGTCTTTTCAGGCTGAAAATTATATTTTTTATACCAAATTCAACAATTTTGTTGAAAAGTCATCTTTCATGATTTGTTCATTTGAAGATTCGACTTTTTAGCTTGGAAACTCAACTCTTTCGTTGAAATTCATCTCTTTTCGTTAAAAATTAATCATTTTTGTTTAAAATGTGAAGTATTTGGTTGAAAATGCAATATATTTCGACTTAAAATCTTCAGATTTTCATATTAAATTCAAATATTATTCGCCTGTTTGCGCGATTTCCCTTGTTTCAAGAGCATTTTGGGTTGTTAACACTGTTTAAATATTATTTTGTTTGTATGTTTGTATTTGTGACGTCGCCCTAGGGGATTCAAGCCTTGTGCGACAATCTGTGATGAAGAAGGGCATTATTCCATTTGAACATTATCTTGTACAATAACTTTACTTCTACACAATGAATCCCTTTGATTTTTAGTTGATTATAGCAATACTTCTTTAGAGTCGTTTGAAGAAGCACTAGAAAATTCGAATGTTTCAATGGGCAGCAAGGATGCGCACATTGTTGATGGTAAGTCAAAATAGTGAATTAAAGCATTTATCATTGTAGTGTTATTTAACATAAAGTAAACACTAATTTTGCAGATTATTATACCGACAGTTGTGTGGAATTATTTCATCACTTTGAAAGAAATGAAGACTCGGTAACTTTAAACGGTAAGTGGTATATTTATTTAGAATTAAAAGACAATTTTGAAATAATTGTATGAAATAGGATCTTTCCATTTGCTACCATTAATAAATGATAAATTACAATTATCAGTTAACTGGATTTATTTTCAGAAAGGAACGATTTTCGTGGTCAACACGTATTTGGAAGTAAGATATCAGAGGGCTCAATAGAAACAAATAAAGTTAATAAGAATGAAATTTTAATTGCAATGGATCCTAAAAAGGCTCACAGTTGCGATTTTTCACCAATGTCTTTGAATGAAATTTCGCATGATTCCAATACTTACATGGAACACAGAGAAAAATAGATATTAAGACTCAATATCTGGATTTTTAACTATAGGACAATGATCTAGATATTTAGGTGTAATATTTTGATACTAAAATTTAATATCCATATATCAAAGTTTAATATCTCAATATTTTTATAGTTAGAGTTTTTAATACCTAGGCATTGCATTTTAATATAAAGATATTCCAGCTTAATATCTAGATCGTTGTCCTATAGTTAAAAATCCATATTTTCAATCTTAATATCTGTTTTTCTCCGTGAAGATTTGCAAAATATTTCGATATCCAATTCATCATCTTTTGCCGCTCCTGATAACGAAAATTCATTAGATGAACTTGGCAATAGAAAGCGAAGTAGAAGAGATGTTCCCCGAGAAGCATTGAGCAGAAGACGGTCAGTGAACCGTTCTAACTGGAAAGCTGTTGTCGCAAATACTGCAAGAAATTCAGGGAAACAATATACTAACTCAAAAGGAAATCTAGTTCCACAATGGGATTTTATTGCTTTGCCAACGGCCATACCACGCTGAGAAACCCAGTTCTCGTCAGATCACTGAAGTTAAGCAGCGTTGGACGCGGTTAGTACTTGGATGGGTGACCATTCAAGAATACTGACATGAGTGCTGTTGGCACATCGTGGGTGTGGTGAGCCCACACTTGTAGTTATTTATAACTACAAGAAAAACCTAGAAACACTACCCGAATCGGGTAGTGTCACGCCTACCCTGAAAGGGAAATGGTTTAATGGTATATATATATAATAAAAATATTGAAAGTGAAGAAGAATACAGCAAAGCGCAGAAAAGAATCTAGAAAGTATATTTTTCAAGTTGATGGCAAAAACAATTTTGTCTGCAAAACAATGTTTTGCGACACGCTGAGTATATGTGATGGATGGATTCAGACTGCTATGAAAAAGCTTGGATCAGGAGCCACTATTTCACCTGATAAGAGAGGTACAAATAAGAAGACGAGTAAAATTTCTCACAGAACTGTACAAAGCATTGTCCAGTGTATAAATCTTTTTGAACGAGTTGAATCACACTATACCAGAAAGGACACAAATAAAGAATATATTGATGGCATTGGATCCGTTGCAAGAATGTACGAAATGTACACCGAATGGATGCAAGAGAAAGACAACTTCGGAACGAATTTAGAAACTCAGAGGCTGTATCGTGATACTTTTAATACTAAATTCAATCTGAGTTTCTTTCTACCTAAAAAAGATCAGTCCGACGTGTGCAACTCGTGGAAAAATTGTGATAATGAAAAAAATCAGAAATAGAGAATAATTATTTAACTCATTTAAACAAAAAAACCAGAGCTAGAGAATTAAAGGTCTCTGATATCGCTGAAGCTAACAAAATGAAAATTAGTGGTGTTTCTGTTTCCGATTTGCAAAAAGTACTGCAAGTCCCGCAGGGAAAAACATCTGCATTTCATTATGAGCGGAAGTTAGCCGTATACAATTTTTCAGTCCACGATGTTTGTCGACATGAAGGTCATTGTTACGTTTGAAATGAAGACATTGCGAAGCGTAAGTCTAATAAAATACGCCAGAGTCCCTTTATAGTAGCCGTCTCGGGGGTACCCTCAATCAAAAAAAAGATGCTATAGATGGAATATACAAACCGCTCTTCTTCTCCTTCTTGCTTGTGGCTTCTTATAGCGCCAAACCGTAAACATCGCAACACCGCTGATCTTACAAACGCCTTCCTCTCGTCCCCTTGGACCGCCTTGTCCCTTATAGAGGGAACTACTATAGAGGGACTCTGGTATAGGTAGTTTCTTGTTACACTACATTCGAACAAAAAGAGAACAAAATATATTAGAATTCAAGTTCTTTTCTGACAACGAATAGGGGCAAAATCGGTTTGTTTTCGCTGCTTACGTGTATGCTTCCGTTAAATTTGGTGTAAAAATTACACACAGATTTTTAGAAAGGGGCCATACTCAAAATGAAAACGATTCCATTTATAGCTTAGTTGAACGCAGGAGTAAAAATCTGTATATCTTCACGCCTGACCAATGGTATGCAATAATTAGAAGTGCAAAAAGGGGGAATATCCCATACATTGTTACCGAAGTTTTAAGAAAACTTTCCATGGTCCTGCGTCAGAGAAGTTTCTACTAATTTCGAAAATCCTGGATATCTTCAATACACGTTGAACTATGATGATGCTCCTACTTCGATCTGTACGAAGAAAGTCGGTCATCCCATAAACTTGGAAAATTATCAACTGCAAAGAGTGTACGAAAAAAGTCTCGGAATCTCCAAAGCGAAACTGCAAGATCTAAAGCAGCTTTGTCGAAGTAACGCAATACCAAAGAAAATAATCGAAGAATCAAAAAAGACAAAGGCCCAAAAAGAGCCAAAAACAATAAATCTATTAAAAATAAGAAATAGATACAAGATTCACTATCACATTTGAAACGAATAAGACTGATCAGTACAAACATAGTACTCTATAAAATAATTTCGAAACAAGAAATACTTGATTTCCAAACATTTTTATTTAAAATTAAAGATTTAATTTTGTGCATTCAACGCAAGTTTAATTGTTTTAATGGAAAATTTGTTCGAGCCTTAAAATCAACAAAATTTACAAATGAACATTGAAGTTCAATATTATATTTTTATTTTCTGCCAAGACTATGCTTGTATATAAGCGTAAGTGTGAGTAATTCCAATGTTTTTTCTCCCTGTTCAATTCTATAAAAGTTTTATAAAAGAACCAATTTGATAGTTACAACACTTGTTACTAAATAGTAATCCTTTCATTTAGGTACTCAAGCTCAAGTATTACGACCTTTAGAAGTCTTTGACTTCCAATGCAACGACTGAAAAGATAATTACTGGTCTGAAGATGAAGAAGACTGAATATCTAAATATGTGCTTTGTTAATTAATCATTATAACCACATGTTTTTAAATAAACAAATTTTGAAGATTACCTATCTATGATTGTGGATTGCGTATAAATATGTGCCTATGTTGCTCATTATTTATATTTAAAAAATATGTATTTTGATTTTTAATATTATGATAGATTGTTTTCAAAAGAACTCTTCGCTTTTCAAGCAATGTAACCAATGTTTCGTTCAAACATAACCTATGCAATAAATGAATGTTTCGTTCAAACGAAGTCTCTGTTTATTTGAATTTCATTATGAATATTTCAAATATAGATTTAAATTTCCGTTGAACTTAATTTTTCAAAAATTTACTCACTCAAAGAAGAAAAAAAAATTTAAACACAAGAAAGGGCGTGTGCTGCCAATATAATATACACATACTTCCACTGAAGTGAAATGTTTATTTTCTAATAAAAAAGGTAAAAAAACACAAAAAACATTCTGGCAGAGAACCTAATTTCCAATTCCAACAACTTTCGTTGAGTGAGTTTTTTTTAAATGCCTATTTTTTGTTTTCAATCAAAAAAGAGCGCTACGTGTGTTTTTATTAACAATTTATTTAAATAAGCTTCAAATTTCCTTAAAATTACGTAGAGTTGCTTGAAAAATACTTCAAAGGCTCTTTATTATCCCATTAGATTCTCTATTAAT
The DNA here is from genome assembly GCA_932195095.1 of Andricus curvator. Taxonomy (NCBI): domain Eukaryota; kingdom Metazoa; phylum Arthropoda; class Insecta; order Hymenoptera; family Cynipidae; genus Andricus; species Andricus curvator. The sequence continues at coordinate 85,449 of CAKNYM010050053.1, forward strand.
CTTCAAAATATCTTTAAATTCTGTAAAATCTATTAGAAATGTTCTCACTTTTCCCTCATTTTTTTGAGATTCCTCAAAATTCCCAAAACACCAATGAAATTTTTCTTTAAATGTTTAAAAACTTTATGAAAAATCAAATAAAATCTTTTCTGAAATGCTTAAAAAGATTTATAAATAACTTTGAAATTTCTAACCTTTCTTTCAAATTCTTCTAGTCTCATGAGTTTCCATAAAATTACTCGAACTGGTTTGAAATCGTTTTGAATCGTATGAAATGAGTTGAATAAATGTTTATTCCCCTTAAAATTTTTCTAAATCATTGAAAGTCGGTCTTATACTTTGAAGTAACTTAAAATCCCTTACATTTTAATATATCGAATACACTGAGAAAACTGTTCGGTTAGAATGGCAAAAATTTTGTTGGCTCAACAAAATTTTTTTGTTGAGAGCTATTGTTGGCCAAACAAAACTGTTTTGTTGATATGAACAAATCTTTTTGTTCAGTCAACGAAATTTTTTTATCACCCCAATACAATATTTTGTTAGTGCAACAAAATTTGTTAGTTAACCTAACAAAATACTTTTGTAAGGTCAATCACATTATTTTGTTGTTTTAAATAAATTGTTTTGCTGTCTTAACAAAATAGTTTTGTCGACGTAGCTGGATCCTTTTTAGGTAAAAACCATACTTTTTGTACTCTCAAAACCTGAATCAGTCGTGAAAAATAACTATTTTGTAGCTTAAAGTAATTTATTAATTCATGAAATGGTAATTATTACTAATTTTCATTTCAAAGCAACTTATCATTTCGATGAATGTCATTGAATAAAATAAATTAATTTAACTAATTCTATTCAGTGATCCAAACAAGTTACTTAGAAATGAAAGTCAGTCCAAGGAGTTGTATTATTGCGCAAATAGTTTAAATATTGCCTATATCCTATATAGAAAAAATTAATGTTGATTTTTTGCTATTACATTTAACCTTTTTATATTGTGAAAAGAAAAAATTTTCATAAAAAATAAATTTAAAGCATACCCTGAGAAGATTCAACAGAATCGTCAACGCTATCATCAGTTGGATTTTTTCCTTGAAATCGTAAAATCCGTTAAAATAATTAGAAATTCCTTGAAATCTGTTGAATTTTGCTGTCCTTCATATCCCTTGAAATTCGTTAAAATACCTTGAAAACTTAGAAAATCGTAAAAATTCATTAATATATAGGAAAGTCATTTGAAATTCCATGAATATAAATTGAATTAAAATGATTATTCAAATTTCTGTAAAAAAAAGCGGTTTAAATAAAGTGCTCGCGCTCGTTCAAGTCCCTGGACATTTATTTTCTAATAATAAAAACATAAACTATTTAAAAATCGACAATATCATATTTTTAAATGTTAAGAGTTCTACAAATATTTGAAACGAGTTAAATAATTTAATAAGTGATTGATTCTAGTTAGTGAGATACGTTTCAAAAAACTAATACTTTCATAGTTTTAATATTTTCATGAATGCCAATATTTTTCACGTATCTGAAAATCTGAACTGTTTCCCTTCATATTGGTAGTCACAGATATATTGATAATTCAGACATTTTTAAATGTATAACGTCTAGAACTTGTCTAATATTACAAAATAAAAGTTGTTTAATTACAAAAACTATTAATCTAAATTATTGTTAAGCACTAAAACAGTAACTATTTCAACATTTTTAACGTACAAAGTAAAACTGAATGAGTTAGTTATGAACATTTTCAAATTAAACCCTAAGGGATAAAACAATATTTAAAAAAAAAATTGTTTTAATTTTTAAATAAAATATACCATTCTTTTATTTTATTATAACTTCCAAGAAAAGCTTAGGTTTCTTCATTTAATAAAAAGTAAGAGAAGGAAGTTTGTTTGAATTTTGATAAATTTTCATATTAATTAAATATTATATGGAATGCATATTTGAAGAAAAAATATTTAGCAACTACTAAAAATTACGCTTCAATTTGCTGAACTGAAAAATATCATTAGGAAAAATTCTGCAACTTTTTTTAATTATCATCAAATTAAAATTGTAACAATTTTTAAATTAAGATTGTTAAACTTGATAATTTAAAATTATTATTTAAATTTGGCAGAATATATTATGTTCACACATATGTTAAAATTACGCGATTACAGTTTAAAGTCGTAGAAATTAAATGTTTCAGCTCGAATTGTTTAGCTTTTCTTCTGCAGTAAAATATTGTTAAATTTTGAGTAGTAACATTTTTAAACTCTGTTATAGAAAATTGTTAATATTTGAAGACTTACATTTACAAATTGATAATTCAGAAATTGTGAAATTTTGAAATTTTAAATTGTCCAATTATGAAAATTTTACATCATTCAATTTGAAAAATTTTCAATATAAAATTTTGTTTTCAAACTCTTCTGATTTAAAATCGTCTGATATAACCATTTTAAAAACTATATAACTTTTTTTCTCGAAAGATTCAAACCGTTCAAATTTCAGAAACTATCTAAAAATTATAAAAATAAAGAAAAGTTCAGTCAAAAAACACTTGAGTTCCCTTAGTGACAAAAAACTATTTTCTGCTTTATAAAAACCTCAAGAAAATGCATAGTTTTCGAATGATCTAATTCTTTCATGATATTTTGTAAATTGGCTTTTAATTTAAAATAACAATTCCTAAACAATAATTGAAGATATGCATAAGTTATGTATAAGTTATGGAACTACTTTGGCTATAAGTTACAACTTAATTCAATTTTCATTTTATTTTGCACAATGCACATTGTAAAAAAATACGCATCCTATCAAAAAATGTTTAAAAACAAATGGGTAGCTCTTTTTTGAGCGAACAACTTTTGTTTTCTAATTTTTTTCGTAGTTTCTGTCATTTGTCCAAAAATTGATTATTTTTATTTTTGTTAATTTTGTTTTTTACGAATAAAGCAAAAACTACACGTCCTACCAAAAAGTGATCACAAACAAATTTGTTCATATTTTTTGACTGCATAATTTCTGAGAAATCAACTTTTGTCGTATCGTACATAGTTTCCCCGAAAAATTAAATTTTTCATTGTTCATAAATTCTTTTGCGGTCAAAATTTGAATTTTCGATTTTTCAAGAAAATTCTAAAAGTTCTTGTAATAATTTTGTGGAGCTTTCAAAAAACAACATTTTTCTTTTCTTGACTTTTTTCCATATCGTGAGAATTTTTGAATCTTTGAAAAAATTGATCTCAAAAATTTTGAAAATGGTCTAACTTTTTCAATTTTTATCCATAATGGATGGCTTACGAACTTGACCTTTAGTTTAGGACACTCAAAAATTATACCAAAGGACAATTCAATCCGTCTATTCTTTCGAAAGTTATCGTGCTGAACAGACTAAAAATCTACATAATTACATACATACACACATACACGCGGAAAGACAGACCCTTTCGGGAAAACCTGTTTTTTGGGTTCAGAAGGTCTCAAAACGTGGACATCTGAACTTCCCAATATTCGTGCACAGACCCTTTAAAGTTGAAGGTCAAAGCATCGACAACTGTAATTTGGTGATTGTGAATTCTCTTTTGTTAAAGCTCCTTCGGCTTTGACGAACACATTCTCATCACGTGTCTCGTGCTTCGCAATCGATGTTGTCCAAAATGAGAACTTTTTTATATTAGGTTCAACACTATTATATCAAATGTATATTATATTTATTTCTGTATGCCTCAAATTTTACCCTCAACTACTCTGAAAAATGTTTCATTTCAATAAATTTATATAATTAAAATTCATAATATGCATTGGTATTAAAAGAATCGTATTTGCATTGTCTTATTTTTATAATTTAAAAAAGTGCGCTTCCTATAAGAAAAAAACAATTTTGTTATTAAACATGTAATTGCAACTTGTGTCCTTTTTCCATATTTTAATTTTTTTCATTTTTAATGTTATTCTTTACGACTTAAACCAAAAATACGCATTCTAGCGTAAAGTGGTTTTAAGAAAATTTGTGTAACAAAAGTTTATACAAAATTTGTCAATCATTTTTGGTTGAACCACTTTTTTCGTCTCTTGTGTGGTTTTTCCAAAAATTAATTTTTTTTTATTTTTAATGCGAATTTTCACGATTAAAACAAAAACTACGCTTCTTTAAAAAAATTATTTATGAGAAATTTGTATAGCTCTTTTTTGTGTGAGCAACTTTTGTCTATTAATTTTTTTCATAGCTTGTGTCGTTTGTCCAAAAATTTAATTAATTTATTTTTTATTTTATTTGCTAAGATTAAAACAAAAACTACGCATTCTATCAAAAAGTGATCAATCACAAGTTTGTAGATCTTTGAAAGAAAGTGGTCTCAAACATTTTTTAAATGCGCTTAGTTTTCGAATTTTCATCCGAAATGGCTGACTAACAAACCTGTTTCTTTGGTTCAGAACAAATATGTGCAATAATTGAAGCTTTGGAAGAGATTAAGTCCGACCAATAAAGATCGCTGTTTCTAGAACCTTTTCTTAAACTATAAGCGTATGTTTACATAATTTTTCAAATGCCGCTGTTTGTTCTGCAACATACAGGTATACCAGGAAATAGAATAAAGCATCTTTACGAAATTCTTAAACGTGAAGAATTTCCGGGCGGGTGGGGAAGTAGGTGAGAAAGGGGGAGTCAGGAAATCAAAATTGTCTTCGTGGTATGTGGTGAGCCCACTAGTATATATACAGATGCATCTTGTAGAAAAATCCTTCTCTCCGTGAATCAGCATCATCTACTGTCATCGAAGATAAGAAGAATGAAGATCACCGCCGGGACTCTATTCCTGGCTGTTGCCGTTTCCCTGAATTCTATTGGTAAATATATAATAATATAGTATCATATCTATAACTTGAATTATACTAGGAAACAAACGTGATTATTCTCTCTTTTTTGTTACGCAATTTTCAAATTCATATATAAAATTATTATTAATAAGAAACTATTGTTTACCATAGCGTCTATCCTTTTCTTCAAAAGTTGTAGTCACGGGATGTCGCATACGTCTTTGAAACAAGAAATATTAATTTTAAACAAAAAGTTAATTTAAAACGAAATAGTACAATTTTCACCTAAGTGGTTTGATACGAATTTTCGGTGAAATGGTAACATTTGCAACCAAGGAAATCAATTTTATCTGAAATGATTAATCATTGACCAAGTAGTGAAGTTTTAACGAAATTTTTAATCAAGAAATGTGAACTGTTATCGAAAAATGTATTACTTGATATTTTCATGAGAAACGCTTTAATTTAGGAATCGAAAATAGTTTTGTTCTACCAAAAAGATGAGATTTTCAAAAAAAGGACTTTCAAACTAATATTTGAATCTTCCACCGTCACTAATAAATTTTCGACCAAGCAGTGGCATTTTCAACAGAAAAGAATCAAATTTCTGTCAAAAGAGATGAATTTTCAACATTTTTTCTTAATCTGACTCGAAAAGTTTAATCAGAGAAGGCGATTTTGAAATTTTTTTAACTTTATTGATACAATAAAAAGATGATTGCGATACTCGTAAGTAGGATACTTCACCCTCACCAAGGTAACCTATTTGCAAGTCATTTTTCTTCAAAATAAGGAAACTAGAATTATTTACACACCTGACATAGTTAGCATTGCTTTATTTACGCCTCGTGCCTCAGCTCAACAAAAATATTTGTATAATTTTCAATGAATTTATCCAACAATAAGTCACTTAATTCAATAACGTATTTATCACATTCTGATTTATTACGCTTTTATTAAACGCTACTCAGCAAATTTAGATTTATATCAATTTCCTGAATTTCAATTTAAAAATAAATAAATAGAGATAAATTTGCTACTTCTTTAATGGGGTAATTTTCATGAAAACGTTACGGATAGTTAATAATTGTTTAGAAAATAAAATACGCTAATCTTATTTGAGATCGAATGAAAATTCTGACTTTTGTCTTAGACGAAAGACGCGAGTTTCTAACTTTTCATAAACTGTTTTAATTTTGCATGCAATACTTTTCAGTTCTGATAAAGAGATTCAAAAAATAAATAAAAAGATATTTAAAAAGTAAACTCAATTCCCAAAATTAAAACATTTTAATTGAAAAATAGCTATTTCCCTATAATTAAAAAAAATCGTGGATAGTCCAGCTTTTTACAATGAATTTGAAATCTATTCATTGACCATAATTAATAAATATCCGGTCTGTTGAAATAGAATCTAAGCGACATGATATGGCAAATTTTCATTTCTGTCGACTAATAATTCACACAGTAGGTACGATCTAAAATTGTTTGTCTTCTTTCACGTTGAAGATTCGTGGAGGAAAATAAATATTGTATTTGAAACGAGTCTTATCAACGTGTACTAGCAATCTTGTGCAAGCCAAGGCGCGCGCCTATTAATTTTTTTCTGATAAATATAAACTAAACCAAATAATTATTTTTTCTATGTTATTTAAATGTTTAATTAAAGTTAGAAAATATTGGTATAAAATGATTAGGAGGCACCACAGAATGTTGCCTGTAGCCTTCAATAAGGAGCTCCTGTTTATTTTTTTTCTCTGTCAGAAGAGTAATGGATTTCTCATAATTTATTTGTATGTAAATTCTGCCATCGTTATCATCTGGAAAAAAAGTTGGAATATAATTATAATCCAATTTATTTATTTACTTAACTTATTTGTAAATTATAATGCCGCAATACATATTTTTATTTTATAAATTAAAAGAAATGTTATTTCTAAAATAAATTGTGAATTATTCGTAATAACATGTATGTATTGAAATGAGTAAATTCTTTTATTAAAACATGGAAATTATTCTGTCGATAGAAATTTCCAGGCCTTTATAAACGTTATAGTCTCTTTCCCATAAAAGCTAAATTGACCAAAAAAATGTAATTTTTTTCTTTCTGCGGAATTCTGCTTTTAATTTTTCTTTTAATAATTTTTTTATGCATCGCATGATTTACTCAACAAAAAATTTCCAGTCTGATATATTCTGCGACTGTACTTGTAGAACATGTCTAATTTTACATGGATTCTTTCTAGAGACAAATCTGTATGTAAAATATTTTTCATGAAATCATTGAAAGTATAAAGTATAAATTATATTTTTTAAATCCCCGTATGTTATATAAGTAATAATACAAAAAAATTGCATAAAATCCATTTCTGGTTAAAATTTGATCTTCTTGGTTTTAAACTCAACCATTTATGCAAAATATTCGAAGCGAAAAAATATAAACTGAAAATTAATCAAATCAAATTTGAATTAAAATCAAATCTATTGTTCAAAATACATAGCTGGAAATGTACGTCATTTGTTAAAAATTCGTCTCTTTCGGTAGAAAATTAATCATTTTAGTTGAAAATTCAAATATTTGGTTAATAATTTTTGAACATATTTCATTCAAAATTCTTCTTCTCTGATAGAAAATTAATCTTCTTCTTTGAAAGTTCATCTTTTTGATTGAAAATTTAAAGATTTAGTTGAACATTCAACAGTTTCGTTGAAAGCTCATGTTTTTCGATTGAAAATTCAACATTTTTTTTATTGTTTGAAAAATACTTCTTGGTAGATAAATTCATGTTTCTGATTTAAAAATAGTAGTTGTTTCTCAAAATAGTAGCAAAACAGCTTCATCGCTTGAATTAGTCTTTGCAGCAAGACTAATTTCTAATCCAAAAAGTGACTGAAAGTCAATATGTGCCTCAATAGTGTGACTAATGTTCTTTTTGATTTGAAAGCATTCCGAACAACTCGAGTCATAAAACTTCAAATAATTAAAGTTAAAAATTAAAAAATTTAAATAAATTGGAAAAAATGTTAAATTCCAATAAAATCATTGATTTTAGTGAGTTTAAAATGGTTTTGAAAAATACAAGACAATTCAAAAGAAATTAATAAAATGTTGAACAAATCAAAATTAGTTTAAACCACTTCAAGCCGAGTCAAACACAAACTGAAGACTTAAAAAAATATCCACTATTGAACGGATGAGAATTAATTTAATTTAAAAGAATTCCAATAAATTAAAGTAATTCGAAACAGATTTTCTAATATTTTCTTGTATTTAATTTTTTCATTCTTAATGTTATTTCTTACGATTGAAACAAAAACTACGCGTCCTATTGAAAAGTAATTTATATCAAATGTGTAGCCCTTTTTCGTGCGAACAATTTTTGTTTGTTCCTTTTTTTGTAACTTGAATCGTTTTTTCAAAATTTTTAACTTTTAAAAAATTTTATTTTTAGATTAATGTCAAGACTATGCAATCTATCAAAAATTACTCATAACAAATTTTTAGGTCATTTTGGGTGAGCAACTTTTGTCTGACAATTTTTTGGGTAGCTTGTGTTTGTTCAAAAATTAAATTTCTTTATTTTTAATGCTATTTTTTACGAATGAAACAATAATTACGCATCTCATTGAAAAATGATTGATAAGAAATTTGTAGGAGTTTTATAGTTGAACAACTTTTGTCAAATAATTTTTTTTCGTACCTTGTGTCGTTTTCCCAAAAATATAATTTTTTTATTTTCAATGTTATTTTTTCCGATTAAAACGAAAACAACTCGTCCTATCAAAAAATAATTCATATAAATTTTGTAGCTCTTTCTTTGGTTGAACAATTTTTATTGATTAATTTTTTTTCATAGCTTGTGTTGTTTGTCAAAAATTTAATTTTTTATTTCCAATGTTGTATTTTGAAATAAAACAAAAACTGGGCTACCTTCCAAATAATGTTGAATAACAAATTTGTAGATCTTCATTAGGTGCATAATTTTTGTCTTCTCATCTTTTATCGTTTCTTGCATAGTTTGACCGCTAAATGGAATTTTTGAATATTCTTTTTTCGTGATTAAAACCAGAACCGTTGGTAAAAAAATGCTGGCTAACGAAATTGATCTTTCTTTTTGTTCCCTGAAAACGTGTGCCAAAGCGCAACCAAATCCGATTAGTCTTTCGACAGTTATCCGATTTACAGTCAAAAACGACAGACAGACAGACACCGTCGTAAAACCTCTTTTTTTTCGGATTCAGGTGGTCTCGAAACGTGAATGTGAAAAACACAAGTCCGTTAGCAATTATTTTTATGAATACAAAAATAAATCGAAAAGCGTTATCACGCGAATCTATCACACAAAATTGTGCAATAATTGAAACTTTGGCAGAGGTAACGCTGGATCAATAAATATCTGTTTTTCTGGAATTTTTTTTTAACCTGTGAACATAATGAGTTGAAATAATTTTTCAAATGCCGCTGTTTGTTCTATGACAAACACGTATGCAAGTAAATGGAATAGAACTTCCGTATAGAACTTTATTGTTCAATAAACAAATTTCTTCTTTGAGGCTTTAATTTAGAAGGTCGAGGAAGGTAGTGGCTAGCTGCCTAATGTTCTATTTTTATGGTATCTGTTGTTGTTTACGTAAAAGTGAGTACATTCTTTCATTAGAAGAAGGAAATTATTCTGTCGATATAACTTTCCAGGCCTTTATAAACGTTTTTTTATTAAATTCTTCTTTGTTATGAATATTTACTTGTCTTTTTAAAATGTAGATAACGTCTTTCATTTGTAAAAATATTATAGTTTAAAATTGAACTTCTCCATTTGTGGTTAAAAATTGATCTTTTTGGTTTTAAATTCAACAATTTATGCAAAATATTCGAAGCGAAAAAATATAAACAGAAAATTAATCAAATCAAATTTGAACTAACATCACATCCATTGTTCAAAATACATAGCTGGAAATTTATGCCATTTGTTAAAAATTCGTCTCTTTCGGTAGAAAATTAATCATTTTAATTGAAAATTCAAATATTTAGTTGAACATTCAACAGTGTCGTTGAAAGCTCATGTTTTTGGCTTGGAAATTCAACATTTTTTATGACAATTTTTTATTGTTTGACAAATCTTTCTTGTTTGATAAATTCGTGTTTCTGATTTGAAAATAGTGTCTTTAGTGTAGTTTTATTTCGAAGTAGTAGCAAAACAGCGTCATCGCTTGAAAAAAGTACCAAATAGTGTCAATAGTGTATTGAGCCCGAGGCCTGAATTTGTCATTTATTATAATGAATGAATTAGTAATAATTCAGGGTGAATTTTAAATAAATTTAAATGAATTGTAAAACATATTTGAAAATCTCTTCAAATCTGTGAAATCCTACAAAATCTCTCACTTCATGTGAATGAATTCTTTAAAATACATTAAAATATGATAAAATCCCGTGAAATTGTATCAAATTTTGTGATATTTTTTCGAATCCTGAAAAATTTATTAAAATACCTTGAGAGCTTTTAAATTCCATTAAAATCCTTGAAATCTTCGGAAATCTCATAAAATTCATTTAAATGTACTAAAGTATATTAAAACCTTCCAGGTCTTACACAATAGTTATATATATTCCCAATTTCCAACAAATTCTTTTAAAACCCCAGAAAAATTTGTTTATTTCTCTTGAAGTAATTCAAAGCCTTTAAAATTCCTTTAAAAATTATAGTTATCTTGAAAGTGTATTAAAATTTTTAAAAATACTTCAAAATATTTTAATCACTCTGAAATCTTTTTAGATTTTTTGAAACTTGTTAAAGCTCTTGAAAATTCCTTGGAATTACAAACAAAAAAATCCTCAATCTCTAGAATCCTTTCAAATTATTTAAATCCTTCGGAAAAATATCTTGGAATCTTTTGAAATATTCTAAATGATTTCAATAAAATTCTAAAAGCGACTGTTTGGCATCCCTAATTATTCTTGACACAAACTTAAAGTTCTTCTTAAAGAAATTCCCTAGCTTCTGCAATTTTTTCAAAATCCCCGACTTTTCCTAGATTTCTAAGGCTTCCCTAATCTGCGGTATATACATATATTTTCAGGATTTCCGCAAAATTTCATTTTCAAAATTCCCTGGCCATTAATATTTAAAGACCAAAATTCTGAACTTGTAACTTCTTACATATAGAATCTTTTATAAAACTTAAATTCCGAAAGATTGGAAAAATCCTCAAAATTTCCTTGATTTCTGTTAAATTGGACTGAATTTCGTGAAATTTAAGAGAAATAAAAAAAATCGATAAAATTTATAAAAATTGAAGGTAAATTGAAAAACATGCAAGTGAATTAAATTAAATAAAAAATATGGAAAAATGCATTGAATTCAGTAAGTTTGAAATAAGTTTAGAAAAATTCTATGAAATTTAAAAGAATTTGATGAAGTGCCGAATTCAAGATGAATTAAACAAAAACTAAAAATAAATAAAAAAATAAATTCACTTAAGCACAATCAAATGAATTTTGAAGAATTCACGTGAATTGAAAAAAAAATCAGAAAATTCTGCAGAATTCAAAAGAATTCATAAGAATTCAAGGTGAATTCGAAATGAAATCTCGTGAGATTCTATTAAATCTGACGATACTTCTTAAAATCCTTGAAATTGATTCAAAAACCTTGAGATCTTTCAAAATCCTTCAAACACAGAGAAATCCCCAGATATTTTATAAAATCCCTTGGTATCTTTTAAATTATAAATTACTTTTGAATCTTTTAAAATTCCCTTGAAATTTATTGAAGCTCTTAGAAATTCCTTTGGTTCTTCAAAATACCTTAAATTATTTGAATTAATTGAAAATTTCTTGGAATCTTTCAAGATATCCTGAAATCTTTCAAATTTTTTGAAATCTTTGATAATACCTCGAAATATTCAAAAATCTTCTTGAAATCACACGAAATCCATTAATTCATGTTAATAAATTCTTAGAAATCTATTGAAATATTATAATATCCTTTGAAATTTCATGAAATCTGATAATATCACCTAAAATCCTGGAAAATTTATCAAAATACCTTGTGAGGTTTCAAAATTCCTTAAAATCATTGAAATCCTCGGAAATCTCATGAAATATCTTGGTATTTTTCGAGATATCATAATAGGCCCTACAAAATCGTTCTATATTTTCCAAAATTCCAGGAATCTTTTTAATACCTGATGATAATTGTTCAAATACCTTAAAATCAGTCAAATCCTTGGAAATTCCTAGACATTTTTTTAATCTTTTTTTTTCAAAGCGCCTTGGAAACTTTTAAAAAGCCCTCAAATATCTAGAATCTTTTCGGCTCATGAGAGACAAATAAATAGATATGTCAACAACTTTTAAATCTTTTGGAGTGCCTTAAAATTTATTTTTAAATCTCTTGAAAGTGCTTCGAAATCTTTTAAAGTACCCTGACATATTTTAAATCATTTAAAATCCTATCAGGTTACCGAAATCAATGGAAAATTCCTTGAAATCTTTTGATATACCCTAAAACATGGCAAAGGTCTCAGAAAATCCATCTATATTTTCGAAATTTAAGGAAACTCTTTGATACAATACCCCAAGCAAATTTTTTCAAATCGCTTAAAAATGCTTTAGATTCTTTTTAAATAATCTACAATATTTCAAATCCTCTGAAACCAATTAAATATTCCTTAGACTTTTGACTTTTGAAATACTCTTAAAGTTTTCAAATCTTTTGAAATCTTTTCAAATCCTTTGAAATCTTTTCAAATCAATTTAAACATTTTAAAGCTCTAGAAAATGCCTTAGAATATTTTAAAATATTATAAAATAATTCAAATCCTATGAGTGACATCAAATTACTGAAATCAATAAAAAAATTCTGAGGATCTTTCGAAATACCCTAAGATATTTAACATTCTTCAAAATATTTTGGAATTCCTTGAATTTTTTCAAGCTCTTCAAAATGCCTTGCAATTTTTAAAAACACCCTAAAATATTTCCAATACTTAGAAATTCTTCCAAATTATTGAAATGAAAAAATCCTTCGATTCTTTAAAAATCATTTGAAAATTTTTTAAGCTGTCGAAAATGTTTTGGCATCTTTTAAAATAATCTGAAAGTTCTGAAATTCTTTACAATTTTTTTTAACTCCTTAACATGATTGAAACTACTCGGTGGGTTTCCTATCACCACTACGTAGCGCGTCC
>CAKNYM010050053.1:106383-118166 GCA_932195095.1 Andricus curvator
TTAAAAATCAACCCCTTTCTCCCACGCAGATATGGCATTGTCAAAAAATAATCTTTTTGAGAATTTTACAATGTGGCTAGAGTCTCTGATTTTTGGGCTCCTCGGAAAGATTCACTTTGATTTTCGGGCTCCAACCCTTAACGTTAAAAATCAACCCCTTTCTCCCACGCAGATATCGCATTGTCAAAAATAATCTTTTTGAGAATTTTACAATGTGGCTAGCGTCTCTCATTTTTGGGCTCCTCGGAAAGACCCACTACGATTTTTGGGCTCCAGTCCTTAACGTTGAAAATCAACCCCTTGGTACCACGCACGTATGGCATTGTCAAAAAATAATGTTTTTGAGAATTTTAAAGTAACCATAGAGTCTCTGATTTTTGAGCTCCTCGAAGATACCCACTCTGATTTTTGGGCTTTAACCCTTAACGTTAAAAATCAACCCCTTGGTACCACGCAGTTATGACTTCGTCCAAAAAATAATCTTTTTCGGAATTTCACAATGTGGCTAGAGTCTCTGATTTTTGGGCTCCTCGAAGATACCCACTCCGATTTTTGGGCTGCAACCCTGAACGTAAAATATCAACCCCTTTCTCCCACGCAGATATAGCATTGTCAAAAAATAATCTTTTTGCGAATTTCACAATTTAGCTAGAGTCTCTCATTTTTTCGGTTCCTCGGAAATACCCACTTCGATTTTGTGGCTCCAACACTTAACGTTGAAAATCAACCCCTTTCTCCCACGCAGATATGACTTTGTCAAAAAATAATCTTTTTCAGAATATTACAGTGTGGATAGAGACTTTGATTTTTGGGCTCCACGAAAATACCCACGCTGATTTTTGGGCTTCAACCCTTAAAGGTAAATGTCAACCCCTTGGTACCACGCAGATATGAATTTGTCAAAAAATAATCTTTTTCAGAATTTCACAGTGTGGATAGAGACTTTGATTTTTGAGCTCCTCGAAAATACCCACTCTGATTTTTGGGCTCCAACCCTTAACATTGAAAATCAAACCCTTGGTACCACGCAGATATGAATTCATCAAAAAATAATCTTTTTTAAAATTTTACAATGTGGCTGGAGCCTCTGATTTTTAGGCGTGTGTATTTTCAAGGGGCCCAAAAATCAGAGACTCTCGCCACATTGTAAAATTCTCAAGAAGATTATTTTTTGACAATGTCATATCTGCATGGTACAAAAGGTTTGATTTTTACCGTTAAGGGTTGGAGCCCAAAAATCGCAGTGGGTATCTTCGAGGAGCCCAAATATCAGAGACTCTATTGATACTTTAAAATTCTTAAAAACATTATTTTTTGACCAAGGGGTTGACTCTTAACGGTAAGGGTTGGAGTTCAAAAATCTAAGTGGGTTTTTTCAAAGAGCCCACAAATCAAAGTCTCCATCCACACTGTAAACTTCTGAAGAAGATTATTTTTTAACAAAGTCATATGTGCGTGGTACCAAGCGTTTGATTTTCTACTTTAAGGGGTGGAGCCCAAAAATCGGAGTGGTTATTTTCAAAGGGCCCAAAAATCAAAGTCTCTATCCACACTGTAAACTTCTGAAAAGGATTATTTTTTGAGAAAGTCATATCTGTGTAGCACCAAGGGGTTGAATTTTGCGGTTATGGGTTGGAGCCTAAAATACAGAGTGGGTATCTTCGAGGAGCCCAAAAATCAGAGACCCCAGCCACATTGTGAAATTCTGAAAAAGATTATTTTTTGAAAATACCATATCTGCGTGGTAACAAGGGGTTGATTTTTAACGTGAAGGGTTGGAGTTCAAAAATCGTAGTGGATGTTTTCAAGGAGCCCAAAAATCAGAGACTCTATCCACACGTAAAATTCTGAAAAAGATTATTTTTTGACAAAGTAAAATCTGCGTGGTACAAAGGGGTTGATTTTTAACGTTAAGAATTGAAGCAAAAAAATCGGAGTGGGTATCTTCGAGGAGCCCAAGAATCAGAGACTCTATCCACACTGTAAAATTCTCAAAAATAGTTTTTTTAGACAAAGTCATATCTGCGTGGGAGAAAGGGGTTGATTTTTAACTCTAAGGGTTGGAGCCCAAAAATCGGAGTGGGTATTTTCGAGAAGCCCAAAAAAAAGCCCAAAAATACACCGGGAATAAATTTGTGAAAAATTCAAATTTTTTGAAGGGGTTTGATTTTTGAACTTAAGGGTTGTTTCGGGGAAATTTTTTTGCGGATTTCAACAGCCCTGAAGAAGCCCGAAATTCTGAGCTATGACAAATCGTGAAATTCGATTGTGGAGGTGCTAGCTTAATGAATCTGATCATATTGACGCTCTTGTTGTTTTTTGAATGTGTTTTCGTGATCAACTTATAATAGCAAAAGAAACTTTTTCCCTCAAGTTTTATATATATCGGTTTTCCTCGGAACATTTTTTACTACATTTTTCCCCTCAAGATTTTCTCAAGTTTGTGACACGAAATAGTCGAACTTACTATAAATTGGATATTATTTAATTAGTTAACTCTGAAAAATTACAATTTTCTTTTCTTCCACAGTCAAATATTTTTAACTTTTAAGTAGTTACATTTTTTATTTGTTTCACACACTACCGTCACATATTAGCTACACGGCTAGCGCGAGAACTACTAAAAATCACTGCTGCCATTTAAACGCGATTACTGGCTTTAAAAAGAAGCGATAAAATTGTTTAGAAAATCGTTGGCAAGTTCATGAGATTCCACATCAAATGGCCCCTAATAAACATAATATTGACATTTTGAAGATAGCATATCACAAGAGAACAACTGTAATTTGGTGATTGTGAATTCTTTTCTGTTAAAGCTCCTTCGACTTTGATGAACACAGTCTTATCACGTATCTTTTTTTTTTGTAACCTGTGTTGTTTTTTCAAAAACTCATATTTTTTAACGCTATTTTTCACCGATTAAAAATTCACTTGCAACACACTCCATGACTTGTTTAAAATGAAGTTGTATAAAAATACACCTATTTCCATTTATTAGAGGAATTATTTTTTGAATAAAACCGTGAATTTCTTTTTTCAAATTAAACATAATTTAATTTTAGATATATCTGCGAAGGAAATCTGAAAAAATTCTCTTATTTGTTTTTTGAACTCAAATATGAAAAAAAACTACATAACTTTTTATATTTTTACTACCTACTCTACTATGTTTATTGATATTTTGTCAATAAGATATGCAACTAGTACATATACACTCTACAGAAAGAAATTTCCAATAAAAATTAAATTGATTACTTTATTTGATTGTTATAAACAAATTAACGACTAAAATTTACATTTGCTGAATTTTTGGTGTTTGACTGCATTATTTATACAAATTTCGTCGTTGAATTGCGTAAAAGTACTAGCCTCAAGCTTCAACTTAAAAATCTATTATTATATTATTTTTTCCGATTGAGGCAAAAACGACGCGTCCCATTAAATTGGTAGTTCCTGTTTAGGTGCATAATTTTTTCCTTCTCATCTTTCACCGTATCCTACATATTTTGACTGCTAAATGGAATTTTTCATTATTTTTTGTGTGTGTATATATCCAGAAACGTTGGTCAAAAAATGCTGGTTTGACGAATTTGACTTTTTTTATCTCTAAAAACGTGTGCCAACGCGCAAGCAAATCCGATTAGTCTTTCAAAAGTTACCCGAAATAAAGACGACGACAACAACAGACTATTTGCAATGAACCACCCAGTTGCTAAAAATCAATTCTGCAAAAAACAAAGTGCCTCATAATTCTGGGCTTATTTTTGGCCCTTAAATGTACACAAAATTCTAAAAACCATCCCCATATACAAAAAACCACCCCGTTCGTGAAAACTCAAGCCTGGAAAAAACAAAGTACAATGCAGTATTGCGCCTTTTTCAGTTCTCGAATGCTCGTAGAAAATTTTCCAGAAACCTATTGTGGCCGTAAAATCTCGAAAAAGATTATTTTTTGGCGAAGTCGTATTTGCGCGGTACGAATAGGTTGCTTTTTGCGCTGATAACGACCAAGGAATGTATGTGCAAATTGTACGAAGTATTAATAAATATCTGAGTGCGACGAAAAAGAATAGTAAGTACATATGTTAGTTCAAACGAGCGATAAGAACAACAACTGTATGACGAACAAAGAACAAAAAAGTAAAAATTTTTTACTCCGAGAAAGGTGCACAACTGTTTTATTTTTTAGTTTAGAAAAAAAGAAAAAAAGCTGTTTCGAGCTATTACTTGACTCTATCAAACCGGAGAAGAAACATTCAAAAAGAAGCAACACATCTGAGAAAACCGATTGTCAATGATGCGGCGCGCGAAAAAAATAATCTATTGAAGGATTATACAGTGCCAATAGACTCTCTGAGTCAAATTAACGATTTGCATTCTACATTTTTTCCATTTTGAGTATTTGCAATTGGAGATTCTTCAATATTTAAAGAGCATAGAAGAAAATGATGCTATTCAGAAGGCTTTTATCTAGCAGTTTCATTTTTAAGATTCAAAATTAAACTTTATTCGATTTAATAGATTTTCCATTGCAAATTCTTCAATTGTTGACGTATAAATGACGAAATTGATTTATTATTTTTAAATTCTTATAATTTTTTATATGTGCAACATATGTGCCTGTATATAAGAAAGAAATTCAAACTAAAGGATTTCCATTTAATCGCAACAATTCCAAGCGGAAAGGTATATTTATAAGATGTCAAACTGACGCACCTTGATAAACTGTCAAACTGGGTATTAGAAAAAAAAAATCAAGAGATCTAAGTACGCGAAAAGTGAACGGAAACACAGGAGTTTCAATTTTGACAAAGTAAATTAATGAATTTGAAGATCATTTTATATTTTAATTGAACAATTGCGTGAGACAAAAATTTTGTTTCCTTTCCTTTTGCTGTCTTTTTTGTTCCTTTATTTAAATGTTCTAGTATAATAAATATCAAAATTCACCTGTTTCTATTCCTTCTTACAGAATTAATAAGTTCCGTAGAACCAATACCTGTGACTTTGGCGCAATTATTTCCGGGATACCAGCAAAACGGTCACCTTCCTCCTGTCCAAATGGTCGAAGATCACGAGACTACAAGCGCTGATGAATTCACACGAATAGGTGATCACATTCTGCATTGGCCAATCCCTGCACAACCCGAGTTCATGGCAAGGGGGGTTTTACTCTTTGCATGGGCGGGGAATGGACTTTACATAGCATATCCGAATCCTCACCGGATGTATGATTATCTTGAACCGCTACATATATTGTTTCCCGGGCTAGAACATGAAAATTTGGTATTTCACGCAACTCTTAAACGTTGGTTCACTCTGCATCAAGATGAATTTGATAAATTGGGTGTTAGCTGTAGTTGGTCACTTATTCAAGCACAACAAACCACTGCTCGTTTACACTCGCGGACAGCGCCCAATCGACAAGTAGCCGCACATGCACACCAATCTGCATACTTAATAGCAAACCGAGCAGTAAGCAGGTTACAAGCTGCTGAAGCCGAAAAAGTATATAACGGACAATCAACCATTGCTCATAGCGCGGACGTACTCAGGCAAAGATACGAAGCCTCATATGATATTGTATTTCAGAATACTGTACATGGATCTGGATAGCGCTTTGGTTATACTTTACAGTTATAGATATAGTTAATAGTTCAAACATTTCATAGCTGTTATCTTCCATTAAAATCAAAATTCGGCCTATATATTAATAAATATTATAATTGGTAATGAATATGTACAAAAACCTGATTACGATTTCCCATGCAACATTCTGTATACTGTTAATTTTTAAGTCCGCTGTACTATACACAGGTTTTACTGCGATTTTCCTCGTGTACTACACAAATATTGTAGGTGAATACTAGTGCAGATATTTTGGAAGACGGGCGCAGCCGCTAGAGTGTAGAATTAGTAGTCTTTTCTTGGGAAGAACCCGACTAATTGTGGATTTGGTGAAAATAAGGGGCATGTCGCGTATGGTATACCTGACTTGTGAAAACTAAGAATCGTTCCGAAACAGAAGAAACTAATTGTAGAATTTTGAGAAGTCGACACAAACCATGCATCATGTTCGCCTCCTTTCGAGTCAAACCTCTGTGAAAACTGAGCGATGGTTTTTTTGTTACTCTTCCAGACATTCCACTCAAAGCGATACGAACCTCACAATTACTCCATGTTACCTATAAAGTCAGAAAGGTGTATTAGTGACGCGGAAAACTTCTCAATTTATTGTAATTCATTGTAATAATTGATATAAAATAAAACAAAATCAACTATAATATTCTACTCTTTCATAGATTTGCCCCAAATCAAACATGTACTTATTTTTTATCTTGCATTTAAAGAAATTTTATCACACAATCTGACAAATTTATCTTATTAGATAGATCGATAAACGTTTATTTTTGGCCTGCTGGTCTTAGAAAATTGACTTGCTTACACTTACACTCTTTTATTGAAATTTCTTGAAACTTACCCTGAAAAACTAACATCCATCCACACCTTATCTCTAAGAACGCTCGCTCGTATCGCCTTGCCTTCCTCGCTTCGCCTCTTCGCACCTTCCTTATCCCTTCCACCTCCTTTCCTGAACACCGTAACCTTGGACCTTTCCGCATTCAGCTCTAACCCATTGTTATCCGGGTATCTTCTTAACCTCTTCATCATCTCCTTTGAGGCTTCCTCGCTCTTTGCTAGCAGCAGTATGTCCTCTGCATACGCGAGTGACCATATCCTAACCCCTCCTACGCTAATTCCTTCTGATACTCCGGTCGCTAGCTTACTTCCCATATTCTCGAAAAAAATCACAAGAAGCGTTGGGCTAAGCGAACACCTATGCCTCAACCCCCTATCTATCCAGAAACCCTCCGCAATTCCCTGCCCTTCTCTCACCTTATATTTCGTCTCTTCACATACCTCGCTCACCCTCTCGATCAGGTCTCTCTCCACTCCCCTCTCCTGCATCACCTTCCAGAACCTCCCCCTATCCACCAAAATAAACGCGCCTTTGAGATCAACAAAAAACGCGTACACTTTCGCCCCCTTCTTTGCTAATTCTCTATCAACCAAGTGCAGCACAATGTAGCTATTTTCAATAGTGGTCCTACCTTCCACAAATCCCGCCCGCGTCTCCGATAATATTCTTTTCCCCTCGACATCTTTCCGCAGCCTCTCCGCCAACACAATCGCGTATATTTTGTACGCCGTATTCATTCGCGTAATCCCTCTATAATTTTCCTGCTTATCCCTATCTCTTTTCTTATGCAGTGGCACTACAAACCACCCTATCCACCCTCCGGGGAATCCCGCTCCCCTTCACACTCTCTTCACTACCTCCTTCAGCTTCTCTCTATCCTCTGGTGTACTCAACAGCCATGCCTCATTCTCTACCCCGTCCAGCCCTGCTGCCTTTGACCTTCTTAACTGGCTAATATGTTTCTCTATCTCTTTGTCATTCAACTCCTCTTCCTCTGCCTCCCTTGTTCTTCTACTCCTAACATCTCTCTTCCGTAAATCTGAGCTCTCATGCGATTCTTTAAAAAACTTTCTCCACTCCTCACTCCCTGTCTTCTCGCTTATCCCCACTACGCTTCCTGAACCTATTTATTATCTTCCACACGTCCCCCTCTGTGTTAACACTTCCCAACTCCTCTTCAAGATCTTTCTCCTTTTCCTGGCAGTTCTTCTTACACATCAGTATGAACCCCTTCCTCATTTCCACGTACTCTTCCCTTTTCGCAGTTCCCTCTTTCCACTTCCTGTACTTCCTGTTTACCTTCCTTTTCATCTTTATATATTCCCTATCACACAACGGCTTTACCATTCCTTTCTTCTTGTTTTTGAATACCTTGTTTTGCAGACACCCTTTCACTTTCTCCTTCAAATCCTTCCATGTCTCTTCCACTGACTCCCCTTCAAAGCGAACCCTTTCCAACTGTTGAATAACAAAAACTATACAATATGACGTAATTTTAAAATTACCCCTATCATAATTAAATTAAAATCAACTTTACGATTATTGCTAACAAAATTGTGTTTAAAATAATAATTTAAAATAATTACAATTGTTAGGTCACTTTTCAGGGTAGCCACTATTTTTTTAATTTTTGTCTCCGGCTTTCTCCTGATAAATATTCGTGACATTTCTCCTGGTTTAGAAAAAAAATATACTCGATCAGCATCAGCAAACTTTTCTGCAAGATATCTATCAACTTTGAATAAAATAAGAAATTTAAAAATCTGTTATTAAACCAATTAAATTTTTTTTTAATTAAAACATCAAGAAATTATATTATTTCAAATTAAAATTTCGAAAATAGGACAATGTCAAAACACTAAAAATTGAATATTTTAAAATTCGAATTTTAAAAATTAGATTATTTAAAATTCAAAGGAATTGCAATTGTATTATTTATAATTAAAAGCGTTCACAGCTGAAAAATTAAAAACTTTTGAATTTGAATGATTTTAAATTTGAAGCAATTAAAATTTGAAGTTTATTACTAAATTGAATCTTTCAGAGTCAAAGCTTCTACAACTCTAGAATTTTAATTTGTTATTACATAAAAAAATTACAATTTAACATTAGAACTGATAAGACCAATTTTTTACAATAAAAAAATTAATTGAATCATTTGAAAAAAAACGTTAAAAATAAATATTAATTTTAAATAAACAACACTGAAAATAAAAAATGTCTACTCTGAAAAAATTTTAATTACTAAAAATTGTAATATTAACACTTTTTTTATACTCAAACCCTTTAAAATGTCAATTATTTTAGATAAATTTAAATCCTTTAAAAAATTAATAACTTTTCAATTGCTAATTATATTTTCCAAAATTCGACCAATTTAATTTTATTACAATACAAAACCTATGAAAAGAAACAAAAAATGTAACGTCCAACATGAAAATTCAGAACTGTAAAACTATAATTATTTAAAATTACCAAAATTATTCAATTACTGATGCATCAATTTCAGAACATTTAATTTTTATCTTATTTTATTTTAAACTCAATTTTTAATTCTTTAATTTCAAATTTTCCTTTAGAATTTATTATACATTCTCAAAATTTTCTAATAAAATATTTTTCAATTTGAAATGATTTATTTTTTTAGATCTTTAACTAAAAAACAGATTCCAAATTGCTTTATATTTACATCTAAAATTATCAAATTCAAAACTAATTCTACCAAGAAGAATGACTTTTCTACCGAGAACAATTACTTTTCTACCGTAAAAGATGAATTTTCAACCCAAAAGGATGAATTTTCAACAACATAGTTGAATTTCTAACCAAATAGTTAAATTTTCATCATATAAAGATGCATTTTTAATTAAATAGTCGAATTTGCAAACAAAAAAGAATAAAGGTTAATCAAATATTTGAATTTTCCCCAAAAAAATCAGTGGACTTTTAAATAGGAAAGATGAATTTTTAACAAAAAGACTTATTTCCAATCAAGACAAATGAATTTTTAACAAGATAGTTAAATTTTCAACCAAAACGTTAAACTTTCAACAAGCAAGAATAATTTTCTACAAAAAAAAACGATTTTTTAACAAAATATATGAATTTTCTACCAAACAGTTGAATATTCAACAAACAAGTGGAATTTTCAACGAATAAAATTAATTTTTATCCTAAAAAAAAAAAAGAATTTTCAACTTGCATGCATTTTTTAACAAATAGTTAAATTTCTAACTCGTACAATATACAGGACATAACAGAATAAAGTTTTTACATGTTCAACAAAAAAGTTGAATTTTTAATCCAAAAATATGATTTTTCAAGCAGAGTTTAATTTTTAACCAAATAATTCAATTTTCGATCAAACTGTTGAATTTTCAAGCCAAAAAGATGCATTTTCTATGAAACAGTATAATTTTTAGCACAAAAATTCATTTTAAAGCAAATAGTTGAATTTTCAACTATAATTATAAAACCTTAATAAAAAATCCTTGTTTCACAAACTAATTTAACTTAAGTGTCAAATCAAAAAAATTGAACCAAGAAAATTAAATTTCTACCAAGAAAAACAAATTTTAAACTAAAAAGTTGAACTTTCAACTAAAAAAATAAATTCTTAACCAAAGAGTTGAGTTTTCAACCAAAAAAGATAAATTTGTAACCAAAAATTATATAGTTTAATCAAAAAAATGTTCCTAAGATTCACGGTGAAATTTCAAATGATTTTTTTTGTGAATTCTACGAGCAAATTGAAAAAAGATTACATAAAATTTTTAATCATTAGCTAAAATGTTCAAAAAGAGTGTAAACAATTGTAAAGTAAAATTTTGCCATAATAAACAATTTTAGAAGAAATTTGAGTAAATTTAAGATAAACGTAGAAGTTTTAAAACGATTTAAAAATAATAAAACCTTGTAAGATATTTTAGGAATTTTGTAAGGTTTCAAAAAAATGAAAAAAATTCTTTAGGTTTCTAGGAAAAATTAAAGTGATCTTTTATTTTGAAAAATTAATTTTCACAGAATGTTTAAAAATATTTCACGAAAAATTTGTATAATTTAAAAATATTTGAGGGTTTAACAATTTTGAAGGGATTAAAAAAAAAATTTCTTAAGATATATGGGGAAATTTTTTATAATGATTTAGTTTGAACAATGAACTTTAAGAGAAATTTGCAAAAGATTTCAAAACATTTCAAAAGACTTCCTCAAATTTCGAAAAAGAGTAGAAGATTTTGAAGCAAAAGGTTTAAATTTTGTAAGATTAAAAAGTAAAAAAAATGAAAAATCCAGTAAATTCAAGAAATATTTGGAAGATTCGAAGAGATTAAGAAAGAATTTTAAACTGCAAAAGATCTTTTTATAAAAAGGCAGATTTTTTAAAAAGATTTCAAACCAAAACTTTAGAAGCTTCAAAAGAATGTTGAAAGGTTTCAAGTGAATAAACAAATTTTCTTAAAATTCCTAGGAAAATTTGGAAGATTCTAAGGCAATTTTTTTACATTTTGAATGATTTTTCAAAATTTCAAGAAAAATTCGAGTCAGCTAAAAATATTTTTTAGGAATTGAAGAGGTTTTGAATAGATTTCAAATATTCTAAAACTTGGAAGCATTTCCGAAAATTAATAAAATATTTTTTATTTCTGCCAAACTTCTAAAAGTCCTAAATATCTTTTTAGAAGGCTCGAATTTTTCTTAGTATACTGCAAAATCCTTCAAAATTTTTTTTTTTTTTTTAATCTTCAAAATTCTTTTTTGATACATCTGAAATATTCAAAACTGTTTTCTAATTTCCTGCTGAATCTTATAAAATTTATATTCATATAAGTTTAAAAACAGACTGATAATACTTCTTTTCTTGTAAGTAATTTAAATGTTTGTAAGACAAAAAAAATATTCAAAAAGCATTCAGTGTTACATCAATATATTGTTTTATTTATTTCTCTATAGCACTTACTCTCAACAAACGTTTTTTTTTATTTAGAAAACGTCTATTATGTTTTTACAAACACAATACAAAAAATGTTACGTACTTACGGTTAGGGAGGGTTTGGGGGGGGGGGGTCCGAAGGAATTTTTGTGGTCGGTTGGAAACAACCAATAGAAATTTTGAAATTCTATTAACGTCTCTCTACACATTTTCTTGATTTTGCTAATACTCACTAGTACTGTATGAAAAATAGTGAAACAGTGTTATGTAAGGAATTAGCTCAGCATTAATTTACATAATTTATCATCTATCTTAAGGTAAGTGACCAAGAACCCTGGTTATACAGGGAAAGGATTTGTGGCTTGTCAGGAT
>CAKNYM010050053.1:128166-164429 GCA_932195095.1 Andricus curvator
ATAATAGTTTTGTCCAATTATAAATCGTAATAAGACACATTTGGGTGAGATAATTTTTTTCATGGTGTCTCTGGAAGATATGGATAATTCCACCCGGGTGGTCGCTCTCTTAGAACCCACCTAGGAACGTCGGGAGGGTTTTCAACTTGTAACACCCCATGAAAGGCTCGATAGTCACCGGGCATATGTTCGCCGAAAACATGGACTAAACTTCTACTACGATCTACCACATCTGGAATTTCAGTAAATAGATTTGCATAATAGTAATGACCGTTGCGACATATGTAAATTTTGGACACTGGATTCACTGTATCTTTGTCTGACACAATGCGATGTGGGAGTTGTGAAATGTAAGCCTTATCTCTTACTGGTGATCGTGTTGCCGGATTAGATTCAATAACTTGTACAAACACGCGTTGTCGTTCGAGAGGGTATACTTGATGTTGACTGGCAATCTGCCTATTCCACCGTTGAACTCTACTCCTCTCAAGTTCTCCATATTCAACGTAAGTTCTACCTTGAATCATTACAGAAACCAAGCTACCTGCTCGAATGTTGTGGAAATGTTCGACTGGTAAAGGGGGAACTGCACTTTCCGCATCAACTAGTTTAGTCAGACAAAAAGAGACTTATGAATTTTTGTTTACAGGGAGAAAATATCTGTTAGGAAGCATCGTGCAATTGGGCTAAGCGACTTGTTCTTCTGTCGATTTTTTACAGTGATCCCTTGAAGCGTTTTTTTGGTATTTTTAATATAATATTATGACCCATTTTACGCCCACCCTCCTCCAAAAAATTACATGGATCTCATTCGAGTGACATTCTTATTAAATACAATTGATGAACTTAAATTATTAACTAATATAAATGCATTTACAACAACAAAAAATGTAATACTAGACTTTTCAACCCAAGAGAATGAACTTTTAACCAAAATAGTTGAATTACCAGAAAACGAAATTCTCAACAAAATAGTTGAATCCTTAACCAAAACCAGAATTATTTTCTCTTCATAAAATCGAATTCACAAAAATCGCTTAGCCCGAGGTTAAGGCAGCATAGGACTGATAGGATGTCTTCCTCATAATGGCAGATATTTTTACAAATGTAGCAAAAATTACAAAAAGGTGGGGTTCCGTAGAAAAACAGAAGAATTTCTGATTAACTCCACCTTTTCTATTTTCAAATATATTTTTTATATATGTGTGTTTATATAAGAAGGGCATCCTGTCTGTTTCATGTAGATGCAAAAAATTTTATGAATAAGTTAAAAAATATTTACATACATATATCATAATTAAAAACTAAACGTCTTAAAGCTAAATAGTGATAATTTTATCAACTTTATTCTCCGTAATTTCCGTGAATTCCATGAATTTCGTGAATTCTGTGAATTCCTTGTAATCCTTCAATTCCTTGAATACCTTAAATATATGCATTCGAAGAATTTTAACAATTCCATGAATTCCGCGAATGCCATGTCTTCCGCAAATTCCATGAAGTTCTTAAATTCCAAGAATTCCATAAATTCTTCGAATTTCATAAATTCCTTGTATTCTTTGACTTTCATGAATTTTCCGCAAAAAGGTCACCTATAATTTTTTTTTTTAATTTTTCGCTAGAATTCTTTTGTTGCTCAAAATTCGCTTAACTCTTCATGCATGCGGGGCTCTGAAGGGGTGGACCCATACTTCCCTAGCTACTCGTGGGAACAAGATGGAGTAAACGAACAAAACTTTAAACAGGAGCATATGTGAGGAGCTGGGAGGTCCTTTGGACGTAATTCAGGAGCTGGAAGACAAGGAGGCAAGAGATCACATCGAAAGAGTTCATGAGCAATTGAAGCCGACACTTAAATATTTTCAGAAGTTGGGAGGAGTTCTAAAAGAGATAAGGGTATTCTCTGATTCAAAAACCAACAATTTTTTCGAAAATAAAGCAGGGTATTAGTGAGGCGCAAAAGATAACGAAGAGAGTGGCTGAATGCACTAGAACTAATGTGAACTATTTTTGGTACGTTCCTTGTACTCTTTACAAGAGAAGTAAAGAGAGAGAGAGGTCCCGCATGAAGGGGCTCAAGGCAGAGCTGGAAAAGAGCCACAGCAATGTGGCAAGCGCGAACGGAAGCCCACCCTGAGTCCCATAGAGGAGAACCCTTCAAAGCCTGCTACTGCCGGGAAATAGGCCAAGTCAATAAGGCAAGCTCGACCTGAGGCGGTCCTCATAAGACCGGCCGAAGACTCGACCTACGGGGAGGTGCTCAGGGATCTCAAGCGAAAGGTGAAACCGGACACCCTTTGGGTAAAAATCAAGGGTCTCAGGCAAATCCTTAATGGGGAGATTCTTGTGGAAGTGGGGCCGGCAGCGGATGGCAGATCCAAGCTGTCTGCGGCCATCAAAGATGCGGTCGATGTTGGGGGTATCGTGCGCGAGCCCGCCCCCCGCATCGAGGGCGAAGTCCTGGACCTCGACGCTACTACCGAGGAGGAAGAAGTGGAGGTCGACATTCGAAGACACTTCGGTGAAGCAACGAGCGGCGAAATCAAGGTTAGTTTAACGAAAAGGGCCTTCAGAGGTAATCTGAACGCCTTCGTCGAGATGAAGGAGGAGCTTGCGGCAAGGCATCTCCGCACGGGACACCTCAAGGTGAGATGGGTGTCCTGCCGTGTGCGGAAGAAGACAGAGGCCTTGAGATGTTCCCGCTGCCTAGGCTTTGGCCACATGGCAGCGAGCTACAGGGGTCCAGATAGGACGAAGGCCTGCTGAAAGTGCGGCAAGGAGGGCCATAGCGCTCCGGCGTGCGAAAGTACACCACATTGCTACCTCTGCGCCGCTAATGAAGAGAAGCCTCGGACCGACCATCAGCCGGGGATAATAAAGTGCAGGGCGTTCCGAGAGGCAACCTCGTCGAGGAAGCCGCAAGGACTCGCTGCCTAACCAGAGATATCCAACCAGGAAAGCGAAAGCCGAAGAGCCCGATGTGTGGTACCACCACACTACTGAGGACGATGCGTGCATCTTGGTTGGGTAAAAGATAGGAAATGCCAAGCAGGCACAGAAGGACGAAAGCCGAGGCACGGCTCACTGGCCAATAGCCTGGGGCTCTGAAGTAATGTGAAAGCGGTTCCGGAGTCCTGGGTTGGCAGGAAGAGAAAGTGAGTTTAGTGGGTATTACCGTTTTTTTAGGTCGAGTCCCACACTCAGTGCGTAAATGCATTCGCACCTCCTCTACAAAAAAAAAAAAAAAAAAAAAACTACTATACTACAACTACTACTACTATTACTTCTCTCTCTCTCTCTCTCTCTCTATATATATATAATTATATATATATATATATATATATATATATATATCACCCATCTCAAGGTCTTGGTACGTGGCCATAGGTGTGATTTACCGTGCTCCTACTGGGAGCGGTGTCATTTCTAGATGGCAGTTGGTCCCAGAAACAATTGTCGAGAATATGAAGTTGCAGTATATGCGGCACTTCGCATTTCCGACAATTGACTCTATTTCCCTGGGCGCGTTTAGCGGAGTGGTATTTGGGCTAATGCCGTAAGAGTGACAGAGATGGTAATAAGGCACTCTTAGTGCCGCATTGTGCCTTTGGATGTAGGTCGTTCCCTCATGAGTTGGAAAACAAGATAGTATGTGTCCTAGATGCCCTGGGTGTGCATGACACGCTCTGCAGCTATCATCGGGAATGTCTTGGCTCAAAATGTGGCGACGGTATGCTAGGGTGGAAATGACACCGACTTGATATACCAAAATGAAAACCTCCGTGCCCGACATCAATCCGGGTGATTTAAGGAAAGCAAACGTTAGCTCATACGACATCGACTGATCTTACAAATTTCTGTGGAAGATGCCGTGCATCCCTTGTCGAGGAGCTTGTGCGTGGAAGTTTTTCTCCTGTGCTTTCTTAATCCGGGCCTTCAGGACTGAGTATTCAAGATGGATAAGATTTGATGCATTTTGCTCACCCCTAATATTGAAGTCAAGGCCGAGTGTTTCAGCAGCCTCCTCCGCTGCTTTGTACAGAAACGCCCCTTTGCTCACATCTTCGTGTTTCCTGGCCATTTTAAGAAGAGGGTCTTGTCCATTTGCAACTATATGTGTTGTACCCGGAATAATCATATTGTAAAGACATTCAAGATTCAGTATTCCGCGACCACCTAGGCGGCGTGAGATGTAAAGTCGCGGAACAGAAGACTTAAGGTGCATGCTTTTGTCCATGTGCAAAACCTTTCGCGTCCCGATTTCAAGGCATCCGAGCTCGTCCTTCGTCCATGGAATCACTCCAAATGAATAGAGTACTACTGGGACGGCAAGCATGTTCGTCGCAGATACTTTGTTCCTCGCCGACAGTTCATAAGACGATATCCGTCGCATGAGACGTTCGCATCTGCAGCGAAGAGTATCCTTTATAGATGTCACGTCCTGAATGCGGCTCTGTGGCACGCCCAGGTATGTATAGGTCTTTCCAGCGCTAACGTGTCGTATAGCGCTTCTATCGACGAACTCAGGGTCTTCGGGGATGCCATCAAGTTCTCCTTTTTTCAAATAAACAAGTAAATCTGGTTCTCCAAAGCGGCAATAATCTCTCTATGCATCACACGATGTGTGGATGAACATTTAAGCTTTTCAACAGACAGATGATAAGTCTATGGGAGGTTGAATCAAAAGCTTTCCGGTAATCAATCCAGGCCATTGATAGGAATCGCTGATAGGATGCTGCGTCTTTACAGACACATCTATCGATGAGCAAGTTCTCCCGACATCCTGCTACACCTTTCTTTGAGCCACGTTGTTCGTACTTGTCTCGCCACACAGGTCCAATTCTCCGAAGAATCCTATCATTTAGGATAGCTGTGAAGACCTTATATAGTGTCTTCGGACAAATTATTGGCCTGTAATTCTTAGGGTCAGATAAGTTGCCCGTCTTCGGCAGGAGCACTGTGCGCCCTTTCACCAACCACTCCGGAATAGGCTCTTCCGAATTTAGATATAAGGTGAAAATTCGGGCTAGATGCTGGTGGGTTGAAGATAGGCTGGGCAAGACAGTACGCGTCCCGAATTCAGTGTGTAATTGTCAGCACCAGCTGACAAAAAAGTCATAGCCAAGAAGAAAGAAACTAAAGAGGGGTATAAAGACCTTATGAGGGAGTTGCGACGGTTATACAAAATGCTGAGACACTTGCGGGAAAAATGCAGAAGTCGGTCGTCCTTGAGTAGCTCCGTGTCCTCAGCGTGCACGAGACTTTTGCCGAATCATCGTGTGGAATTCGCCACAGACTGTAACCACCTATCTCAAGGTCATGGGACGTGGTTACAGCTGAAATTTTACCGTGATTTCGCTGCGAGCGGGTGCAATTTTTCAGATTAGAACCCGCTCCCAGCGAAATCCTGCGGTTGTCCTTATTACAAACTTTTAACTATATATATAACATATAACATATATATAAAATTTTTTTAACGATGACAAATACAAAAAATTTTAGAACGCACTGCATTTTCTACAAAAACCGTGTGGAAAGTATGTAACATATAGAGGATTCAGGTGTTCAGCCGACTGCCTTGCGTTCAGAAGAATTTGGGACGAAATCTATACCTGGCGTTCAAGTTCCTGATTTATTAGGCATTCAAAGGAATACCTAACTATTCTTCTGCAGGAAACCAACGATAGAGTATTAAAAAACATCAAATGGCAATTTAACATTTTATTTTCATTTTCATGTTCATCTAATTAATGGAATATGTTTTTACAGAATAATAAGAATAATGATTTTATGTCATACATTGAAAAAGTCTTTTAATTTAAGTTCACGTTTACACAGGTTTCGATGATTAATATTTTCTTCGTATGTTGCAATTTGGTCACGAAAAGAAGTTAATGGCTGGATTCACCATTTAACATAAACTGAACAAAAAGAAGAGAACATCGTATTTATTAACTTAAACGATAATTACATAATTTAATTATTTAATTAGTTTAAAGATTCTTTAATTAAATGATTATTTGATAATCTAAGTTTTTCTTTATTGTTGTTAATTAATAATATTTTTAATATGATTATAATAAGACAAATTGAAGAAAAAAATATTTACCTTCAAAACCTGTGAAAACATGAACTTTGTTCCATCCCAAAATTCCACAATTTGGCTGTAACACCTGAAACTACCTTACCCTACACGTATTTCAGGCCAACGCCACTGATTATACACAAGCGCGTTACCGATCTTCTCTGAGTTTGAACCTAACTACGCATGGTCCGTCTGAACCAACTTTAATTGAAAGGTCTTTGCATATGAGATTTTCCTATTGGTTATAGTTGTCTGACATCCTACGAACATTTTAAGATCAAAACCAAAAAATTGCGGCGGAGCATTTTGAAGAAAATTCATTTTTTTATTTTTTTTTAATGCAAAACGAAATTTTTTTTATAAAATGTGATAATTTGCATTTAAATTTTAAGAATAATATAAATTTTTTATTCTGGAATTCGAGGGGATCTATAAAGGATACTTATTCTTAAGAAATTATTGTCAAGGTAATTTGGATCTATTTTAAGGAACATTATTAACGATTTTCTTATGATTTTGCGTTTATAAATCATTTACTGCTACAATTTAAATAAAAACTGGCCTAATGACATCTATTCATTATCTACAGTTGATAAAGAAGATATCTACTTTGTATGCAATGTTCAAGTGTTACTGTTGTTCTAATTAAAATCTGTCATTAAAAGTGAGGTTGAATTTCGAAATGAATATAAATCTAGCAAAAAAAAGGAACGCATGATGAAAATTGTGAGAAGGTCTGCTGTTTGTAGTGTATGTTTAAGAAATTTATACCGGTTAAAGAAAGCTGGTTCTCTGAACACCATAGATCTTCCGGATTTATCACACTTTTATGCGATAAAATTAGGTACCAGATCGACAAGTCTGCTACCATGTGAATGTCAAATTTGTCACAGTATACGAGAGCCATTATTCAAAAATTGCACGCAAGGGTTCGTGTCAACTCCTCGAAGGAATACTAGTGCTAACATTTTGAAACCAGTCAACAATATGTAAAGAAACCTTTTAAATGTATTAGGAATAAATGATAGAGTAGAGCGGAAAAAAATTAAAATATTCCTTGCAGATAACCGTGTAGTCGATAATGGACTTTGCAAAAAGTCGAAGCCTGGAAAACTGTGCAGTGGCTGCTTCACATTAATCGCACAAGGGAAATTTCACAAGTGCACTACTTACACTCGCTTTGAAAATCTGAAGTCGATGGTGCAAAAATCAATTATAAAAGAGAGAAATCAAATTATTTCCTCTGTTTTGAAATAAAAAGCCGATAAATGTACGAAAAGTTGCATGGCTCTTTCACAGCGTGCTGGCAAGCCTCTGTGAATCTCCGTCAGCCCCCGTAATGAAAAAGTGGATAAAAAATCAATCATTTCTATCACTGACATGCAGAAAATTCAGAAGAGCTTCAACTTGACTCAAAATACAACTATTGGAATCGCATCAATGATTCGTGTGGCAAGTGCTAATTGAAAAGCAATTTCACCTAATTTAACAAAAGAACTTCCTGCTGGTATTCACTGCTTAGACAATTTTTTTGAAGTAAAGTTGTTTAACTTCAAAATTGTTGAGACCAACAATGCGTCAGATGCTAAACAAAATGTTGTTTATTGCAGTAATTTAGACGGCTCATCGATGGTGGTAGAGATTTCCTAAAGCCTTGCTTGTCAGTACAATCAACTGAAGATGACATGGATTTTGACTGTGTTCGCCAGAAATAAAAAGAAGGTGACACCTCTAAACGATTTCGAGATTCTGGGGTGAAGAGGCTTTTTATTCTTGGTCTAGCACAGTCTTCTCAAGAAAACTACGAAAATGTATATCAGTTATGGTCTGCAATTAATATAAACAAGTTTTAAGGTACCATTGCAACTGATTTGAAGCTTGCAAATATCATGACTGGCATAATGTGTCATAGTAGTTCTTTTCCTTGCACGTGGTGTGTTAGAGAAAAAAATCATCTTAGCGAACGTGCTGATTTTCGAACCTTTGGCAACATATTGAAGAATTACTGTAATTGACGTGATGCAGGAGGAGACAAACAATCGGCTAAGAATTAAATGAACAGCGTACATGCACCAGTTTTCAAAGGCAACTCTGATACACTTATTTTAGATATCATTCCACCTCCTGAACTTCATTTGATGCTCGGTGTGGTTAACACTGTGTTCAAGCACATGCTTGCGGAATTTGAGGAAGAAACCTTAGCATGGGCAAAATCTTTTCACGGTCGGTAAGATGAAAACCACAAGATACTTAAAGTGTTAATATGGAGGGATAAGAACTCAGAGAATTTCGATAAGTTAACCACGTGTGTGAATCAAATAATAACTTTAGCAATACAATGGTATGTATCATATTTGTTATAAATGTGTTACCCAATTAGTGGAACAACCTGTATGGTAGCATAGAGAATAACTGTTCATGAGAGGTCGAGAGTTGAAACGCGCGAATCAAAGAGACCATGCGAACACCGAGACTTTTAGTGAAATGGATGCATTAGTCATCAGAGTCACTCACCGCGAGGTATCAATATCATCGGTCGCCCGATTCCAGTAATGAAGGTGCTCTTCCAAAAAGTTAAATCGAAGGTGCTCACAATTCTAAATCTTATCTTAAGCATGGGGACGCGGAACTATATAAAACCCCAAATACATCCCTGTAAATCGTCTTGAACGTTCAAGCAGTCATACTGTCCACATCGATTTACGAACCGCTTTGACTAAGTCGCGTGCTTTTACCTCCCCGCGAAATATTCCTAAACGAAGAACTGCTTTGATTAAGTCGTGTGCTTCTACATCACCGCAAAATAGTGACGTGGACTCTAGCCTCGAGCATAAGTCCTTCGGCTGAGACCTTTGGTCGTCGTATGAGTCTATTTCCGGGTAAAGTCCGCAGTGTTATACATCAGCGATAAGAACTCAAGTGTGGATTCAGTAGCTGTTTAGGACCGTGTATCGCACTACAACTAGTGAAAAGTGTCTGTGCATCTTTCCTTACTTACTGCGCTCATTATAACTATATATGTTTCCTTATTTCCAATAAACTTATCAAATCTAAGCTATCAGAATTACACCTTTCATTTAACCATTGTAAAATGACACGGTCCGCGTAGGGCTGATAAGTGATACACAAACCCACAAACAAATAATTGGTCAGGACTTACCAACCTGACATCATCAGCAAACTGGTCTCTCTCTTTATCACTCTTTTCCATACTGCCATCGCCTTTTCCTCGGGACGTGACAGCTGTTACATCCCAAAGTTTCACAACTCAAATTAAAAGACTTTTCAAATATATGACGTAAAATCATTATTCTTATAATTTTGTAAAAATGTATTTCATTAATTAGATGAAAATAAAATGTTAAATAGCCATTTAATGTGTTTTAATACTCTATGGTATGGTTCCTAAAATTGCCTAAAACCTGTCAGGCTTCCTGAATAATAGCTGATTATTTTTCTGAGCGCCTAAATAAACCAGGCCAGGTATAGATTTCGTCCCAACTTCTTCTGAACGCCGGCAGTCGGCTGAATGCCTGAATTCTCTAAATGCCTATACGACACACATAATGCCGGACCCAAGATATGTTGAGTATATAATCTTGATTTTGAATATAATGCTGCATTTGTAGAAGGGCATGATAAATTGGCGAGCACTTACAGAATTGAACACACGTATAGGGGAGACCACCCTACAATAGATAATGATCCTACAGTAGATATAATCAATAATAAAAATTACTAATGGATGTTAAATAATTAATTAAATATGATTAATAGTTACGACACGATACGTGTTATTATATTGAAATTATATTTAATTATTTTACTTATATTTGGGCTTATAATTAAGGATTATCTACTGTGGGATCATTATCTATTGTAGGGTGGTCTCCCCTACTTGCTACTTATGACAACATGGCTTACTTATAGAATGAAATTTTTATTCACACTGACCTTTGTTTTTTACGCATGAGTTTTTGTTGGTTTGATAGTTTTTTTTCAGAAA
Organism: Andricus curvator; assembly: GCA_932195095.1. Lineage (NCBI taxonomy): Eukaryota > Metazoa > Arthropoda > Insecta > Hymenoptera > Cynipidae > Andricus > Andricus curvator. The sequence goes on from CAKNYM010050053.1 coordinate 138,258, forward strand.
TATTTTTAAGAAAACCTAGTCTTCTTGTTGAAAAATCTTTATAGTATCATCAATTTTTTATTTACAATTTTCGTCAAATTTTAACGTTTTTTTAATAAAAGGTCATTGCATTTTTAAGAGCTTCGCCATAGGCGATTTTTTAAAAACCACTTCAACCATTCTTTATTTAACAATAAATTTGACTTTTTTCGATAAATTTTTAGAAGAGCCATTTTTTTAAGATGTTCAGATTTATAAAAAAAGGTCTTGAATCAGTTCAAGAATAAGGTGGTCTAAATTTATACCTGCACGTCTCTTTGAAGTAGGCGGGGAGAAGGTCTGGAAAATTCCTAAGGCTGTCGGCAAATTTTTATGACATCTTCGAGTTTAATCACATACCAATTGGAACAAACTTGGATTAAATTGGATATTTAACTAAACTCTCATTGAAATAATATTATTTATCACTTGAATTAGATCTGACATTACTTATAATGCCTGGGCAATTTGTGAAATGAGCAATTCCATGACAAATAATGAAAGTTTTGAACTGAAGTTTTTCCCTGAAGCAAACAAATTGGGGGGAGTATGGATCTTTTGCCAAAATTCTAAAGTCGAATTTATACAGGTATGAAGGATCACCCTATTCTTGCACTGATTCAAGACTTTTTTTATAAATTTGAAAATCTTGAAGAAATGTCACTTCTGAAAATTAAAAAAAATCGCCTTTTTTGTCGAGTCAAAAATGGTTTAAACAATCACGAATCTTTTCATACAAGATTTTTTTGATGTTCCTGCAAAACAGTGCATCAAACCAATAAGTGTTTATGCGTAAAAAACAAAGTTCAGTGTCAATCAAAATGTCATTCCAGTATGCCATGTTGCCATAAGTAGCGAGTATACGTGTCTGGAATTCTTTAAGTGCTCTTTAATTTAGCATGCCCTTCTTTAACTGCATCATTGTATTCAAAATAAAGATTATATATTATGCCTATCCTGTGCTGGTCATTATATGTGACCGTCTGCGAAGAAAGGGACCTAACGCGCGGTAGCTTCATTTTAGAGGAGGAGCGATTGAAGAGGCGGTCCAACACAGGAATTCCATAAGAGGGATTTCACTTTGCAGTTTAATTACAATTTAAATTATTAAGATATAGAAACAATATGTTTTATTATGAAAAAGTAAATAAAAAACTATCGATTGGTGTGAAAATTTCAAAATCTATTCTTTACGCATTAGGTCCCATTCTTCGCTGACGATCACATATATAATACCTAGGGATTATACATAATGCCTAGATTATATACTTTGCCTGTAACATATACACATGGAGAGCTGTGACTAATTAAACTGATCAATAGTATAAGCTGGAATAATTAAATTTGTTACAAGTTACATGTCATTATGAAATTGCATATTTTTAATAATTTTTCTCAATTTCCCAATGAAATGAAAAAAGCGAATGTAAGACAGAAGATCCTGGGGAAGGCGATCACCCATTTTGCTATAAATTATCATAAACTTCAAAAATTCCAATAAATTTGCACGAATTTGGTACATTTTTATGAATTTCTAAAATTGATACAAATTCGTTTTTTTCTTGTCATAAAAACGGTGAGGTCGGGTTAACTTTAAAAATGGAAAGCCTACAGCATTTTATCCAAAGAAAAAATGCGAAATTTGTTTTCAAAGGTCTTCCAGGACCAACGCCATTCAGCAAGACCAATTTATTGGCGGTTATGAAATGAAATTTCAATTTTTTTCTGACTCACACAAACTTTTTTCAGTTCAAAAAATGAATATATACCATTATTTTGAGGATTGAGGCCTAGTACTTCCATCTGCTGTGACATCCTCTCCAAATGGCGCATTCGTCGTGCGCCTACCTCTGTGAAATATAATATAGGGATTTTTATTCGAGAATGATTTTTAACGAACCCCAAAGATTTGCTATTTGTCCAAACTAATGATAGTTCAAATGTATCCCAATGTCAGTTAATATTATTGGAGGTATCAAATTTCGAAGAAATAAATATATTTTGATAACATAGGCACCCTGAATCATGTATTTTTAGAATATTATTTTATTTTGAGTTCGTGTATTCCATTGACATGGTTGAAAATATAGGATTTTTGCTCATACGTTTCCAGAATGAACCAGTCAATTGAAAAAGATAAAACAAAGTCATACATTATTTGTAATTACATTTTTGTCACGTATAATTTACATACAAAATGTTTTTCATGAAGGACTTTTTGCCAATTGTCCATTTCTCAACATTCCTTTGATATCTATCGTTTCAGTCAGGCTTTAATTGGTACCTGATTTAGACAAAAGTACCAAAAAATTCTAGTCAGGCAGTGGTCAGGCCTTAGTCAGCATACCATAGATGAACTACCTGAAGATGGCGCTGCAATATATATAATGCAGTGCTATCTTCAGAAGTTTGTAAATACTGAATTATGCTTCAGTAAACAGGCAAATGGCTGCACAAACAGCAAAATAACAGCAAACTAATAGTTATTTGTGAAACAGGGACCCTAAGTGGCACTTTTACGGCCGAGTGTGAAATTTGCAGTACGAGGCAAAGTGCCACTTAGGAGCCAAGTTTCACACTCTATTTTTTATCACAACAGTCATCATCAGTGCAAATAGCTTGCATAGAGTCCTGATCTAAAAACCCAAGATGGAATCCAATCCGAACTAATTCAATGCAATTCATTTCAATCCAATCCAATTTAATTCAATTCAATTCCATTTACCTCCATTCAATTCAATTCTATTCAATTCCATTCATTATATTCATTTTCATTCAATTTTATTCAATTTCCAAGACGAAGGACGAGTACTGCAATTATTTTCACTATGCAAAGTGTCACTTAGTGGCGTGTCCATGCCAAAGTTGGGGTCACTGCACTCATCGTACCATAAATTACAGATACAAATGTCCGTCAGCCAATCAGATCACAGTGTCAGTTACTTTATAGTACGCTGTATTCTAAGAAACAATTTCACGGCCTAGGCTAAGAAGTGATATTGCAGATATATTCACGGGTTGCTAAAATCGCACTAATGATGGCGGTGTGATAAAAAATGTATTTTCATCTGAAGCACCCGAGTGTTTAACACTCAAAACATGTGTTTTGAATGAAAATAACACCACCTAAATTTTTATCAAATGAGGTTCAAGTAGTAGTTGTTGTTAAAATAGTTAAAATAGTTAAATAGCCTTTATAGATTGAGCAGTGTATTTTTCAAAACAGCCATGCTGAAAGTTTCATTGCTGGAGGGCCAAAAAACTTCAAGAGAAGCTCTTAAGATGATCTGATAAATCTTCAAGAAAAAATATTTATACTAACGTCGAGTTCCGGGAGTTGAAGCACCGGTTTCTCTCTGCTCTGCTAATACATGAGGTAAATTTTGCACCCAAGTACCTCCAGCTGCAAGATATAACATACGGATTTTTTTATCAAAAGTCACCGGCAAATTACCATAAAAATCTCTGATTAAAAAAATGTACATAATTTCATACATTTCCACCAATTTCACAAATTTCATTAATTTTGATAAATTTTTACAAATTTCAGAAATTATTCCGCCGTGATTCGGAAAAACAACCGTTCACTGCAAACTAACGAAAAATGAGTTTTTGTCCGACACCCTTGAAAACGCGCCATTGCATGCACGTGAGGCAGGCGTAATGTGGCCGCTTCCAGACCAGTGTCGTTCGCACATGCGCACTCCGCCGCCGGGCCAACATGAAATTTTACGCCCGCTACATAACACTTTACGCCCGCTACACATACACTGCACCACGCAAGTGAGAATATAAAAGAAATTATCTTTATCTTTGAAAAAAATTGTATCGCTGCACCCCACAGTCTCGCTTCTGCAAAGTACGCTATTTCTTTCTTTCACTTATAATCGAAAATTGTCAAGTACACCAAACATCCTCTATCTGCTTGACGTGCTTGTTTTCAAGAAGGGTAGGACAAAAAGTATATTGTGTATCGAGGGCGTACGGCTATTTTGCACAATATACTATTTTATATCCTTGAATCTTGAAAAAAGATAAGTTGATCATTTAAAGAACTTAATTGATTGTTAATAACTTCAAATATAATTATTGCATAATTATTGCCCAATAATATTGGGCTATCTCGAGCCGTCGGACAGTGGGCCCGAATCCAAAATTCCTGGACAAAATCCAGAAACTCGTTGTGGTTTTCTTAAATGTCATATTCACGGCTTTTGGGGTAGCTTGTTACGAAAACAAACTTTTAAAATTTCAAAAATCAATATTGAAAACGGCAGAATTTTTATGAATAAGGGCGTTTTGAGGTCGTTGATCACGAAAACGGACTTGAAAAATCAAAATTAAAAAGGGAAGAATAAAATAGCGGATTTCATAATAAAAAAATCTGCCCGCTTCACGGGCAAGTTTGAGCGCGCCTACGGCGCGCGACTGTTGGATCTCGCGCTTCGCGCTCGATTATTTATTCAACTCGCGCTACGCGCTCGGGCGTATTTGCATCGCGCTTTACGCTAGGCTCCTCTAGATTTTTGAACTTCGTTTTCGACTTCGATGAAAAGAAAAAGTTTGTTTGCAAATATTATAAAATTATCAAAACCTCTACATATTAAGTGATTGTTAAATTTGCTTTTATTTTAGACTGAAAATGAACTTTATTTACTCAAGGTTCTATCGACCTTAAGGAACACATTCTCATCCAGACACTCGCGCTTCGCGCTCTATATTTGATTTGAAAATCATTTGAACCGTATGATAGAAACAAAAAAGTTTAAGCGCACTTACGGCGTGCGATTTGGTAAATACACTGAGCGCGCACTTTGTGCTTCGTGTTATATGTTCTTCATATACAAATTACTAAATTTGTATTTGATTTCAAATGAAAAGTAATGATATAATTCAGGCGACAAATTTTATTAGTTAACATTTTATTTTAGCTTGTGCCGTTTATCAAAAAAGTTAATTTTTTCATTTTGAATATATTCTTACCACAAAAATTGATTACGGGTGTGTAAGTCTTTTTTGAATGCACAATTTTTGTTCATTTATATGTTTTCGTACCTTGCATTGTTTTTTCAAAAATTTGATTTTTTTTACTGTCAATGTTATTTTCACGAATAAAACAAAAACCACGCATCCTATCGAAACATGAGTCACAATAAATTTGTACCTCTTCCTTGGATGGACAAATTTTGTTTTGGTCATTTTTTCGTAGCTGGTAATATTCGTCTGAAAATTTGATTTTTCTATTTTCAATGCTGTTTTTTACGAATAAAACAAAAACTACGCGTCATATCAAGAAGTGAATGATAAGAAATTTGTAGATCTTTTTTAGGTGCACAATTTTGGTGAGATGACCTTTTGTGGTATCTTGCATAGTTTTACAGCAAAATGGCTTTTTTGATTTTTCATTAATTTTTTGTGCGATCAAAATTTGAATTTTTTATTTTTCGAAAAATTCAAAAAGTTGTCATGAAAATATTATAGGGTGTTCAGGAATCAACGTTTTTCTTCTCTTGACTTTTTTTCATATCGTGCGTTTTTCGGCTTAAAATGATCATTTTTGTTTGTTTTTCGGAATTTTGAAAATGCTATAACTCCAGTAATTTTTTTTTTTATCACGAAAAGTCATAAGAATATTTTGTTCGTCATTTTGCGTACTACTAATAACCGTACATAGAATTTTCAAATCTTCCAAAAAAGTGGTCTCAAAAATGTTCAAAATGTGCTCACTTTTTGGATTTTCATCCAAAATAGCTGGTTAACGAACTCGTTCTCTATTTTTCGGCCATAAAAAAGTGTGCCAAAGCTCAATCAAATCTGATCATTTTTTCGAAAGTTATCGTGGCTACAGACAGACAGACAGACAGACAGACTACAGACAGACAGACACCTTCGTAAAAATCGTTTTTTCTGACTCAGGAGGTCTCAAAACGTGGAGATTTGATGAAAACCGACTATGTCAAATTTTACATAAAACCAATACCTTCTCATTAGAATGAGAATGTAAAAATTAGTTTTTTTGCTGATATTATTTATGAAAGGGTTCTTGCGGTCATCACGTAATGTGTTCTGGAAAAAAAGGGAAGGAAGTGGAAGCTCCGATCACGCAATTTGATTTCTTATACTTTTTTGCACATAAAAGAATTGATGGCTGCGCCAAATCTCGCCCGAGAACAATTTAGTCTTTCAATGTTTTTATTTTTCGTATGTGGAAATAAGAATTCGAAGCAGTCACATTCACGGAGCATTCACATTAACTTAAAACATGGTCGAAAGCTTTTGACCGTGAGTAAATATTGTACATAGGCAGATAGGACAAGTTCATCTGTAACTTAGTCAATACAACCAAAAAAGTTTAGAAGATGAACTAGAATCCGCGATACACGTGAATAAAGATTCGATCAGTTTTTTTTTCTCGATTTTCTCGGTTTTGTCAATTTTGCAGTTGAAGATGTTTTTCCAAATTACAGCAGTTATAGCCTGAGCTATTGCGTATGCATCTAGCAGAACTGTTATTTAAAGTTACCGGTGAATTACTAAACATTTTCATGAATTTCTATGAATGCCCGTAAATTCCCACAAATTTTCATAGATTATCATTAATTTTCACAAATTGTATAGAATTTTCTGAATCTCTAAAATTGACAGAAAGTTTTTTAAAGGGGTTTTCGGGTTTACTTTGAAAAATGGAAAAGCGACAACATTTTCGTTTGCTGAAAAAGACGTGCAATTAAATTTCCTATAAGAATATGTACTTTTCAAGTTTTAATTTAGTTTCTTTTTCCAAACCTGAGTAATTTTTTGTTAGTTTAAAAAAATGATAATATACTAACCTAAAGCCTCTCCACTGCGCTGCTGCCCCCGCTGCCTTCCTGCAACTAGAAAAAAAATTTTCTTCGTTCAACAAAATCCTTTTGTTGGCCGCATTTGGTTGATCTCATAAAATATTTTTGTTAAATGAACAAAATTTTCGTTTAGATGACCAAATTCGTGTGGTTCAATCAATCGAAGTTTTTGGTAAAATCGTTTTGTTGATTTTAGAAAATATTTTATTGATTTTACAACATTTTTTAGTTGGATCTACCTAACAATCTAAGAGATAATTTTGCTAGAATTAGGAAAAATATTTTGTTGATTCAACCAAAATATTTTGTTGAAAGCATCTTAAGTCTCGATAAACCTTATCAAAATAAGTGCGGAAACGGGATCGATTGGGATTAAGTGATTATGTGAAAAATACGTAAAATTAATAATTGAACCTTTGTGCGTCCGCCTACGATTGCGTGATTAGGTTTTTATTGAATAAAAAAGATTTTTTGAATAAAATAAACGAAGGATCCAACACAATTTACATTTCAAATGGCTTGCCGTGGAATTTTCTAGTAATGTGATATTTAGTAGTTGAATAAAAAACTGAATAATTCTAATAATTCTGCAATTTTCATGATAAATATTTAAAATTTCATCAATTTGGAATATTTTAAATCCAAAACTCTTGACGTTTGATCTTCGAAATCATCACAATTAGGGAATTTTTATTTATACATGAAAAAGATGCGCAATTAAATTTCCTATAAGTATATGTACTTTTTAAGTTTTAATTTCGTTTTATTTTCTTAAGCTGAGCAATTTTTTGTTAGTTCAACAAAATTATACTATACTAACCTGGAGCCTCTCCACTGCGCTGCTGCCCTCGCTGCCTGCCTGCACCCAGAAAAAAAAATTCCTTCATTCAACAAAATCGTTTTGTTGGCCGCATTTGGTTGATTTCAGAAAATATTTTTGTTAAATGAACAAAATTTTCGTTTAGATGATAGTTGAATAGTTGAATGAACAACTAAATAATTAACACAAGAAGACACGATTCCATGGTAAGCCATTTACAATGTACATTCTAGGGTTGATTCAGCCAAAATTTTGTTCATTCAACCAAATAAAAAAAATAATCAACCAAATAAAGAGAGGCAAAATGTAATCCTAAAGTCAGTTTATATTAAAAAAAATAAAGAAGGTTCCAAATTTCGATGAAGTAAATAGATTTTAAGAATCTTGACTGCCTGAATTATGCATTTTTAAAGTATTATGATATTTTGACTTCTTATTCTCAATTGAAAAATGGACAAACATCAATAACATTGGACGTTATTTGGAGGTTAGATTTTATGAAAAGTGAATATACTAATTGATAAACTCTCTTCAAATGAACTAGTCAAATCTCACTGATTCCCGGTGAAATCACACTGGATATAATAGCCAGAAGAGTGTCACTGATAATCAGTGAGAATTTACTTGTTCATTCAGTGGAGTTCCTGCACTGGTTTAATCAGAGGGCTTCACTGGTTTCTCAGTAGCAGTATTCATCTGGTTGTACGCCTTGTCGTCTGTCAGCTGTTCAGGTTTGACACTTATCATTTATCACCGGGCTGCAATATAATGGAATATAATATGTTGCGCCTAATTGTGGAAAGGCTCTTCGTTATGTCAAAGTGTCGCAGCCAGGCATTCAATATTTATGAAACAAACACTAGCACACAAAGAGGTTCTTTTTCACTCGAGAATTGCCAAGACCTGACCGGCCAATCCATCATTTGGCGTCACTGGTATATTCAGTAACGCTATTTTAGTTGATTCATTCACTGGTTCAACCAGTCAAAGTGCGAAAATCACTGGTTCACCAGTTATGATTAAAAATACGGATTCAACTAGTGGCAATTTCACTAGTTCAGTTTAAGAGAGAAGGTTGAGAATTCAGTGAAGCACTTTCTACCTATTGTTCATTCCCCGGCCTTTCCCTCGATGTCAAAAAGAGCAAGGCGAAGTTTTCTCTCTTAGAGAGTGTATGTTCAATCAAAGTTTGCGCTATTCGGCTCATTTTCATATAAATGCAAAAACAACAAAATCAAAGAGAAAGAAATATATATATATATATATATATATATATATATATATATATAAAGGTTTCGAAAACCACCGCAGGGTCCCACTGGGAGCAACTGCCATATATATACCATTAAGCCACTTCCATTTCGGGGTAAGCGTGACTCACTCAGTGTGAAAGGGAGTGATGTGAGGAAGGAGGTATCGATTTTTTAGATTTACCTAGAATTGTGGTGTTATTCATCTAAATAACACGTTCGTTCCGCAACACTGCTCCTACCCAGGTTGCTGCTATGGCTTTTTATGTCTTTACGAATTTGGTTATCACTGACACATTCTAACCATTTTTTTCGCGGTCTGCCTCTGGGCACACTGTCATCGTTTATGCTCCCATCTAACTCCCCATCTATCTTTCCGTCTCTAGCGAATAGGCTACCAACGTATACGTACTTATCAACTTGTTCTATTCTCTCATCATTTAAGACCTCCAAGACAGTCGATTATAAGAACTACAAGAAGGGCTTTGTAGCCTCGGTACAGTCTGCTCAGCTTGAAAAGAAGTGCTTGACATTTTGCCCGTTTCTCCTTCTCATTTACCGTGATATTACCATCGGCTAGTGCCGAGAATCCAATCACGCGAATGATCTCCGTCTTCAGATCTTGGAGGACAATATCAGGCTTTGTAGCACTGATACGTTGAGTGACGGAGAATGTGAAATTCCAGAAGATCTTACACTGATCATTCTCCACAACGTACTCAAATTCCCCCTGGGCGTATGGCACGACTGGCAATAGATCAATACCATACACTGTTAAAAATGTTTGCAATTTTAATATACATTTAATATACATTTGTATATTAAATCTAAAACCTAGGTATACGGAATCGCCATTAAGAGACTATGTTATTAAATTTCATATACCGCATATTGATCATTTATCAGAAAAGTCCGATATTTGCACTTTACAAAAATTAAAAACAATTCTGGCAGCAATTTTCAATTATAAATGATCAAAAAGAATGTTTTCTCCTAGATGAATGTAAACTACACTGGTTTTTCAGAGACAAGTTCAATTAAACAAATAATTAAGAAACCTAACCTCCAAGCACCTGTACTCACGTTAAAATTCTAACGTTCGCAGCGAATTTTAGGGATAATTCCACCCGTACGTTGCACTTTAATTGTAAGTAAGAATTTAGTCGACGAATGTAAGGTTATTGCTTTAGTTTTTAAAATTTGACAAGATCTGAAGGTATCAAAGGACTTGTTGTTTTCACGCATTCTGTTTTACCGACTTTAATATACGTGTATATTAATTTTACAACATGATGGTATATTAAAATTAATGTACGGTATGTGCAAATGACTTTACTCACATGTATATTAAATTTCGATCAGATTTTTTTAACAGTGTAGAAGTGCTGAAGATGGTACTATAACACTTTTAGAGCCGCATTGTGTCTCTGTATACACACCCGTAGCATGCATACTTCGAGCATTCACTGAGAATATGTCCAGGTGTTTCTGGCTCTTGATTGCAGGCTCGGCAATTGGCAGAAACTTGTTGGAAAGAACCATCGATACGCCTTCTCTACGTATGATGCCGTAGAATTTACCGTGGAAGGGGTTGTCAGCATGTTCTCTTAGTAAAAGCGAATGTTCTGATTCCTCTACACGACTATGCTATTTAGAACTGAGCAGGCTGTAGCCAGAACCGCTCTTCGATGAAGACACTGCAAGCTTAGCATGCCTCTACCCCCTTCGATTTGGGGGAGGTACATTCGAGGTACGGAGGATCTGGAATGATGACTTCGATGGATTGTGTGGATCTTGAGTGTGCTTCGGTCAAGTTGCTTCAACGCATCGACGTTCCATTTTACTGCACCAAACGTGTCTCAGATAATTCGGAAGCCTAAATTTTTCTGAAAATTTGGAGATACCTTTTTGCGAGAGCCGTTTTTAACACATGCACATTTTGGGTCTTCACTTGCGGTATTCCAAGATATGTATATGTTTCTCCATTACCAAGATGTTGAATAGTATTTCCGCCTATGAGTTGAAAATCCTGATCGTCACGCGATGATGTAATTTCTAGTCTTTCTTGGTATAGGTGGACGCAGGCACACTCATGTTTCGAGAAAGAGCCCTAACTTTTGGGGTGAATTTTTTATTCCCTGTTATGTATCTAATCACGCACTGAACATTTGATGGGTGCCGTCTCGCTGTTTCAATTTTAAACTAAAGCTGTGCAATACGCTCGCGAATCTCAATCAGACGTACTGAAGTATCGTTACTTCTATTGTCGCTAAGCCTTCTCATAAAGTACACAGTTCAGATTCCAGAGATTAACATCTTCGGGGAGCAAATCGAGGAGAGCAGTATTAGCTGGGTATTGCTGGGACGGGTTGTATGTTCGCTGGAGGATGCTGCTCTTCTTCTTGCTTATAAAGAGCTTCTTAGTCGTTTTTGCGCAAAATAAAACATTATCTCTTGAATACCGAGGCGTTTTATTTGCATATGTATTTCGGGTGCATATTGACCCAACGTTCATGTAACCTCTGCATAAATTCTCTTCGCGCAGGTAAGCTTCTTTGCCAACAGGTGAGGATATGGATACTGATCCATAGCTTCCATCCGAGAGAGTGCTATTGTGGGTGGCACTGCGCGATACAGGTGTCATAACCGCAAAATTCGTTGAATTGGGAAGTTAGCCCAATGCAACGTGACTGACTTCAAGAGCCGGAGCTCTCGGGCGATGGGGTCGCTACATCCCTACTATTATTATTGTTATTATCATACCATTAAGCCATATGTCTTTCGGTGTAAGCGTGATTCACTCAGTGAGGAAGGAAGTCATGAGGGGTGGGGGGGAGGGGGGTGTATAGATTTGTAGATTGATCGAGAATTCCCGTATAATTACCATACATGTGTCAAAATAATTTTTTGTTTATAAATTTCATATATTTCCACCATTTTCATACACTTTTCTCAAATTTCCACATATTTCATACATTTTTATAAGTATGATGAATATTCATAAATTTAATAAATTTTCGTAAATTTCATAAATTTGCATTTTCGATAAATTTTCATTTTCTATAAATTTATATTCTCTATAAATTTGAGAAATTATAGCCCGAGAGTCATTGCGCATGCATCCAACATAATTGTTATCAAAGTTTACCTGTAAATTATCATACTTTTCCATGAATTTCCCTAATTTACCATGAATGCCTATAAATTTTCACAACTTTCCATACATTTCTGAAATTTATAGAAATTTATAAAAAATGTGTAGTAATCTATGATACTTAACGGAAATTTATTGTAATGTACGGTAATTTACAGGTTACTTTTGATAACACTTCTGCTGGAAGCATGCTGCTGGCAAGGTGATGACGTAGCCGGAGGACAGTAAAAAGAACTGAAATTTGTCCCTTTCTAGACAAATCAACCAGACTGTCAAATTGACTGGTTTCCCTCAATTTCCACGCAAGCAGCCATTTCCAGACCGTCAAAGAAGAAAATCAGCACTTAATATGGGCGCGTGCGGAGCTGTTTACCTATAGGGCTGACGTAGAATGTCAGCCCTATAGGTTCTTTTTTCGGAAAATGAATAAACAATAAAATATTGCAAGCATTCAAAAAAATGCGACTAGAGTAATTGAAAAGGGGGGGAAATTAAAAAAAAATGAAACCATTCTTAAAAATGTAAATATTGTTTGTTTCGTTATGACATTCAAACAATATTGTTTGTTATAAATGAATGAAAGTACTTTATATTCATATTGATGCGAAGTCAATTACTTATTTTCTATGCGAAACCCTAAAATGATGATTTTATTTCTATTTACTTGCATTACTTATTTGCAAACCTTACGGAACTTGTTCAAAATAGTTGGTTATGTTTGTTTTAATAGCAAAATATATAATATTAAAAATCTTTAAATCCGACAACAGATAATTGTTATCATGAGGCGGATAAAAATTATCTGTCTTCGGATAATTGTAGTTGTCAATTGTTTGCAAAGTTTTTATCCTCCTTCAGATAAATAATATTTCGGGTTGACTTTGAAAACGGGGAAAGCTACAACATTTTTGCCCAGAGAAAAAAGATGCGTAATCAAATTTCCGGAAATTTGTTTGCTAGTTCCAAAGAATGATAATATACTTACGTTGATTGCTAGAGCGTAATCCATGGTTGTCGGCATGTTCCTGCTGTTGGAACATATTGGGCCATATCGACCCATGATTACCCTGCCCGTTCGCAAATACATGCGTCGTCGCAAAATCTCCATCTGTAAGATATAATATAGGGATTTTTATTAAAGAATTTTCTCTACGAATCCCAAAAGTTACTATTGGTCCAAAATAAAAAAGGCCAAATGTAATTCCAAAATCAGCTTATATTTAAAAAATAACGAAGGTTCCAAATTTCGATAGTGTAAATATATTTTGAGAATCTAGGCACCCTCAATTACTTATTTTTATAGTAATATGATATTTTGATTTCTTATTGTCCATTGACAAATGTGCAAACATCAAGAACTTTAAACGGTATTTGGAGGTTAGACATTATGAAAAGTGAATGTATTAACTGGTGAAGGTTGAAAATATAAGGTTTTTTCCTGCGCGACTTCAATATGAATGGATCAATTACAAAAAAGTGAAAAAAGTGTTGAAAATTATTTTTAATTATATTTTTGTGACGTATGATTTATAAAAAAAATGCAATGAAGCGAAGTTTTTTTCCTTAAGATATGTATGTTAACCCCCGTTAGACGCAACCGGCCTGACAGGCCACCTCAAGCTGTTTTCGCTCATCTCTCGTACTACTGAGCGCACAGGGGCTTGACCTTCTTAGTATTCGTTAATCAATATAAGCTTTTTCGAAAACCTTTAATAAGTTTTCTGGCAGACTAGGTAAAATGTGACTGTGATCGTTCAAACATGCCAGGTTCCCTGCACCCGAGCGGACGAAGTCGCCAACAAATTAACAAAACGAAAAGCTTTCATAATTGAAACTTGAAATTTTACTCTCAGGGGTTTTTGGGTTGCCAATAAGGAATTGAGCCAATAAGCCATTGAGTTTTCCTTTTTTCGAATAAACTTTGGCAGACTTTTGACCGGCGGTGACGATTTGAGCAATTTTGTTCGGCGGCGCGCCGCCTTCTTCCCTTCTCGGTGGCCGCCGGGCGTGACGGTCTATTTTAGTTTTATGTTTTTGACATACAGCATGGAAAATATAAAAGTAAGTAGAAACAAAAGATCAATTTCCAGCATAACATATTCATATAAATCGTTTTTTTTAAACTTCTAATTGATCGCAGAAATTTCCGCAACCAATCCAAAGCAACCGCATCACTCGGCGGAAAGAAATCCGGTACCATGTAAATATACTTAAGATTAAGTCGGCGCGCCGATATGCCGCCACGACGACATCGCAACTGTCTTATATACATTACCGTCGGAAATTGTGTGCACGACTCTCGTGAGCGCTATCAAAAATTACTGCTGACTTCGAACCACGATATTTCGGTGAAAAAAAGAGAGAGGGCATTTTTTAAAAAACAGTTGGAAAGCTTATGAAATTCCATGTCTAGAGGTACCCAATAAATATTTTTTTTACGATTGAACATTCTTAATCATATCTCGGGTACCCATGAAGATTTTAAAGGTTTTTTTGGCTTAAATTAAAGACAAAATTTCAGGCTAGATGTCATATAATTTTGAGGTTTTTGAAAAAATTTCCCTTTTTTCACCGAAATATCATGGTTCGGAGTCAGCAGTGATTTTTAATAGCGCTCACGAGAGTCGTGCGCACAATTGCCGACGGCAGTGTGTATATATGCGCCAAGGTTCATTTGAAGCGAGAAAAACTTAATGGCATCCTTCAAGACCTTGAGCGCTGAAGAGACCTATACACTATACATAGCTCGGCGTGCCACAGAGCCGCATTCAGGACGTAACATCTATAAAGAATACTCTCCGAAGCAGATGCAAATGTCTCATACGATGGATTTGGTCTTCTGAACTGTCGGCGAGGAACAAAGTATCTGCAACGAACATGCTTGCCAGCCCGGGAGTACTCTATTCATTTAGAGTGTTTCCATGGACGAAGGACGAACTCAGATCCCTCGATATCGGGTCACGAAAGATTATGCACATGAACAAAAGCATGCACTTCAAGTCTTCTGTACTGCGACTGTAGATCTCACGCCGTCAAGGTGATCGCGGAATACAGAATCTTGAATGTCTTCACAACAGGATTGTTCTGGGTACAGTACATATAGTCGCAAATGGACAAGAGCCACTTCTTAAAATGGTCAGGAAGCTCGATGAAGTGGGAAAAGGAGCAAAATGCATAAAATCTTAACCATCTCGAGTACTCACTCCTGAAGGCCCGGATTAAGAAAGCAAAGGAGGAAAACTTCCGCGAACAGCTCCTCGTACACGCAAAGAAATGGTTCGGTGGCTCTTACTGAACTATGTTTGGTTGGCATTATTTCGGTTGCCTGCACCGGACGATGGTTTGTGGCAACCGAACTGGTACCGTTATGACGAGTCAACCTGTCTGGTTGTACCAGTTTGGTTGCACGAACTTTGCAGTTCGGTTACGGCTCACTGAGCTGCGCATGCGCACTAGCACACTGATCTGCTCCGATAATTAAGATATTAAGGCCATCACCTGATGGCCTACTGGCACTGCGCGAACTCGAGAATTGCCGCGTTCTTGGGGGGCAGCTACCGTTATGACGCGCTTCCTTAACCATAGCTGCTTAGCATCAGTGTTTCCCTTTCGTAACATTTCATAAGCATCTGTTGAAGGGAAACTGAGGTGCAATAGACTTTTCAAAATCTAAATTCTAGTGTGCAGTGCAGAGAAATGGCGTACAAGGAACTACCTTTATTTCTTGGCATTGATGATTTATAAATAAATAATGCTTTAGGCTCTCGCACAGGAGTCAGTGAAGTTGGGACTGTATATGTTCCAACGCCTTGCTTTTCATCAGAGTTTTACTCTCAACTGAATAAATTATTTTTTAACTGTTTTGTATTTTTCACAAGACAGAAAATTGACAAATGACAACTTTGGAATTTTTCAAAATTCGTCAGTTTCGAGCGTATTCTACAAATATGTGTGTAATTCTGCAGCCTAGCACCCAATCCCACAGAAGTGGCGATAAGGGGAATGAAGGGGAATCAATTGATGTAACCAAGCAGTTAGTTTGCTGTCGACCAACTGTGCTATTACTACAATCGAACATTCAGGTTACTCACGTTACTGTGATCGAACTTTTTGGTTCTGGGTACTGATCTTAAGCAAGCAGTTTGGTTACTGCAACCGAACTGTTCGTTTACAGTGACTAAACTTGGGACGACCGAACCAGTTCAGTCATAACAACCCTTGAGTTGGGTCAGTCCATAGGCAACCCGACAGTTCGGTTTGGAGAACCCGATTTCTGGTTGCTGCAACTAAACTTCTTTTTTTCACAAAAATCAATCCGTTTGGATTAAAAATGAACTTTTTTGTTAAAAATTCAAGTGTTATATAGAAAATTCTTTTTCTTTGAAAATTCAACTGTTTTATATAAAATTCTTATCTGTCGATGTGAAGTTGAACTATCTGATACAAAATTAAAGTATTTGTTTAAGAGGTCAAGTACTTTGTTGAAAATTAATGTATTTTTCTTAAAATTCAAATATTTTCTTGAAAATTCGTTTTCATGTTTTTCAAGTGATCTGATGAGAGCGGTGTGCCTAATTTCACATATTAGGCAAAGCCTGGTTTTTACCCCATCATTATACCATCAGGCCATATGTCATTCGGGCTGAGCGTGACTCACTCGGTGAGAAAAGAAGTAATGTGGGCGAGGGGGTATAATTTTTTTAGATTGATCTACAATTTCCGCGTGATTGCCATAAATGTTTACTTAAAAAATTTCATAAATTCCATATATTTCCACAATTTTCATACAATTTCTTAAATCTCCACAAATTTCATTAATTTTTATAAATATCAATTTTCATAAATTTCAAAAGTCAAAAGTTACCTGTAAATTATCATACTTTTCTATAAATTTCCATAAATTACCATACAAATTCTGAATTATTATAAAATTAATCTTCTTGGTTAAAAATTAATCTTTTGAATTGAAACTGGCGTACTTTCCAAACATAATTAGGGTTGATTAACGCTAAAAAATTAAAGAGTGGGAATAATAATGAAAATGAAGGAAATTTTCCACGTAAGATTAGATTTAGTTTATTTCTTAAGCCTTCATAAAGACAACTTGTTCAATGTTTGATGAAATTACGTGTCATTATTTGCGCAGTGACTAATGAAACTCCTCCAAGGGAACACATCTTGTGGCTACTAAATAATGATTGAGTATTGAGGAAAGATTGCCTGGAATCAGACGCATTCTAAGAAACGTGAAACTAAGAAACGATATTTAACAAGTATCCTGTATTAAAACAGCCCAGTGGTCATGAATTGGCATGGATTAATGATGCAAGCTTATTTATTTTCAGTTTCAGAAAAACATTTTCACTCTGATAAAACGTCAGGAATAAATCTTTACAGATTAAAATTGACTTCACGGATGGGAAGGGCAGAGAAGGAACAATTATTTCTATTCAGTGGCCAGATTTATCTATGAAACTTTATGAATAAATCCAGAATGAAATAAAAGACCCAACATCTAGGACCTTCTTGAGAAATCTTGCGACTACCGATATTTCCACCGATAAAGTATATCATGTCTTAAAAATTAAAGTATTCCAAAAAAATGTTTTAAATTGCATACTTTTGAAATAGAGTTCTTAAAAATTAAATAATTTGTAGTTCCATATTTTCAAAATTCAAGAATTGTCAATTGTAACTCTTCAAAATTGCAGAACTTTGAATTGCAATTTTTTTTAATTGAAGAGTATATAATTCTAGCAATTTACAATTTAAAATTCATAAATTATTTATAATAATATTATGTCATATTTCATAATAATTATAATTCCATGACTGAATAATGATTTGCAATAATTAAATTATTTTATATTCTTCTACTATGAATGTCGTTCTTTCAAGTTACGAGGCCTGTTTCTGAGGTCCGTAATTAGAAGAGAGCCGTAACTGCTGTACGGCGTTTTCCCGAATTTCAAAATTCCAATTAAAACCATTAACTGCATTTTCAATATTTAATTAAAATTTATATCAGTTTTTGGCAGATAGGACAAGTTCATATGTAAGTTAGTCAGGAACAACCAAAAAAGTTCAGAAAACGAATTAGAATACGCGAATCACGTTAATAAAGATTTGAACAGTTTTTGTCGATTTTCTCGGCTTCGTTTATTTTACAGTTATAGTTAACGGTGTTTTTTTCGAATTACAGCAGTTATAGCCTGAACTATTGCAAATGCGTCCAGCAGAACTGTTATTTAAAGTTAGCGGTAAATTACTACACATTTCCATGAACTTCTATGAATGCCCATAAATTTCCACAAATTTCTATAAATTATTATTAACTTCTACAAATTTCATAAACTTTCCTAAATTTCTAAAATTTACAGAAAGTTGTTATTTCAAAAACTGGTTTTTCTGGTTTACTTTGTAAACGTGGAAAGCTACAATATTTTTGTCCAGAGAAAAAAGATGCGTAATTCAATTTCCTATATGAATATGTACTTTTTAAGTTAAAATTCGAAACTGTTTTCAAAGGTCTCCAGGGGCCTACGCCGTTCTGAGAGAAAAATTTATTGGCGTTCAAGAAATGAAAAAAGACTTTTTCTGAACCCAGAACATTTTTTCCTAGTTCAAAACAATTATAATATACTTACGTTGTGGCATATAGGTCCTAATTATTGCGTGATTACCGCGAATTATTAAATCATGATATGGCTCCGCATTATCTCCATCTGTAAGATATAATTTAGGAATTTTTATTAAAGAATTTTTTGAAGAATCCCAAAAATTTAAAATCGGCGACCCCAAAACCCCACTTATACCAATTTTCAGGTAAGTGTGTGCAAATTCAACCATTTTTGCCGTTATATTGGATCCTTCATTTGAATTTTTAACTTTTGACATAAAATTTAATGCCAGCGACTTCAAAAACCCCCCTGGAAAAAACTTTCATATAGCTGCCGCGAGAAACCGAATTCTTGGCACTGACTGGTACGCCTTGATAGATGCAGTATTATTTGAAAGATTATTTTTAAGTTGCTTTTAAATTTATGCGGAAAAACGCCTACGAGAATAGCTGCAGAGCCAACAAACCTCAAGAAGCCATGGAACAATAATTTAACAATAATTTATTAGCACTTAAGAAATAAAATTTGGATTTTTTTCTCAATCCCAACAATTTTTTTTAGTTCAAAAACATCACTATATACTAACATGGATGGCTTGAACTTGATGCACGATGGCTTGAACTTGAAGCGTGTTCGTCAGCATTACGCGGGCGCGGCGGCCAGCTTGGTATTGGATGTCCATCTGGCAAATCATCAGTTCCATCTGTAAGATATAAAGCACGGATTTGTGATAAAGAATTTTGTCAAAGAACCTTACATATTTGCTATTGGTCCAAAATCAAGATAGCCTAAATGTAATCCCCAAGTCAGTTAATATTAACAAAACCATCAAGGTTAAAAATTTCGATGAATTGAATATAAATATATTTTGAGAATCTAGACACCCCAAATTATGTAGTTTCTTAATATTATATTATTTTGACTGCTTATTGATTTTTGACAAATGTGCAAACGTATAATTTATGAACGAAATTTCCATAAAGCACTTTCTGCGGATTGTCTATTTCCCGGCATTTCCCTTCAAAAGTAGCAAGGAGAAGTTTCTAAAATAAAAAAAAATGTATCCTTTTTTCACCCCTTTCAATTGAACTTTCTGCAAACGCGGTTGACTCTTCAGAAACAACACTTTTAAGATTTTTGTAAGCTAACCACAGGTATATTGACAAAATAAAATATTGAGGAACAGTTTTATCTGCTATTTCAAATCATCAATGGCATATTTCATTATCTTTTATAAAGCAGACCTTGAACGCTTGATAAGATATGAGAAAAAATATTGACGTCTACTTTTGTCTATAATTTTTCTATTTCTTCAAAAAATATCCATTATTTACTTTTTTTTCAATTATATTATTCAAACCACTTTTTTCAATTAATGTGGAGAAAGTATCAAGACAAAAATCAGAAAAGTGCGTCGTTGTACTCAGTTTTAGGATTTTGTAGGCAAATATCCGTCATATTGGAACCATCGTTTCAAATAAGTAACTTTAGACATCAAACTTGAAATCAGAGACACTAAAAAGTTGAGAAAAGCCTAACGACTGCCTCCAGTACAAGACTCAGATTGATTCTGAAGAGTTCTCCTAACTCGGCAAACAAGATTGAGGCACTCTACACTTATGACATCCCTGTCCTCACGTACTCGTTTGGGCTCATCAAATAGTTGAACACAGACCTGGAACGATGAAACAGAACCATCCACGTAGAAATGACGAAGCACCGAATGCACCAAAGTAATTTGGCGATTGAAAGTGTAGTTCTACTACAACATAGAGGGGGCAGAAGCGTTGTAGATTTTAGGAAGTGTGTAAGTCACAAGTTATGCAGTTGCGAGACTATTTTAACAGCAGGCGAGATGTTGCGCTTTAAAGCACCACCTGTGAAGCAGACCTCGAACACAGGCCCTTGAATTTGTTCTCAGAGGAGGCCTTGCATTTTGGGTGGGGGGGGACCATAGAGGAACTAAAAAAAAAATTGAGACAAAAAGCCATCCACGGTGAGCACCCCAAAATGTTAGATCAATGTGAAGTGTGGCATCTAATATTTGGCTGAAAAAGGGCGTCCTGTTTCCAGAAACGGAAGGATTTGTCATTGTGATTCAGGACAGGGTTGTCAGCACCAGAAATTATCGCAAACACGTCTTACATCAATACGCGGTCGACAGGTGCTGATTATGTGGAGATAACAACGAATCCATCGAGCACATTATTGATGGTTGTCGCGTAATGGCTCAAAGAGAATATACGCACTAACATGATGATGTGGCGGGCATTATACATCAACAATTGGCCTAAACTTAGGACTCTTAACTAAACGGATGCCTTTTTGTAGATACATTCCGATACCCGTTTTAGAAAACGACGTTTACATCTTATATTATCCGCTTACCGAAATTTGCGTGAAGTAAAGACAATATGTAGGAATGTGAAACATGCATCTATTCATCCAATTGTGATTCCGGCTACAGGCAAAGTACACGCAAGGTCCACTATACATCTTGAACATTTAGGAGTCAGTAGGGTGCTGGAAGCAGCTCAGAAGGTGGTCCTGTCGCATTGTAAGAAACTTTCTAGTCCATCAGGAAGAAAGCGACTAAAAACCTGTGGAGTTGCAGATGATAGCTCTAAGAAAGCATCCAGAGGCGACTGTTGTCAAGTCCAACGTTCGCGGTCGCTGTGTAAGGATAACAGCGGTAAAAGACAAACTCTAAACTACACTATGCTCTTAATTTCGTATCTACAACATCATCGAAAAAGATTTCAAACAACCTATTACATTGACTTATAACATCCCCATCTCATCAGTCACTTGACTTAGTCCGTGGTTATGATGAAAACCCGGGTTCACCTTAGAACAAGTTTGAAAAAAAACGGCATAGGAATATGGCGACCCCTTCGCCCAAGAGCTTGACTTTTGAAGTCAGCCACGTTTAGGCTAACTCCCCAATGCAACGAATTATGCGGTTACGTCACCAGTATCGCGCAGTGCCATCCACAATAGGCCTCTCTCGGATGGAGGACATGGTTCAGTTCGGAGTGGCAATAGGACCGAACTAAGGCGACGGCCCCGGAAAAAAGCAAGAATATTGTTTTAAATGTTCTGATCAACTCAGGAGGGATATCCTCACCTGTTGGCAAAGAAGCTCACCGGCGTGAAGAGGATTCATGCAGAGGTTACATGACCGTTGGGTCAATATGCACCCGAACTGTGCTTATACAACGCTTCAGTATTTTAGCAGTCAGTTTTTTTTACGCCGAAAGGGTTATGAAGCTCTATATCAAAAAAAAGTAGAACAACATCCTCCAGCGAACATACTACCCCTTAAAGCAAGACAACCTTGGCAGATAGCCGATAATGCTAACCTGTAAACTAGGAGATCAAAAATCCACCAAAAACTCTTTCTCAGGGTGGACAAATTAGCTGAAGCTACTACTGCTCTCTCTGATTTGTTCCCCGAAGATGTTAATCTCTGGAATCTGAACTGTGTAGTTTACGAAAAGGCGGTCTTTATGCTTAGTGATACTTGATGATAATTTAGTACGCCTGAGTAAGACTCGCGAGCGTGTTGTAGAGCTTCAGTTTGAAATTGAAACGGCGAGACGGCAAGCATCAAATGTTCAGTGCGGCATTAGTTACATAACATAAAATAAAAAATTCACCCCAAAAGTTAGGGCACTTGTTCGAAACTTAAGGAAGGCAAATTACATGCTGAAAAAGTGTAAACTGTTGACCATCTAGCAGTATTGGACGCAGAAAATAAGAGCTCTTTCAACAGCTAAGGAGCGCTTTGAACTATGAATTTTTCAGCGCCAGGACCAGATAAAATCAATAACATTTTTTTCTGAAGAATTTGTTATTGGCATTAATGTCTTATGAATATATGTGATTACAAAACAAGAATTTGATGAAACATCAAATGCACGATTTGTAATCACATATATTCATAAGACCCTAATGCCAATACAAAAATTCTTCCGAAAAATTTTAAAAATTGGGTCAATTGAAACCGACATTAAAAAAAACAGTAGGGTTAGCAAAATTTTATTTAAAAAAATTCTTGTGAAAAAAATTAAAATTATTTTTATTGAATTTTAAAATTATTTTTCTTAAAAACTTGACTAATTCGTTGAAACCTCCTCATCGCAAACTACCCCACGCCCTACTCCACATACTTCTTCCTACCCTCACTTCCCCTCCTAGAGAAAAAGTACGACGGATGGACGGCCTTACACCCGACCGAAACTATAAGGGTCTCAGCCCGGGGCCACGTAACCCTAAAAACAATGAAATTTCTAATTTTCAACCTATATGCTTTGAACGAAGGTAAATTATTATAATTATAATAACCTGAAAATACGCTGGTGTTAAAATTAATTAAAAACGTTCTTTTAGATCTATTTTAGTTAATTCTTTACCAAAGAAATCTCTTTCTAATTTGTCTGTATTAAGATAAAATGCAGATGCACGTAATTTTCTTATTAAAACTTTTCTATACACTATGGATATGAGTTTTGTTCTCTTTTGTACTTTCTCACTATTTTGGGTGCCGAATAATGAAAAATATACTTCAGATGGTCGTTTGAAGTTCCATTAAAAAAAAGTCATAGTCCAAATTACGACAAAAAAATTTGGCAACTGCCTATATATTAATTCAAAAAGAAGTATAAAACGATGAGCGATGAGGATTATTATCTTTACTTTTTAGACCTAGGAACCATATCGGGAAGATTTAAGGAAGGAAGAACCATGCTAATAAGGTTTCTCCTTATTTGAATTGCAAGTTACAGCAATGGGAAACATGATTAATGAGATATTCGATAAGAGAATGCGACTGTGTAAAATTGTTATCTTTATTGAAACAATGAGAAAGCTTTATTGTGAAATTTGTACATGTGCTACATTAGCTTACCAAACAAGTTATATTTATTCAAAATGACAAAATTATAATAAAAATTATAAAAATCTTCAAACATCTACAATTTCTTTCAAATTTTTTGAAACACTTTCAAATTTGCAATGGTTTTTTTTGTTAATTTTGGGATTCTTTTGAAATATTTCAAAATATTCTTAAAAAACTAGTTGTCCAAAATAAAAAATCATTTGAATTTTTGATAGGAATTTTATGAAAATTGTTCAATATCCTGAAATATGTCATGATCCTTAAAAAGCTTTTTTCTCAAAATGTTTGAAAATTTACAATAAAGCAGCCTATGTTTTGAAGTAAATAAAAGACTTCCGAAATTTTTTTTAAATCTTGCAAAATTAAAAAAATTTCGTGTGTGAAAAACTAATGTTCTTGGATATTTTTATTTTCCATTTACTCCTCAATCACATCTAGGAATGTACATTGCGATATGTGAGAAAGATTCCAGGAAAAGTTATTCTCAAACAAAAGCAGCTGATCAAATAGACCACAGTTGGCGAAGATCTGATTGCTTCATATAATTTTAATGTCATTCATATTCACTCAATAACAAGGCAATAAAAAATCAGAGTAAATCTTGAGTGAGGAGGAAATGAAAATCTCATGAAGAAATGGCGTAATTGTTTGATATTTACAGAGATTCTATGATAAATTTAAAGTGATTGCTTCATCATAGCCCTGACGAAACATTCACGTCTGATAATCATGATTCAAGAAATAATGAAATAAAACTTGAAAAACATACAAATTATATTTCTAGTTTAGAAAATTAAGACAGTTGTGTTCTAGGTAATCAAATTCGTTAAGTTATAAGATGTTTATACCAAAAAAGGTGAATTTCCAATCCGAAAAAGAGGAATTTCCAATCCAAAAGTACGAACTTTCAACAGAGCAGTTGAGGTTTTGTACAAAAAAGATCACTTTTCAACAAAATTTCAGTAAAATAGTTGAATAGTTGAAAAAAAGACGAATTTTCTATCCATAATAAAAAATGTTCAACAAAATAGGTTAATCTTTAATAACATAATACAATTTTGAACAAAATATTCCTTCGCATAATAGAATGTTTAACTAAAATTATGAATCCTCAAGAAACGAAAAAATTAGATTGATCAAAGAAGTTCAATTTTCAAACCAGTAGTTAAATTGTCAATCAAATAAGATTAATTCTTAACGAAAAACATAATAGTTGATATTCCAACCAAGAAAAGATTTCAATTTTCCATCAAAAGCAGTCGAATTTGGCCAAGAAGATGAATTCGCAAAGAAAAATGATGAATTTTCACCAAAGAAGAATAAATTTTTAACAAAATTATGGAACCTTCTCCACGTGAGTTGAATTTTTACCAAAAAATTTATTTTTAACCAAATGTTCGAATTGTCAACCGGATGGTTTAATCTTTTTTCAAATAGTTGCATTTTTAACCCAGAACTAACGATTTTTTAACAAAGAGCTCATTCCTAATAAAAGAGTTAAAAATTCCTATTAAAAATGGATTTAAATAAATATATATTTGTCAACAAACTGGTTGAACTTTCCATCAAAGAGATGAATCTTCATCTGATAAAACGATTTTTTACAAAAGTAGTTCAATTTTTCACCAAGTAGTTCAATTTTCTACCAAAAATACAAATATTCAATACAATGGCTGAATATTCAAATGAAAGAGATAAATTTTCGACCTAGAATAGAAATTTCTAATTTGTAGTGAACAAAAATAATGTTCAACCGACACAAAATCAAATTTTCAGTTTAACAAATTAATTTTCAACCGAGAAAAGGAATTCTCAACAAACAACTTATATGTATGTTTAATCAAATAGCAGAATTTTTTAGCAAGAAAATTGTATCGAGTGCATAAGGATACGAACGTGGGTTTTGAAAATTTTGATAAATTTACGAAAATTCAGTAAAAAATTTCATAATTTTGAGTCTCAGCTACGGAATTTTCTAGGACCATCAAGCTAGCACTTCCACAATTGAAATTCCCAAATTTTTTTGTTTACGAATGTTGTGCTTTTTGGGGGGTTTTTTCGCTGTATTGTCGATTTTTGGGCTCCACTACATAAAAATTTGAACAAATTAAAAATCAAATAGCACAGAATTTTGGGCTTTTTTTTGGCTCATGAACGCGCCAACAACCACATTCCAAAAACTACCCCTACCCGAAATAAAGCTACCCCCTATGTAAAAACTCAAACTAGGAAGAAACTAAGTACACGACAATTTTGGGCTTATTTTTGGCTCGCGAATGCGCGAAAAAAAATAAAAAACCACCCCCTATCTGCAAAAAAAACCATCCTCTTGCCAAAAATAAAATCTGCAAAAAATAAAGTCGAGTCATGGGGGTTTTTAAATTAAATTTTTAAATTAAAAATTGTCACAATATTTACTTTTAAAAAACTCCAGATTATGTTCTCAACCCCATGATAATATTAAACAAACCCCCAAAGTCCACCCCTAGTACATTTCACTTAATAGTTCAGAAGTAACTTAATGTAAAACAGCAAATAAATTTTTTAATCAAAAACAGTCACAATATT
>CAKNYM010050053.1:191670-246234 GCA_932195095.1 Andricus curvator
GCCATACCACCAGCAGCCTGTCAAAGCTCTTCTCTCTCTCTCTCTCTCTCTTCCTAGGGAGATTTACAAGAATAAACGAGATTACTGGGACTCAACTTTGGGATTTTCTCCTCAACACATTATATTTACTACTCTTTTTAGAGCATATATTTTGCTTAAGCGTGGCACTCAAATGTTCTTTTTAGAACAATATTCTGTGATTTATATTTCAATTTTCTTTGTTCGAACGCACTACGATCAAAATACTTCGGTAGTTGATCGAAGCTGTAAACTGAAAGCTGTCTTGTAATGCCCCTCGGGTTTCATTCTTGCTAGCTACATTTTGCAGCTTCACGGGGGACTCTACGTCTCCCACAAATTTGAGCGCATTACGGTCAAGGTACTTCGGTACTTGACCAAGCTGTGAATTGAGATTAAATTGTAATGGCCTTCGGGTGCCATCCCTTTTGATTTCATTTTCACAGCTTCTCAGGAGGCTCGTATGGGATGGTTTCTTGTTGTGGAACATAAGGAACGTATCAGTATTTACTTAAAAAATTTTCTAGTTCGAAAATTGAACTCCTTTGTAGAAAATTAATTTGCTTTCTAAAATCATATCTTGTGGTAAAATTTTAATCTTTTTTTTGTTAAAAATGCAACTGTTTGCTTGTAAATTATTCTGTTTTGGTTGAGAGCTCAATTGTTTTCTTTAAAATATTATATTATATATTTTGTTGGAAATTCAATATATTTCGACTAGAAATCTTACTAATTATTTATGTAACGTTTATTTGCTATTGAAAATATTTTAATTTATTTTTAAACAGGGATCCCAGTCTTTCGATAGTTGGTGGCAACTCAAGTTCAACAGGATGAACAGTCTACTGAGGAAGATATTGAAGACTCCGTAGATGAAGAGGAAGAACAGTTTGGAGATGATGAGTCTTAAGTTATTTTGTCTACTTTTCATACAATGATATTGAAAACATTATGAAAATTTGTTGAAATATTTAATATTAATATAATAAGATTATTTTTTAAGTCCTCGAATTAGTGGAGAGGCTAGTGCTCCGCGCTTGAATGTTTAATTTTTAAACAATTTAATAATTTCTACGTTAAACTGCTTAGACATTTGACAAGTAGAAAAGTACTTTCGATGAAATTCTTCATCGTTTTCAACTTATTTTTTTTATTTTAACCAATTTCACGCAGTAAAATTTTTGAGGATAATATTCAAATCGAAACACATAATTTGAAATCAACTGAAGTTAGCTTAGATGAAAAAAAAGAAGTTGAAAACGATAGAAAGTTTAACCGAATGAACTTTTCTACAGGTTAAATGTCTGAACAGTTGAATGCAGAAATTACTCAAATTATTTAAACATTTTACCAGTTAAGCCCGAAGCACCAGATCAGACTTCAAAAGTAAATTTTGCAATTGCTGTAAGAATTTAAGATATTGAACACGTGATGAAAATTTCAGTATTATTATAGAAAAACTATTTATTATAACCGGCGTAATTAAAAGAGACTGAATGCACTGAATTATTAAAAGACTTTTCAATAACCAATTGTATCTGAAAATATTACATAATATTCAATTATTAATTACATATGTGTTCGCGTTATAGACAAAGGTTCGTCGAATGGGTCACAAGCCTCACAAGTTTACATTATTTTAATAATTTTAATGTGAATTTATCTGATTAATAAATTTGTTCATGCAAAATAACAATTTATTTATTTCACATAGATATTTTAATATATAAATAGTATTTTAGGATTCAGGGTACAGTCGCACGATAATCGCATTTCACACGCACGCGTGCGACCATCACCCGTGCGAGCGATATATGCGTTTCATATGAGGACGCATCTGTCATCCGCGGTGAACGCACGCGTGCGGATTAATCCGCATGCGTGCGTGCACTATGAGTCGCATATGCGTTTCACATTGCTATCTGGATTACTTCCTGGGATTCTGGCGAATTTAAACCGACCAAGAGGTGGAAGGCTGGGACCAAGAGAAGGAGACGGCCGGTTGGAATTTCGCCGCCAAGGTCGTTGACAACAAGAGGGTGGAATGGGCTGTAGCGACCTTCCGTCCCTTCGAAGTACCAGTGACTGATGGCGCCTATGCAGCGTTCTTACAAAAGGAGATGGAGTTCGTCGTCTCTTCACTGACGAAACTAGTTAGGGCAAGCATTGCCCTAAAATACGTATCATTGGCATGAAAGAATAGCAGAGTAGCCTCCATTCCCAAACCTGGGAAGGGGGCTTACACTCCCAGTATAAGAAAAACTAATTCGGGAAGATTGCGGTGAATTAACATTATTAAATTCGCCCGAATTATGCTTTCTGATTCGTTGAAGCGAATTGGGCCAGAGCGAATTGAATGCGTGTGAATTCGCCTTAATTTGTGGTCGAGGTCATTTCGAAAAAAAATAATAAAAATTGCATGCCTTGAGACTCGAACCAGCGATCTCAAGTGTATAAAGTCCAGAGGGCGACCACTGAGCTATGGGACTCATTGATATTTATTTACAACGGATCCTTTATGCCGAGCGCGTTGGTTATAGCTTAGGAATTCGATTGAGTAAGCCATAGTCTTTAACTGTATTCGCGCTGGCGAATTCTGGCGAATTGGGGCTTGACTTAAAATCTCGCGAATTAAAATGAATTGGCGGACACTGAAAATAATTCGTGCTGACGCTTATCCAGTTATCCAGTACGCAGCTTATCGTACTCTTATTTCCAATAACCCCAAAGCTGAAACAAGGACATTATTCAGGGAATTTATCTTTGATATATCTAAAATAAAAATCATCAACAAAGTCACAAGCAACAACATTTTTCTCGACTTACCGTCTCTACTCTATCATATCTGATGCATCATCTCAAGTTACACGTATCAAATGGTGTATTCGTTGGATCACTCGATGATAGAATATGTTACTTTAGGGACTTTTGAGCTTCATTAAAAAAATCAAAATTGCCCGCAACCCACTCGAAAGGGAGTGATAACTTGAATCCCATGAACTCAAATTTCCTTGTTGACATTTCGGGATTCAATAGCTCCTCAGTGATATGACAATACCACGTATTGTAGTCACCAACCTTAATCAAAATATAACATAATTAACATATTTTTCAAACTCCCTGATAAACATGATATTCCCATCCTCTTGGAATACGAATTTCCGATCAAGCATGTAAAATTCCTTACAGTCTCTTTGATCTTTTTTTAATTTTTTAATTTTATCTCTCCTATATTCGAGAGAGCGTATACTCTTTAAATTAAAATCATAAGGCAAAATGTATGTCGCATGATCGATTACCACAGTCTTTCGTGGGGAAATTATTGGCTGCCCATTTACCCAAAGAATACTCTCTACATCCACCTATAATAAAATAGAAGGAAATAACAATAACACCATTTTCATCTTCAATCATTGCTAAAAGCTTGATTGGCTTTTCATCACTGGAAGTATTTATTTAAAAAAAAAAAATAATAAAACACAAATTTCAAACAAATATTCACAGAGTTTGCAAATTTTAGATTATGTTGGCAATTTACACCAAAAATCAGTTATATTAAACAAAACACATTAGGTTCAGTGGAAGATTTAAAATCTCAAAGAATTTAATGTTAACATTTTCAAAAGATTAATGAATCATTAGCTATGTAATTGAATATTGACTATAATTTTTATAATAAAAGATTATTTATGTTTGAAATACCTCTATTCCAATTGTATAATTTTGGCAAATTTTTTTGATGTTGTGAAATAAGTATCTGAATTCTACTTTCAATATCATATGTAGATATATTTTTTTTTAAATTTTTTTTCCTGGAATTAGTTTGTAAGGTTATTAATCATTCAAATTTTCATAACAATATAAAGTAAAAATTGTTTGAATGTTTCAATGAAAATAATTGTTTGATACTTTTTATACTCTAAACTGATTGATTGATTATACGCTGATTACATTTTTCACCATATTGGATTACATAAATATTCAATTTTGATTAATTTTAATTATATAACTTAAAATGATCATTCGCTCCAAGGTCATGTTATTGAATATTTACTATAATTTGTACAATAACAGTTTTTTAATGTTTAAAATACCTCTATTGCAATTATATATATATTTTTTCTCTTAATTTTGGGATGTTGCGAAATAAGCATGTGAATTTTCACTCCGAAATTATGTGCACATATATTTTAATTCTCTCTGAAATAGTTTAAAGGGCTATTAATGATTCAAATTTTCAGAAAAATATGAAGCTTGAAAATATGAAGTCACGAAACTTGAAGGAATAAATAGTGATTCGAAATAGAAAATATGTTCGCTGAGCGAGCACATTCTCATTGCACGCTAATACATAAAAATAATCATTGCACTTACCAATTCTAATCGGTTTCTCTGAATTTTGCAAAACCGACCTCCAATAAACAACGGACCATCTTCTGTGACTAGCAAAAATTCTGTGATTATACTCCTGGTAATTGCGTCCTTTACGGAAGAATCGGACCACCAACTCTTGCCAATAAAGACAATACCCTTCCATTCTACGTGAAATGGAGTTTTTCCGGGTTTTTCCTCCCATATGTCTACTCCACCGAGAGCATCAAAGAGGGTCCTTCTGATCGGAGTCCCGGGTTTAGGCCCCATCTCTCTGGGTAAGGGTAATCTAGACAACGTGATGGGGCACTTCACCGGATCATACCGTGAAGATGTACGCCGACATTTTCTCAGAGTATAGGTTTTCGGTTTTGAAGTGGGGCGTTTGCGAATATCCTTTTGCTCCAAATCGGAATCGGTAACTAAAACTCGGGGCCACAGATCACTTAAAATAAAATTATTTGGTTCAGCTGTATCAGCTGAACATCCAGGCTGCGGTTCTGCAACAGAGCAAGGGGCCTTGATGTCCAATTGTGATTTTAAAAAAGTGGCTCCACTCCACGAAATGCATTGCGGAAATGAAGTTGAGTTATTATTCTGTTTATTCCCCATATTCTTCGAGTCAACATAAAAATTTCCGGGCGGATTGGGAATCCCAATGTTTATCACTTTAAAAAATGTTTGCACTATTTTGGGGATTTAACTTGTTGGTTCCGGAACCACACTCACGCCATTGGCCGCAGCCTGAAAAAATTCCATCAAATCGGACACTGTGATTGGCGCACTTTGAGGGTCCTTGGGTTCCTTCCCTTCGGACAGATTTTTTGAATTGGAATTGAACGGGTCCGATAATAAATCACTGGAAGTGTCCTCACATTCCAACAAATAACTTAAATCTTAAAACTCTTCAAAAGAAGGAAACGTTTAAGGATTGCATAGATCTTCGAGGGGTACGAATTCACCGTCAACCACTAGGTCATCCAGCAATTCATCCGGTAAACCGTCCTCGCAATACCGGACAAGATCGAAATCCATTTTTTTTCAGATTAAATTTCGAAACGAACCGAGCAAAAGAACCTAAAAGACGAACTACGAAAAAGGGATACTTTTCTATGATCCATGAAATTGACTAAAAAACCCATACTCCCACTCTAGTATACGCAGGACATTTCAGACCCACCTGAGAAAAATGACCTAAAGGAAAACCCCCATCGTTGCATATAACCCTCTACGTTACCAAGCCGCGTGATGCACCTTTCGGGTAAAAAACTAGCTAAGACTAGAATCTCACACCCCCACTCATTCACTCGATTGCAAACAAGATCGTTTTCACGCCCATCTGTATGAAAAACAGACCAACGAAACGACTCTTTATCCTTCAAAAACACACTCCTTCATGTTTTAAACCCCATGATACACCTCCTACATAAAAAAGTAATCAAGAATAGAATTCCACAACCCCACTTACTTGCTAAATTACAAAATCTCCGTGATCACATGATACAAGGAAGCAATTCATCTGATAACCTCTATCAATCCAAATTTCTTCAACCTTCACTCATCCTTATGTAATAACTAATCTATGTTTCTCCAATCTAGGACAATGAAGATAAATAAAAATAAAAATTTATAAAAAAAGAGGGGGAGGTAATATAAAACATTCCATGATAAATTTAATTAGAAAATTTTTGACATAAAATATGTCAAGTTGACATTCTTATCTATTCTTACTATAATTATGCCTAGAATTATCTTGTTAATACTCAAAATATCTCAAGGAATCTAGAAAAATTACAAATAACAGAATAAAAGATAAAAAAAAAGATATTGTAAATCCTTGCATACTATATATATATATGAATATGATAAATTTAATTAGAAAATTTTAGACATAAAATATGTCAAGTTGACATTTTTATCTATTCTTACTATAATTATGCCTACAATTATCTTATGAATACTCAAAATATCTCAAGAAATCTAGAAAAATTATAAATAACAGAAGAAAAGAAAAAAGATCATGTAAATCCTTGCATACTACATATATGAATGAGTATGATAATTCTAATTAGAAAATTTTAGACATAAAATATGTCAAGTTGACATTCTTATCTATTCTTACTATAATTATGCCTAGAATTATCTTGTTAATACTCAAAATATGTCAAAAAATCCAGAAAAATTATAAATAACAGAAGAAAAGAAAAAAGATCATGCAAATCCTTGCATACTATATATATGAATGAGTATGATAAATAAATTTAATCTTTATTATAATTACGCCTAGAATTACTTCATAAATACTCAAAATATCTTATTCCCGTCAATTTCGTTTTTATAATGTATGCTTGAAACTTGTAGTTTTCAAATGCTGCTTTTTGTTCATAATGATTTTCCTTCATTTTCATAACAAAACATTTGGGGAAGACATTTTGGGGAACATTTTGGGAAGATGCTTTAATACTTTACGGTATCAACTACAATGTGCTGTCTACGTTACACTGTTAAAAATGTTTGGAATTCTCTAACACTTCTACAATACAAGCGTGAGGCAAAGTTGCAAACACGGTATTGGAATGCCGAAATTGCAATACATGTATTGTAAGCGTCGTAAATCGTCAAGTCACCGTCGAGAATTCCAATACATGTATTGTAACGTTTATATCGCTGCATGATCCGTTGCATTTGAAAACTACAACATTATGTATTGTAGCGTTACCCTACATTTCGGAAATAAACTTCCAATACATTTAGTGGAAGTTTTATGCGGAAATTTTTTAACAGTGTAGTTTTGTTACTATAATAGTTGATATCGCAAAGATAAAAGGGTATTATAGCGTTTCTTTAAGAAACAAAAAGTTTCAAGGTGATTTTTCATCAAACAAAATTTTTTCATAACATTTTTTTTTCTCAACAAAAAAAAAATTTCATTGACAGAATGTTTTATACTTTACTTATAAAATAACAATGGTTCGTACTTACAGCGAATGTTTTAATTTAATAAACATATAGTAGAAGATCTTAAGTAATGAATTAATTAATCTATAAATGAATAAGAAAATAATTAAAGCTCAACGTTTATTCGGTAATGAACCATTTTTTTTATGAAAAATTGCGTTTGAAACAAAAAAATATATATATCTTATTCAAAGATTTTTTTTTATATAGGAAAATTTTTGGTACTTTTGCCCGGGGTTACGAAACCATAATAACTAACGACTAAATTTAAATCCTAGTAGTGCAAAATGTAACTCCATAAAACAAAAATGGTAAAATTTGTTAAGAACTTTCTGAAAAAAAAAACGTTATTCTGCAATAAACATTTTACGCTTGAGAAACTAACTCTTGAAGACATTTAAACGAAGGGAAATTGTATTTTCGACAATGCATTATTTACGAAATGAATTAACAACGCATTATTGATAAAATGAAAAAATCTACTTCTTTAGTTAATAGAGTGAATACCTGGTGTGAACTCTTAATATATTTCATTAAGATTAGAAATGTCTACAAATAAATTCAAAATTCCATTAATGTTTAAATTATCGTAGGGACTACATAGCATGATCAATTATCAATATCAAATTTTTCACCTGGTGAATGATATCTCCCCGAGTTCAGTAATCACACCCAAATTCATTGAAAATACGTAACGATTTCTAAACGCGGATCGACCATGATCCTTTTCAAGGACCATGCTCGATCAAAAGGAGGGGGAGATGTCACAAGCTGTGACGCTTAATTAATATTTATAACCCTATTTATTATATTATTAATAATTAAGATATTAAAATGTAACGCTAGTATATAAAATGTGACAGGGTAAATTTTGACTTACCCATCACCTAAATTTTGAATTCCCGCGTCAGGGGTTTGAAAATAGTTTCTTTTTCTCAATCCACCGACCAAGAGCGAAAGTCACCTCGGCCAAGAGCGTTAATCAGAAACTGTAATTCATGATTATTTACCTTCCGATATTTGTATGCTTTTATGTTAAATAACATCCATCTGTCAAATTGAGTTCAACAACAACAACACCCTGGTAGTCAGAGAGCGGTCGTCGAATAAGAAGTCACCAGTACCTACTAACGCACCCTGGATAAACATCTATCACTAACTGTATTCCAAGCGTCCCACGTTCCCATGGTAACCGGCTACAATCCGAGATGGCGGGCCATGAACGCTCCGTGTGGCTAGGTGCAGCAGAGGGTTCCTTGAGAGTAGTCAACGCACCCTGACTCAGGGATCCTCCACCAATCATGGTTTTACCACTCTACGCCGCCATCTTCCTGATCACAATACAAGATGGCGGGCTCCGAAAATTTAGTAGTGGTCTCGTTTCTGATCGTCATCTTCCACTATGCAGCGGTATATTCCTCGACATCCGATGTGCAACCCGTCATACACGATACCAGCTACACTGTAAAAGAAATCAACGAAATTTTACATCGTCAGGCGTAGGAAATAAAAGGACCTTGCACGAACGTGGTAACTTTCCGCGGCGAGATGTAAAATCCCACTCTGTTGGGAATTTTAAAAATTCGACCGTAACATTTCCATCCAGAGGTGAAATTTCGAAGCTGCTAATGGGTTTTTACCTAGCGAGAGTAACAATAACCTAAAAATTTAATGGGAAAGCTTTGAAATGAATCCTTTGCAAATCTGACTTTCGTCTTTAATTGCTTTCTCTACATTTTCGCAGTACCGATTAAGTTTGAAGCTACATTGGATCATTGGATTGATTCATGGTTATCTATCTACAATAATACATTTTATTATTACAACACTTGTTAACATCAAAAATGTAAAATCACATAATTCCAAACATAAAATGACGAACACATTGTAATATTCAGTTCGGTACCGTGGAATCCTGCTACTTTAGTCCGTAAGATTACAACGACAGTTGGCGGAAAATTACCACGCTAGTGCAGGGTCCTTTTATTTCGTACGACCGACGGTGTAATTTTCAGTAACGAATGTGAAATAACATGCGCTGCCGCGGCGTATTTTATGCATCAGTGCAATTTTACCGCGACAGAATAAGTAAAATTTCGAGGACATTTTTTACAGTGTAACGACTCCATGACCACCAGGGCTGAGCCGCTACGTCAGAGGATTACCAAGGTTCTGGTACGCTGGAATGGTTACATAGGTGACGCCACCTTGAGGGAGTTTACGACTTCTGACCGGAAATTTTACAAGAGCGGTCTCAACGGTCATTGGCTGGCCTATCAATTGGACTTCGACCTCGAAATTCGGCCGCGCTACGAAAGACTACCGAGCAACGCGCGTTGGAAACTGTAAATCCGGTAACTTACGAAGATTGTTAACCTAGAATTTAGTTAGGGTTAGGCCTCCATGGAACCTTTCATCTAGCATAAAAGTATTCAAGTACCTATGAAAGGTTTCATGAGACAAAAAGTTCGAAATGCGCGAAAGGTCTCATTTAAGCTTATGCGCATGCGCGCTTGCGTCTGGCTGAGGTTAGGTTATTGGCGCGTCATGACATAATTATTATAAATCCACTCATGCCTCATGCGATGTTCCGTTCTCATTCCTTATTTTTGAATTTTCCCGCCAAACTGTAGTTGCAAACTTTCCAAGATTCATGAAACCGTCTCTTGTTAAAGTTTCATGAATCTTGGGATCTATGTTTAGATTAAGAGTCGTTATGAGAAATTGTACATTACTTGTATTCGATTGGCGGAAATAGTTCTTAGTTTTAGTCTGTAACAGTTTAGTTCGCAGTCCCTCTACTAGGCGCAGTAGCAGGAAATTTGGTAAACGTCGATTTCCTATGTAAGTTTTAGGATTTAGCGTAGAAATCGTGATTTTAGTTATGCCGATAGGGTTATGTTAATGTTTCGCGAATATTGTCAGGGAATATTGTCACATCTTTAGTCAGCGATGAAACTTTAGTTCATAGTTCTACCGGCAGTTGCGCTGACTCGAGGTTTGTGAATACGCCTTCACTTACGTTCTTGGTGACTTACTGGCGAGATGTGCCACTGATTTTCGTTTTTACCAAGGCTTGTCAGAGCCGAAATTGGGAGGCTTCGGATAGCTTTGAATGACCAGAAGGAATTAAAAGCTTTAAAAAATAAAATAATTAAAAACTAAAAGGCTCTTCTAAATAAAATTAATTGTTATTGTTCAATTTATCAGTGCCGTTGGATTTTTAAGAACCACCCCCGAGATTCCTTGCTCTTTAGCTTTTCTCTCCTTTTAGGTCTCTTCTTTTTTACAGATTTCAGAAATCTTTCGGACGTATTTTTTTTGCCGGGTCAAATCTTTCTTTTTTTTATCTTCGTTAGAGGGGCCTGGCTGGCGCCCAGGTTTGCAAATAAACCATAATTGCATACCCACGTATATACGTTTATAGATACGTATATACGTGTGTATGCACAACTAAAGATATCGGCCATTGACAGGTGGACATAAACCACTCTCGCAAAAACTACTCTATGGTCCCGAATCTATGTATGTACCCGGGTGTTGTAACGCACACTACTTACATTCACGCATACATGAAGTATAACGTGCCATGTATAGCGACTAGGTGCTCAGCGAACGCACACTCTTCAATATCATGTATGCGTGAGGTATAACGTACTGTGCGCAAAGGCTGGGGGGACTTCCCGATGGCATAGGGCCTGTACAAATATATGAGGAGCAAAGGCCTTATGATTGGATGAAAACAAAACGTGAATCTATGTGTACCTTTATGGGGCACATTTTATGCCATAGTATGTATCACATATACGCACCCCATCAAGATATATAAACCCACAAAAGTATGAGCACGACACAGTATGATTTTAATTCCGTCGCCGTCGGTTTGACTTTGAATCGCAGCCAATCACTCAGATTACTCTCACAGTATATTTTCGTCATTGCGTCGTAGTCAGTTCAATTTTTAAACTCAGGCAGTCAATCAGTTATTGAATCAGCTAATATAATTTTGATTCGTATGCATGAGTTATAACTCCGTATCACCCTAGAAGTATTTACTTGTTATGTTGAATTGGCTCGAAAATATAATATAGTGTAATTACGCGACACCAATTTTGGATTATCAGTTTGTTTGTGTGTGCATACGTGTGTTTCTGAAATTAGGAGCCTATTAGCACCTAGACTTGTCAAAATCTCATTTGTATGAACTATTTCCAAACAATATTAGTGCCACGTCTTAATGTGTAAACAGTCATAGCCGAAACCGAGAACAAGATCAACATCATCCTTGTATCATCATTTGGAATCTTTTGCTAACACTCGACCATAAAACATGCCGCTTAACCCTGGAAACAGTTGCTGACCGACAGACACCCAGTATTGACACAGTTTAACCAATAGACGGTATTTACTGCAGGACCATCAACGTGTTACTTCAATGTAAAACATTTCCGGAACCACAAACATCAAGTATTGACACAGTCTCCTACAGGGTTCTTCATTATATTTGGAAACACCATTGTATTATATTCGATCAATTACGAAACTCACCTTGCCTGTATTGTTCAAGGTGGAGTCAATCTGTGGAATTTCTCGAACTGCAGCTCTGACTAGTTGATTTCCAAAGACGATCACTTTTATTGTAAATTCTAAATAAATTCCTATCATTGTTCAAATTAATACCTCTCATTGGTTTTCTTCATCCCGCATTGAAATTCTTTACTTAACCATAGGTTTAGGAATTTCTTGCAAAACGAGGAATTTAGGGAAGTGTATAAGGGTTTAGTTAGCTAGTTAAGACGTAACAGTATTACTTATTTATGGATATTTTTACATCACCAAAATAAGGCCTAATCTAGTAAACAGTGACAAATGTTTTCTGTGAAATGCGCCTGATAAATTAAAAAAATGTTGAATAATTTCGGGGATACATTTAAAAAAATTTTGAAAAATCTGTTTTTATGGCTATATTTCTACAATCTACATAATGAAAAAAAATCACAATAGTAATTTATTTGTATTGCTAAACTTTGAATTTATAATATAATTTTCGATAATTCGATTTTTAATTTTATTAACTTGTTAAAAATATTACGTAAAAAAGATTCTAAGAGAAAAATTATTTTGAAAAAACAGCTGATGAAATAAAACACGGTTGGCAAAGATCTGATTTCTTCATATTAATTTGATGACATTTATATTCACTCAATAACAAGACAATTGAAATATTACAGAGTTTCTGTAAATAATATTTTATTCATTGTATTATTGAAGCCTTGAAGAAGAGTCCACGGCCGATAATCATGATTCAAATGATAATAAAATGAAGCTTGCACACAGACCGAATTATTTTTTTAATTTAGGAAATTAAGGAAGTTTTGTACAATTTTTTAACTACTATCTTTTCGTAGAAATAGCAAAGAAACAGTAATTTTTCTTTCTTGCGCATTATAAAGTGCCCGCATATTATGAATTTGTAAAATTCTAAGACTTTTTTCCCAAAAAGAATAAATTTTCAATGCAAAAAAAAAAGAAGATTTGTTGATACAAAAATGTGATTTATCCCCGAAGCAATTGAATTTTCGTGCAAGAAAAAATGAACTTTTGAATTTTCAACCAAATAATCGAATTTTTAAACAGAAAAGATTAAATTTCAGCCCAAAGGAGTTCCATGATCAATTAAATGTCCATTATGACGAATGTTTAACAAAACAGTTCAACTCTCAATAAAATCGTCAAATTTTTAACAAAATATTTTCGTTTTTTTAAATAACTGAGTTTTCAACTAGAATTATGAATCTTCAACAAACAGAAAAAGTTAATTTTATTAAAGAAGTGCAATTATCAACCAGGTAGTTGAGTTTTTAATAAAAAATTATTAATTCTCAACGAAAAATATTATACCGAATGGGTATATATAGTTGAAGTTTTTTTCTAATTCTGCAAAAATAATAAAGTTGTTTACAAACACTCCACGTTCTTTTTTACAATTTTTGAAATCTTGTTAAATGTTCGAATATATTTCAAATATTCTATCAAAATTCATGTCAAAATAAAAATTAATTTTCAGTTTTCTCCGAAATATTAAGAAAATTTGGTTGTCATCTTGAAAATAATCACAAATCTACATTTTAATTTTTGAAATTTTTTGCAACTTTCAAATTATTTTCAAAATTTTTTGAAAACTTCTAAGTATCTTTTAAGTTGATTTGTATTTTTCTCAACATTTTTGATTAAACATTCAAAATTAAAGAATCGCCTTAACATCTTGAAGATTTTTACATTCACATCCAATAATGAGAAGGTATTAGATTTGTGTAAAATTGGGGGCCCCCCCCCCCCCCTTTTGTCAAATGTCCACGATTTGAGACCCCCTGAACCCAAAAAACAGGTTTTTACAAAAAATTCTGTCTGTCTTTTAGACTTTCTGCACGATAACTTTCGAAAGAATTGACCGATTGGATTGGCGGTCCGTATACTCTTTTATTCTCCTAAACTAAAGGTCAAGTTCGTTAGCAATCCATTCTGGATAAAAATTCAAAAAGTAAGCGCATTTTGAAAATTTTGAAAACCATTTTTTTCAAAATTTGAACATTATATTTGCGGCTGTTCATAGTACTTGAAAATTTGAATAATTTATTCTCACGACATTTTTCGATAAAATGAAAATTTTCAGAGTCACAGCATTTTCAAAATCCAAAAGAAGGAACGAAAATTAACATTTTCAGCCAAACAACAGATACGAATAAAAGTCAAGACAGGAAAAATGTTTCTTTTTTTCACGCCCTACAAGAATGTCATAATGACTTTTTGATTTTTCTTGAAAAATCGAAAATACACATTTTTATTGCACAAAAAATAATGAAAAATCAAAAATGTAATTTTACGGTCCAACTATGCAAGATAAGACAAATGATAATGAAACAAAAATTGTACACTGAAAAAATATCTACAAATTTGTCATTGGTCACTTTTTGAAAGGATGTGTAGTTTTTGTTTTATTCGTAAAAAATAATATTAACAGTGAAAAGATCTGCCCGATAAGTGGGCACATTCTCATAAAAACTTTGCTTATTTAATTTCTGTTTCGTCTCGTGTGTGGGTCTTCGAAATTTTTTTTTTTTGTGTTCTCAATACTATTTCTAACGATTAAAACCATAAAATAACTGTCATTAATGCTCATGGTACTTGAAAATTTGTATTTTCACACTCTCATCCAGGTGAATTGAAACCAATTAAGTTTTTCAAACGTTCGGCGTTTTACAATTAGAAGTGTTATTCATTGATTAATATCTCAGTTGTGAAATTATAAAAATTATTTAATTTAAAATTTTTATTTAATTTTATTTTATTAATAACTATTGATAAATCTTGCAGTATTATTAAAACATGGCTTTATTTTAACAAAGAAAACTTGATGAAAAAACAATGACTGATTTTTTATTGCAATTTCATTCATGAAAGTGAAATTTTGTTCCCGTGTGAACCTCACTGTTTTATCAATGCGAAATTGTAAAAAACCCTGTAGTTGTATAATTATTCAAATATTCTTTAAACAAATTCCCTTTTTCTTTTTGACGAAAAAATTATGAAAGAATTTTCAACACAGTAGGAAGAATATCAATTGTCAAGAAGCATTGCATTCAAATAATTATTACCACTGAAAATTAATTCTGTGACACTAGAATCATTTCAACAATCACAATGTAGTGAGAAATAAATTTTACAAAGAAACGTTGTAGTTAAATAATTATTTGATTATACTTTCAAATTTATAAATTGTAGCTAAAGAATTCGTGATGAAACTCAAGGAAGATTTTCAAGAAATATTTTAGAGTTGATCAATATTTCAGCCTGGAACTTGGCATGAAGGGCTACCACTCGATTAAAGATTAACAGCAAAATCATAAATTCAAAAATCATAATATTCCTTTTCAGATGAGTTAGGTAGCGGCAGAAAAATAGGGAATTATAAATGTGATGTGTGCGACAAACAGTTTGGTTATATGAATAGTCTGTAATATCACCAGAGGTGCCGTGTTTTGCAGCAAGCTAATATAAAAAACCATTTAAAGTGCCCGATATCTTGCGAAGGTTTCCAGCAGGAACAGGCGATATTAATTCATTTCGAAGAAAAGCACTGTATTGAAGTTGGAACAGAAGTTCTTCACTTTCTCTCTGTTGAAGAATTTTAGGTTTGGAAACTTGAGACTGAAAATAACACGAAATCGAACTTCAGGAAACCTTATAGGTCATATTCAATTGCAGATGCTATAAAATCTAAATACATTTGCCATCTGTCAGGAGATTTTTTTGTCAAAAAGCTGGTCTAAAAGTGATAGAAGAAAACGGTCGTTGTGAAGTACAATATAAAAAGACTCATGTAGGACATGACAATGATATTGCCTATTTATCCCTTGCGGAATCCGAGAGAGTTGTGCTTGCTACTAAAATCGCGGCAAAAATTCCATTTAATTCAAGCTTAGATGAAATATGATATTCCTAGCAATATTCGTTAAGAGATTATGAATATAATAGATTGAATCTAGTACAGAAGCAGGATTTGTATAATATGGAACAATGTTTTAACCGGAACAGCTCATATGTGAGACATAAAAATGATGCAGTGAGTGTCGACGCTTGGATTAATGAAATGAAAGACACCGTTTGCGTGTTATACTATAAACCTGAAGACATTATACTTTTTTATTTTCAGATTATTTCGTGGAGAACAAAAATTAAATAAAATCGACTCCAAAGAGATGCAGGTAATATATACTTTTTAGAATGTGTGTATTTTAAA
The DNA here is from genome assembly GCA_932195095.1 of Andricus curvator. Lineage (NCBI taxonomy): Eukaryota > Metazoa > Arthropoda > Insecta > Hymenoptera > Cynipidae > Andricus > Andricus curvator. The sequence goes on from CAKNYM010050053.1 coordinate 207,818, forward strand.
TCATCCAACAAAAATATGTTACGTTATTTTAAATGATTAAAAATGTTTTCAGGTCGTTGTGTAGCAAAAAGCGTGTGTCTTGCTGCAAAAAACAGATGTGGCTGCTTTTGATTCTATGATTCTTAGATTTTTTAAATCATTAGAATTAAATCCAGTCACATCTGAATGTGCAAAGTATTTCAAGGAAAATTATCTCCTGAATGCAAAGGCCTGGGCGTACTACCACCATTTACATTCTGGACTTAATACGAATATGCATATTGAACAAATGCATAGGAATATTTAATATTTGCATTTGCACGGAAACCATAATAAGAGACTAGATAAGGCCATCACTGCCATCATAAAGTTCGTGCGTGACAAATTATTTGAGTAAATAATCACACAGACAACAGCAACATTTTGCTTAAAAATTGCACATCTCCGCAAGCGCCACAAGACTAGTGAAGAGTTTGATGTCAACTCAATAATGGCAACTGAAACGGCCCGGGAGGTGCCTTCTTCAACTTCTGCTGAGATCTATACAGTGGAAGAGCCAAGAAACGACTGCAACTGCAAATTACTTTGCTTCGCCTGCAATGCATGTTTGCACCAGTATTCCTGCAGCTGCTTGGATTCTGCAATCAAATGGAACACATGCAAACACATACACCTGGTTTGCCGTTGTTGGAAAAGCCTCCAGCCTCCTTAACGGAAAAAGCTTCCAGAATTTCAATCTGAAGGTAACTATACAATTTTTAATTGGCACTAAATTATTGTGGCTATGGTAGCTTTGATAGCAAGAAAGTAATAAAATTGCATTGCAATTGATGGCTGCCAATATAGATGACTCCCAATAATGTTTATTAAGTAATTAAACATTTACTTTTATTTTTAGTTAAAAAATGTTGATATTTTTAAAAGTTTATTTTTGCCGGTAAAATTATAACAAATTTTTCATATAAACCAAGGGAACTTAATCCTAATCCTAATATTTAATAAGAGACCTTCTTGAAAATTGTAAAAAAATACTTACCGACTGTTAGTTAAAATTCTTTCTTTCAAGCTTAAAAATCATTACAAGAAAATTATTAGTTTAAGTTTAAATTAGAGGACTGATATCTCGGAAAATACAGAAAATTTGGAAAAAGTTTTTCTGCAAAAGTTGTAGATCCAATCGCTATTGAAATTTGGTAAGAGCAACAGGCTTGAGTCCAGTAAGTGTTTGACCCTTCTGTGAATGGTCACGGAAATAGTATAAGTCAGACCCTTACTCCTTCCCACGGGCTTGTGGGGCGGGAAGGCACTCCTGTGACTGGTCACAGAAATAATGTTTTGTCAAAGCCGAATTCTTTTCCAACTTGTCGTTTGAAGCCGGGAAGGCACCTTCGTCACTAGTCACAGAAATAATAAAGGTCACATCCCTACCCCTTCCCAACGTCTCGTGGAGGAAAATAAATCCCTGTGATTGGTCACAGAAGTAATGTTGATCAAACCCCAACCCTTTCCCAACTTTTCTTAGAGCCGGGAAGGCATACCTGTCACTGGTCACAGAAATCGTGTTGTTCAAACACCTACCCCTTTCCAACGTCTCGTAGGGGCGGGAAGGCACCCCTGTGGCTGGCACCCCTGTTAATTTTATTATTAATGATATTTATTAATATTATGTATAAAAATAATATTTCATTATTAATTGTCACTTTGATGATCAAACCCTGTGAAGTTTTAATTATTTTAAGTTAATTTAAATCATTTCAACAATTCAAGAATTATAATTTTATAAACAATTTAGATTAACTTAAAATAATTGAAATTTCAAAGCGTTTGAGTATAAAAGTAACAATTAATAATAAAATATTATATATATAATATTATTCAATATTAATAATGATAATGATTAACAATTTAAGAATCGTTAATTTTCAGACCATTTAAAGTAACTCAAAATAAGTGAAATTTCAAAGGGTTTGAGTACAAGAGTCTTGTATATCAAACACATAAATTGAGAACCTCGAGAATCTAAGCAATTTGCCTACGTGACTTTCACTCAAGTTTTCATATTGAAAACTTGGGCGAAGGTCCTACGTGACAAATTGCTGTTTTTCGAGATTCTAAACGACGAGTTTACTCACCCCAAATAAACATCGCTTTGTTCCGACCCTTCCGTGTTGTCCCTTAGTGGACCGGTTAATTCCCTCAAATTTCCCCGGCTGAGTGACGACAGCCTGCAAACACGTGCTCAAGCTTGTTGACGAAAAAATTGCGACAGGCCTAGTCACGTACGCCAGCGTCTGTCTCTTTCCCACTAAAGCGCGCGCTTCCTTTCCTTCCACCGCTATTTCTCTCTCCTTCTCTTTTATCCCTCTCAGACGCCGGGACAGTACAAGCCGGGGAGCTCAACCAAATTTTAAAGGAATATTTTCGGCAGTTACTTTCCAAAATGTTCATTAATATTTATAAAAATTGCCGGTAAATTAGAAGAAGCGAAAGGGATCGTTTGAAAAATAATTAATGAATAAATAAGAGTTGAAAATAGTTGGAAATTAATTAAAGAAACAGTAAATTAAATAATATACAAACTCCCTTTGTTTTAAAAGAACATACGATTGATGTGCGTGTACACATGTACTTATGTATACACGTAAAAACAAAATAGTTAGATTAAATTAAATTATAAAGCTTTTACTTTAATATAATGGTAATCTTCCTTTTTAATTAATTTAAGCTACTTTCAGCACTCGGATTATAATGTTCGTTCGGCATTATATCAAGGGAAATGAGGATTATTATTTTGATAAAGTTTGTAATTATTTAACAATTAAAATCAATAAATAAAAAACGAACGACCATTCTACTTGCCCTAGCTTCATGGTTCCTTCTGGAAAATGAAGCTAGGATTGAAATAAGTACCCTGTAAAATTTCCATTAATTTTAGACTATTAATTATATTTTTAAATTCTAATTAAAACATTTTTAAATTAAGTAATTTTAACTTTGTGTAGCATCGCCGCGCGGAAGGCAGAGGCAGCGGGGCCTGAAAGGCAGTCCCCACCTCTCGGTTGCGACTCCGTTGTCGGTCTCGCAGCCAATCGCCGGGCTCAACGCCGTCCCTTCCGCCACAGGCCGCTCCGTGCGGTGGCAAACGAGAGTCGGGAGCGACTCAGTTCAACAGTTCGTTTACGAAATTTCGAGAGGATAGTCGCGCCAGCTCTGTTCTCTCACGCTGTGTGTAGAGTTTTTCCTACCTTCAGTTCTTCTCTTTCGTCATCACGTTTGTGTTTCGCCTTCGGTGATCCATCATCGCGCTTTAAAATTGTTTCGTTCTCTTTTTACATTCTCATTCTAATGAGAAGGTATTGGTTTTATGTAAAATTTGACATAGACGGTTTTCATCAAATCTCCACGTTTTGAGACCCCCTGAGCTAGAAAAAACGATTTTTACCAAGGTGTCTGTCTGTCTGTAGTCTGTCTGTCAGTCTGTCTGTCTGTCTGTCTGTAGCCACGATAACTTTCGAAAAAATGATCAGATTTGATTGAGCTTTGGCACACTTTTTTATGGCCTAAAAATAGAGAACGAGTTCGTTAACCAGCTATTTTGGATGAAAATCCAAAAAGTGAGCACATTTTGAAAATTTTTGAGATCACTTTTTTGGAAGATTTGAAAATTCTATGTACGGTTATTAGTAGTACGCAAAATGACGAACAAAATATTCTTATGACTTTTCGTGATAAAAAAAAAAATTACTGGAGTTATAGCATTTTCAAAATTCCAAAAAACAATCAATAAATATTAATAGTAATGAAATTAGCAATTCTTAAATTGTCAATTATTATTATTATCAGTGACATAAATAATGATTATCAGTTTAAAAATGTTCAATCTATAAACGAATTGAATGAACTTAAAATAATTGAAATTTGAAGAGGTTTGTGTATAAAAGCTGTAACATCACAGTTCTTAGTAATTACACATTTTTTGAGTTTCAAATGTATTTCGTATTCATTTAATTTCCAACGTTTGATAGCAGAAATGTTGTTATTATTAATAGTTTGTATTGGTTTTATGTGAAAGTTGACTTTCGCAGATTACATCAAATCTTGACGTTTTCGGACTCACTGGTTGAAAAAAATGGATTTGTCTTCGGTGTCTGTCTGTCGTTGTCGTCGTTTTTGTCTGTGAACACGATAACTTTCGAAGAAATTATCCGATTGAATTGTATACAAAAATATTGTATACAACAATCCCCAGGAATTGCCCCCGGCACATTTGACAAGCCTCGCACTAGCTGCAATTTCACAAATTTTCAAAAATGTTGCCGCTGAGACGGGGTTCGTTAAATTTGCTAGGGTTAGTTTTTGGGATTTGTCAAACGTTACTCCGATCATGGCTATATGCACCATGATCTCTCGAAGGTGTCTAGGGTGATAAGTTTTTATTTTAAATTGTTTTAGCTGTTTTAGTGTAAGGCATGTTAGACGGGGTTCTTAGGTTGTGCTAGGTGTAGTTCTTTGGGGTTGTTGAATATTATGGTGTTATTTCAGATACAAACTAGTCTTGGCAAGGTGTCTGTTGTGTTTATTTTTAATTTGGAGCTTTTTGGCAGTTTTAGTTGACGGCAGCTGAGAGGAGGTTCGTCAAATCTACTAGGGGTTGTTTTTTTGGTTATTGAATATCATTTTGTGGGATAAGGATATGAATAACAGTCGGATGAAGGAGTCTGAGGTGATTATTTTCAATTTCAGGGTTTTTTGCTGTCTTAGTTGAGGGGAGCTGATCGAATGAGTAATTTTTTTCTCAACTTTAGTGATCCAGTTTTCGTAGATAAAGTGTTCCAAATTTGCACTCTTTCTGGTAGTGTCAAAGGATATTTATAAGATTGACAATATTTTCTATTTATTGTTTCAATAATAAGTAATTAGTAGTTTTCCACAATCAAATTATTAATCATTTCAAATAATCGAATGAGTATTTTTTCACTTAGATTTAATTGCTCACATTTATCTAACTGAATTAGTAGAATTTCATTTTTAATTACTGAAATTTTACTTTTTCAGATTCTAAAAGATGACCGGGAAACTTTGGCTGAAATTGTTATGAAGGCATCCATCAGTTTATATTAGTTTTCTCTCTGCAATGCAAAAAAAACTTATCTTTTTTTTTAATCGGGTACTTTTTAAAACAATTCAGATGAATGATTCTTTCTTTTTGATTCTGATTAGAAGTTTCTTGTTGTTGTAAGGTCCGGGAAGAAAAACGCGAACAATTTCGAATTAAAAAAATGCCCCCGTTTTCTGGAAAATCAAATGTCTTAGTTCTTTTAAAAAAATGTGTGTTGTGTGGTAAAAAGTCTAAAAAAAATATTCCTTTCTAAAATGTAAAAAAAGGTCCTCTACTTTTCTATACTTTTCATTGAAATTTTTTCCACTAAAATTTATAATATTTCACTTTTTTTGTTTTATGCAAGCTAAATAGCTGAAGCCTTACCCCAAAGTCGACAGTGACATACAGTCGAACTTCGATAACTCGAACCACCAAGGGAAGCAAAAAAAACGTCGAGTTATCGAAAATTCGAGTTATCGGATAATTATATCTAGCGAAAATACGTGTCGAACATACATTCATTTCGGGACTTACATGAAAACAAAAATATTTAAACATAGTAAAATCGTCTAAGCCTTTGAACCATTGACAGCAGAGAAATTCTAAGAAAATCGACCAAGTATAAATAAGAATCACCCTAGTCTACATATTAAGGGGCTGTAGTGCATTTTCATTATTCACTTTTTCATAAAAAATATAACTTTTAACTGCATATGGAAGTTATAGTTACATTAAACTCGAAGCGATTCATGCCTGAAATCAGCAAAATCTTTTTTCCTACAATGAATATTTGAAAGAAGCGACACTAAGGAAAAATTAAATTATAAAAAACTTTTGTAGATATTGTTGGTCAGGTGAATATTGAAAACAATGAAGTTGTTTCAAACGCATCGGCAAACAATGGTGGCCCTCAGCGACTATTATAAAAAACATTGTTAAATAATTATTTTTCATAGAGTTTAAACTTTTTTCATAAAAGTGTTTTTTTTCATAAGGCATGACTGACAATATCATTTCATTTAGTAATTACCGAGAATTTTTTTCTTCACTCAAATATTGTATTGCAAAATATCGTACATTCTAGGCATAATTTTTTTCTCAACATACTTTAACGCTTACTAAATTCGAAAATAATGATCAAAAATTTGTGAAGAGTGAACATGGATCGGTAGAATTTATTAGAGGACGAGTTGTAATAGAATAAATATCGTCTGAACGTATGTATTATTCTATTCTATTGTTGAAGAATTGCTTTCAGTAATTTAAAGAAATGATTATATTTCCGCTTATGAATACTGCAAACTTTGGTTTCATAAGTTAGAATGAAGAAATTAAATTACCTTTTTAATTTACATCAATAATAATGTGGCAAATATACAAATAAATAAAATGAATAAATATAAATACATTATATATATATATATATATATATATATATATATATATATATATATATATAATAAAGAGGAGATTCAAATAAGATTGAGTGAGAGTCATTGACAGAGAATAAGATTTTTATTTGATAATAGCTTTGTCCAATTATAAATTATAGTAAGACACATTTGGATGAGATAATTTTTGTCATGTTGAATGTGAGAGATATGGGGTATTCCACCAGGGTGGTAGCTGTTTTAGAACCCACGTAGGAAAGTCTGAGGGGTTTCCAACATGTAGCACCCCATGAAAGGCTCGATAGTTACCGGGCATATATTCACCGATAAAATGGACTAAACTTACACTAGGATCTTCGACATATCGAATTCCAGTCATTAGATTTGCGTAATAAACATTACCGCCGCGATGTATAAAAATTTCGGACCTTTGATTCATTCTATTTGTTTTTGACATAATGCGATGTGGGAGTTGCGCAATGAAAGCCTTATCTCTTCCTGGTGATCCTGTTGGCGAATTAGGTTCAATAATTCGTGCAAACACGCGTTTTCTTTCGACAGGGTGTATTCGATTTGGACCGTAAATCTGGTAATTCCACTCTTCAACTCTACTGCTCTCAAGTACTCCATATTCGACATAAGTTCTACCTCTAATCCTTACAGAAACCAAGCTCCCTTCTACAATGTTGAAGAAATGTTCGATTGGTAGAGGGTGAACTGCACTTTCCGCAGCAACTAGTTTATTCAGACAAAAAGAGATTTATGAATTTTTTTTACAGGGTGAAAATATCTGTTAGGAAGAATTTGCTTAACCCTGCATGATCTTCAAAACGCATGATTTATGCAATGTAGGAGGTCAAAAATTAACAACTTTTATTCAAACAAGAAGTTTACTTTGAGGTTTACTTTGGAAACGAAATAAACTACAACATTTTTGTTCAGAGAAAAAAAATGCTACAGGCAAAGTATAAAATCCGGCAGTTCATATAATCCCCAGGACATATATGTCGTAGCATTTAGAGGATTCAGGCATTTAGCCGACTGTCTGCGTTCAGAAGAATTTAGGGCGAAATCTATACCTGTCGTTCAAGTGCCTGGTTTATTAGGCGTTCAGAAGAGTACATAACTATTCTTCTGAAAGTCTGACACAGTTTAGGCTTTTACAGGAAACCAACCATAGAGTATTAAAAAACATCAAATGGCTATTTAACATTTCATTTTCATGTTCAGCTAATTGATGAAATATATTTTTACAAAATAATAAGAGTAATGATTATATGTCATATATTTAAAAAGTCTCTGAATTTGAGTTCATGTTTACACAGGTTTCGAATCTAAACATTTACTTTTTATGTTGCAATTTGATCGAGGAAAGAAGTTAATGGCTGGATTCAACATTTTACACGCATTGTTTGAACCCTGAACACATTTTTTGTAGGATTTAGTGAATATTACAGTGTGAAATAGCCGTATTTACAATTTTCCTTGCACAAGTTACAATTTGAAATAGCATGTTAAATGGTTAATTTAGACATTTACTAAAAAATTAACACTCAAATTTACTAAAAAATAAAAAATTCTTCTTTCATTTGAAGTAGATAGTCTCTTTTAATTCTTGTATAAATAAAAATTTCAAACAAAAAGAACTACGTATAAACTTAACAAAAAGAAGAGGACATCGTACTCTAGCGGCATTTGAATATGAATATCCGAATGTTGAACAACTTTTTGCCCCTTTAAATGATTGTGCTTTCAAAGCTTTTAAACGTGGTTTACCTGACAGTATATCAAGCTTAGTAGAAGCACGTAACCCTCTAAGTTCAAACGCTGCTTTAAAAGTCGCGCTCGAGTACGAAGGAAGACAGCAGTTAAATTCTCAATTTCCTACAAACCCTTATCATAAATCAACATATTCTCACCCCAGTTATTTAGATTCATATGATCATAATCCTAGTGCTCATGTTCATTTTACAACGACTGCACACCCCTATGAAGCTTATGATAAAAAACCAAACAGAATTTCAGACACGCAGGAATTTTCAAATTTTCTGTTTAATTATATTCCTCCATACGAGCATCCGTATACATTTAACCTTTACGCTTATTTTCCAACTGCTCCTTTGCAAACTACAGGGTATCCTGATCCATATCATTCACAGGATGAAATCATCATTCAACCTCCTTTTTCAACAGATACAGACCATTTAAACTAATTATTTGTGCGTCGTACAGACGCAATGACCAGCACGGAAAACTAGAAGCATGATACAAGCTTACAAGTCATGAGAACACAGTGACAAATTTAGATTCAAAATTCGATTTAGAATCCCCAGCAATAGAATTTTCATTCCCTAGTTCCAACAAAACAAAAGTTTCCTATTTAATCGATACAGGAGCCGATATTAATATTATAAAATTAAATTCGTTAGACGGAGAATTATAAGTAAACGAAGATGAATCTATAGACATAACAGAGTTGACACAAGAAAGAATTTCCACTATAGGCACAATAAAGCTACCTATAGAAAAATCCTTGGTATTTTTTCACGTTGTCTCTTCAGATTTTCCTCTGCACACAGATGGAATTCTAGGAAGAGAATACCTCTGACAAGAAAAGGCTAAAATTTAATTCTGGCTTAATCATATAGTTACTCATTCGAACCCTTTGAAACCTATTCCTTTTATCAATAAGGAGTCCAAAATTGCGCAGGATCAGATAATTGATTATAAAGGAATGGAATTAAAACAAAAGTTCAATATAAAAACCGTAGAAGAACTTGAATTAGGTAGCGAAACGGAATTTGATCAAAGAATGAATTTATTTATAAACCGGGCTGAAATCGGACTAGATGAACTCGAAACTCAAGAAGAAACTAGTGAAGAAAATAAATATGCATATGCTCCAAAACAAGTAGAATCTCCCTCAAACATTTTTTAAAATCTTTTAACCCCCAATTTAGCAATTAAACAAAAGAGCGGTGCATCACCACAAGCCGCATTACCTCTATCACAAAAATCAACCAGAAGCATAGATAAGCCAGGGCCGCTAAATTCTGTAATAAATAACAAACCGCGATATGCGCCCACGTTGCAAGCGAAGTGCGAGTTGGGTACCAGGCGTAGTTGTTTCGACAAGTTGCATTCCAAAATTTCACAACTTAAATTAAAAGACTTTTTGAATGTATGGCGTAAAATCATTATTCTTATTATTTTGTAAAAATGTATTTCATTAATCAGGTGAACATGATAATGAAAATAAAATGTTAAATAGCCATTTAATGTGTTTTAATACTATATAGACCTCTATCACAAAAATCAACCAGAAGCATAGCTAAGCTAGGGCCGCTAAATTCTGTAATAAATAACAAACCGCGATATGCGCCCCCGTTGCAAGCGAAGTGCGAGTTGGGTACCAGGCGTAGTTGTTTCGACAAGTTGCATTCCAAAATTTCACAACTTAGATTAAAAGACTTTTTGAATGTATGGCGTAAAATCATTATTCTTATTATTTTGTAAAAATGTATTTCATTAATCAGGTGAACATGATAATGAAAATAAAATGTTAAATAGCCATTTAATGTGTTTTAATACTATATAGTTATATAGTTAATGGGTTCCTACAATTGCCTAAAGCATGCCAGGCTTTCTGAATGATAGCTGATTATTTTTCTAATTGCCTAAATAAACCAGGCACTTTTACGCCGGGTATAGATTTCGTCCCAAATTCTTCTGGACGCCGACAGTCGGCTGAATGCCTGAATCCTCTAAATGCCTACAACATACATAATGCCGGGCACAAGATATGTTGAGTATATAATCTTGATTTTGAATATAATGCTGCAGTTATAGAAGGGCATGATAAATTGGCGGGAACTTACAGAATTCAACACACGTATACTCGCTACTTATGACAACATGGCTCACTTATAGAATAACATTTTTATTCACACTAAACTTTGTTTTTTACGCATGAGTTTTTGTTGGTTTGACAGTTTTTTTTGCAGGAATATTAAAAAAAAACTAGTCTTCTTGTTGAAAAATCTTCACAGTATCATCAATGTTTAATTCACAATTTTCGTCAAATTTTGACGTTTTTTTTCAAATAAAGGCTTATTAAATTTTCAAGAGTTTCGCGATAGGCGATTTTTTAAAAACTACTTCAAACATTCTTTATTTGACAAGGAAGTTGATTTTCTTTCGACAAATTTTCAGAAGTACCATTTTTTTAAGATGTTTAGACTTAAAAAAATTAAATTAGAGTTTGTTATGTCTGGACTCAAGGCACTAACACCACCCCCTATTCTTGTATATATTCACTCATACCATGTATCACCATAGATATAAATACGACGCATAACGACCTGCGAGTCAGTCTTGCTGCTAGAATCGAAGCTTACACACTCTGTATATTCGAATAAATACGCTTTCTTAAAAATCATTAAACTTAAAATTAATCATAACATTTTGGCGATCCTGCCAGGATCAGCTCAAGTCGCGATTTTTTGAAAATCCTATCGACTGCTGAATCCTTACTACCAGAGAAGACTCCGGACATACACTACGGTGCAAGCCCGAAAAACTGATTGAATCCTGACTTTGCTACGGCAAGCCACAATCAATTAACAAGGATTTATTGAAAGGGTAGGTAACATGCCACCGTAATATCCCTACGAGGCTCTCGAACAGGAGGAAGAGACAACTGTCTAAAATTGCCAAGCTGAGGAACCGGAAATACGTCTCCGATTCGACATCGAGTTGCAGAGAAGGAAGAGCACCTACGAGTACTCGACCCTACCTGCCGGAAAACCCGAGTGCCACCAGCGTAAGAAGAAAGAAAACTCCAAGAACTCCAGAACGACGCAAACATTGTAAGTTTCAGTGACACATTTAGCAAGTAGTTGAAATATCAAGAGAATAAGTCCAGTTCACTGTCTGAGGAAGGAGACGGAGAGATAACCAAAAGTTAGTTCACTCTTCGGTCTGGCAAAGTTTGATATTTCACGTCTGGTTAGGCCTAGCACAACAGCCAACCAACCGTCCATGAAAATTACACCACTACTTTTGAATGGTAAGCCAGTTTGAAGCAACTGGATTACGTATTCACAAGTATTAAAGCACACTATATAATTGTTCGAACAAATATATAGGAAAGAACCATAAGTTTGTATTTTCAATACGTATATAATCCTGGATAGCTATAGGGATCAAGCTAGGTACGCAACTGACGAGACAACAGATACGGACGATACCTTTGACTCCCAATCCCTTCATTCACCTACTGCAATCATGCTACCAACCCCATTTTTGAACGATAAACATGAAGAAAATGTCATCACTCTTAACGACGTGGTAGGCATGATACAAGATCTGAAGCAACTCATACGAGAAGAACGCGTGAATAGCCAGAGAGAGATAGCGTCTGTCGCACGGAGGATAGGGGATATAGAATTTCGAACCTCAGACAATCCAGAGATAACGGAAGATGAGTCATCAGCACCTGAGAGAAGAGATGTAGACAATGCCAGTAGAATGATACGTATCGATTCATCGCAATCGACAAAAAGGGAATCAGACACCCGCAAACCGATAAAACTCGTGAGTCGGAGTGAACGTGAAATATTTATCGATGATAAAGAAATGCTTAAAGCTTTTGAAGTAGCCACGTTTATACCAACACTAAGTGGAGAGGATGATGTAGGAATTGAAGAATTTATTCGAAACGTTAAAAGAAATACAAATAGATGCAGTCAACCCGGCGCGCTACTGGATATAATAAGGGTCCAAAAAATAATAGGGAAAGCCGAAAGAGCTATAAGATACACTCAGATAAATTCATACGAAGATCTATATGATGCATTAAGAAATCACGTCAAACAAAGTTTTTCCACACCTGCTTTGAAAAGTAAGTTAGAAAATTGCAGGCAGGGTGTAAACGAATCAGTTCAGGACTTTGCATATCGATTTAAACAAATTGCAAGCGAAATAAACTATAATATTCAAGGAGAAGCCAACAGCCCCACATCTCGACACCTAAGGTTGCAAATAGCAGAAGAAGAACAAATTCAACGATTCATGAGGAACCTGCGACCAGACATAGGACTACAAATCCACATGAAAACTTTTAAAACCTTATCAGAAGTACAACGCCAAGCTCAAGACACGGAAATGTGGATCAGGGAACAAGCTACTTCTACTCGAAACTTGATTCCTCGCACAGTTAAATTCACACCTAAACCTAATATCTACAGACCACAAGCGAACACAACCAGCTCCCAAACCAGGCCACCAGTTTAATTCCCACCGCTAATGGATAGGAACAAATTAAGCTGCCACAAATGCGGCAAACCTGGACACTTTGCAGTGCAATGCATGACAAAGCAACAAAATTTTCACCAAGGACAATTCCAAAAACGACCACCGCAACCAGTGCGAAATATCACGGAACCCGAGGAAGAACGGGTGGAATGTTCAGAGATGAGAACCAGAGAGATAGAAGAACAATTAAACTACGAAGAGAGAGCAGAGTATCATCAATATCTGGACGACTGCAATCAATATACGGAGTACGAAACGGAGGATCCAAATATAGATTACTCGTCGACAGCGGAGCAGCTATAAATATAATCAAAGAAAAAATACTTCTCCCAACTGATCCAGTGCATAAATTTAATAAGACATTCGTCATGGGATACGAGAAACATAAGTCGGAAAAAGTTGTATACCTGACCTATTTTGGTAAAAAACAACTATTTCACATAGTGGACAACGAATTCCCCTTGCCAGAAGACGGTATCATAGGACGGCAATTCTTTAACAAATACGATCGCTATGCCTTGACACCGCAATTTCTGATCATCAACAAATACAAACTACCGCTTCACGACGACGGAGAATACATTAACGGTAAGACCACGCAAATATGTAAAATCGAATTGACTGAGGGAAACCAATTGATTTGGATTGAAAATAATGATAAAATACCGGATGGAATTTTTGAGATAAGAAATAACCAGATCAACCTACCTCTATTCAACTATGAAACGAAACCTATGGAAATCCCTAAAAAAATCAATTAAGAAACCATCAATAAAATTACCACAAGATTAACTAACGTACAGAAGGAAGATTTATACACTGAGCATCAGGAAAAAATAGACGAGTTGATAAAACTATCAAAAATTGATCATATCGAGAGAGAAACGAAGGAGATAATTAAGAAATTAATACTAAAATACCAAGAGGTTTTCACCTTAGAAAAAGAACTCTGGTAAAATAATAAATCTAAGATTACATAAATTACCAGAAAACCACAGAGAATTCTCGCTAGAAGAAACTGAGAAACTCTTAGCAAAAGGTGTTATACGACATTCACAGTCGCCGTTTAACTTCCCTTTATGGATAGTCCCAAAAAAGGGAAATAAGCTGCGAATGGTCGTCGATTATAGAAAGATTAATAAAGATACGGATCAGGATGCCTACCCATTACCCGTGATAGATGACATATTGGACAAACTAGGTAGAGCAAAATTCTTTTCCGCATTCGATCTGTCTGCTGGATTCCATCAGATACCAATGAAGGAGGAGTGCAAAAAGTTCACTGCCTTCTCCACTTCACAAGGTCACTTTGAATATAATCGGATGCCCTTTGGTCTAAAGAATGCCCCTGCCACATTCCAACGGATGATGGACAGAGCATTCCACGGATTAATTGGAAAGAGCTGCTTTGTATACATCGACGATATTGTTATCTTCGGAGAAACGATAACCGAGCATAATGATAACTTAGAGATTGTCTTACGAAGAATAAAAGAATTGGGACTGAGACTTGAACCAACAAAGTGTGAATATCTGAAACCCGAGCTGGAATACTTAGGACATTTGATAACCGCCGATGGCATAAAACCAAACCCAGTTAAAATAGATGCAATAAAGAATTTCAGGAAGCTAACGACAGTGAAAGATGTACAATCATTCTTAGGCTTGGCCGGATATTATCGAAAGTTTATCAAGAACTTCTCGAGTATAGCTAGACCTTTGACAAGATTAACTCAGAAAGACACCATCTTTGATTAGACACCGGATTGTGAGAAATCATTCTACGACTTGCGTCACGCACTCACATCAGCACCAGTATTGAAATTCCCGGACTTCAGCAAGCAATTCATCTTGACAACTGATGCATCGAACCAAGGTCTTGGTGCGGTGTTATCACAGGACGGACACCCATGCCTGTTTATCTCTCGCACACTGAATAGAGCTGAAGAAAACTACACCACGTCTGAAAAAGAACTATTAACCATTGTATGGGCAATGAAAAGATTGAGACAGTATCTGCTGGGAAAAAGGTTCAAAATTCAAACAGACCACCGAGCCCTTGTCTGGTTACATAACGTGAAAGATCCGAGCTCACGACTCCTTCGTTGGCGCTTACGTAGGGAAGAGTACGATTATGAGATCGAGTATGTGAAAGGGAAAGAGAAAAAAGTTGCTGACTCTCTTTCTAGACTATTCCCATTGGCAATCAAGGAAACGACAACGGATGAAAACATCGATGGTTTGGAGAAGGGTCTTCCGGATACACCAACAGAAGATACACATATATCAGAAAACGAATCCGAATATGAATATCCACCTACCGATGAGTTCGAAGAAACCACAGATTCGGAACCAGAAGAAGTAGAAGCTGTAGCAACATCGCTGATAGAAAGTTACCACCAATGAAAAAAGAAACCAACGCAACACAATACTAAAACAAAACCGAATGTTGTTGGTAAACTTTGAAAAAGTGTTACAAAGGAATATCTTCAACCTTATAATGAACACATTAAAACAACTACGCTTAACCAACAATCTAACGAAAACATAGAAAGGATGCACTCTACTCTGAAAAATTTGATCAAAACCACCATGGCCGAAAATGACAAAGAATGGGACGATAACATACAATTTATAAACTATGCAATCAACACGATGGTGAACCAAACGACTGAACATATACCTTTTGAAATGATGTTCGGCAGACAACCAAACATTCCGTCAACACTAGCTAATTCTCCGACATTGACATATAAAGATTTAATTAAGAAATGGAAAACTAAACATGACTTTCTTATAGAAAAAGCTAGAGAGAGAATGGAAATTGAGATGGAAAAGACTAAGCGCAGACGCGATGAAAATATAGTCAGGAAACATCCTGTCTACAAAGTAGGAGATTATGTGAAAGTTCTGAATAATGCCAAGCAGAATAAACTACACCCATCTTTGGAAAGGCCCTTACAAGATCACTGACATGACCGAAAACAACAACTTGATGATTGAAAAAAACGGAAAGATACAACGTATGCACCTCGATCAATGTATGCCTTATTTTCTAGATGAAGAACCTACTGATGCTCCTGGTACTAGTGGCGGCAAGTAAAGCAAACTACACCATCGAAAGGCTCAATGGGAACGTGTACATAGAAGAAACGGCGAAAGTGCACCTGTACCACGAAACTTGGAATCTAATCATTGGGATAAACTTCACATCACACGACTCAAGAATCCGAACTATCAATGAGATGATACATCTGATAGAATCAACTTGCGACAAGGAGTGCGCTTCCAGTTACGAAGTGCGTCTGGTAAGAAGTCATTACAACAGGTTGACGTATAAGAACGATATTTTGAAGAAACTCTTAGGAAAGCAAAATAGACAAAAAGAGGGCTAGTGAACTTTATAGGCGACATCTCAAAAAGTCTATTCGGCACATTAAGTGAACAAGACTTGTCACAGATAAACCATGAATTTGATCAGGTATATAAAGATAATAAAAACTTAGCTACTGTTCTCACGAATCACACAAGGATATTGAAATCAATATTAGATTCATCTTCAGTAAACCATAAAGAACTGTTAGAAAATAATAACATAGAAAGAGAGTTAACACGCAACCTTACTAAAGCCATGAATACTGTAACCACCAATAACTTCATAAACAGCAAAGTGGTATTAATAGCATTATTGTTAGACGAAACGAACGAAGACATTGACACGGCAATAAATGCCTTAAACGACGGTAAACATGGTATAGTACATCCACAAATCCTTACCCCTGTTATGTTAACCACAACGATTAAAGAATTTGAACAGAAAGAACGATCACGATATCACTTCGACGCGGACGAAGAAAACTACCAACACATCATAGATATCAGTAAATTATCGGTTGCAATAATAAAGGGCCTATTCACGTATTTTCTGGAAATACCGGTATTAGAAAAGGAGGAAGGTTTACTCCAGCATATTATTCCCATCCCACACAAAATAGAGAAACTGTATGTATCCATTGTCCCAGATCACGATTTTATAATCAAATATAGAGACTCATACGTACCCACGGACCGAGTACTGATGGATAGTTGTAGAGAAATAGCAGAATATAAAATATGTAAAAGGAATCAACCTAGCATTAAACTATTAGACGGCGTTACTTGTGAAGCATCACTTTTCAATCGGTATGCAAAAACACATTGTAACAAATCACCGTAGTTTCTTAACCGAGAAACATTTATACCTACGATGGATGGATACATAATTATCCCTCAGACAGAAATTAACCTAGATATTAGTTGCGATGATACAATTAAAAGCGAAGCCTTTAACCAACCCGTAGTGATAACTGGGCATCGATGTAAACTATATAACAATTATGATGTATTATATCTTAACAGTAAGAAAACACTTAAAGAGGTTAAGTGGCTGAATGTCTCGTGCGATAATAATTATTCGAAAGAAGATTTAAACAAATAAGAAAGCAAATTAATACAGTTGCCAAAATTAATAAATAATGAAGAATTAGAACATGCTAGGCTCAGCCTAGATGATTCAGAGAACCTCTTAGCTTATTAGACTATGCTTATTGTGTATCAAAAATCAAGTAACCAACACACCTGTAGTAACATATAATCGACCTCGCACAAGTATACTTGAGGACTACGAGCGGGTCCCTACTATGAAATTTAGGGACTAAATTTGGTTTAAAAGGAGGGTTGTTATGTGTGGGCTCAAGGCAGACACCACCCCCTATTCTTGTATATATTCACTCATACCATGTATCACCATAGATATAAATACGACGCATAACGACCTGCGAATCAGTCTTGCTGCTGGAATCGAAGCTTACACACTCTGTATATTCGAATAAATACGTGACGTGATCACTGATGTCGTCACAGCTTTTTTAAAAATCATTAAACTTAAAATTAATCATAACAAGTTAGATAATAAATAATTTCACTAACATGATCGGTTAAATAATTCAGTATTATTATTTTAAATAATATAGTCTTTGAATAATTCTAGAAAGTTGCGGGTTTTTCTGAAATATTAAACATTTTGTCACGTTTTCAATTATTGTGAGGTAACTATGGATGCAATTATTTGATAAGTCATGGATTCTGAAGTGTTTTTTTAATAATTAATTTTTTGTACGACAATAACTCATGAATTCCCAAACATTCTTCTAATAATTAATTTTTTGTGCAACAATAAATATTTGTTTAAACAATTTTTTCTCGTCAGTAAATCGTAAAAAGTTATTATTTATCGGGAGGAGTGATACAGTTGATGAATTTCAAGAATAAGATTTCTAACTCAACTCATTTAGCAACAATTTGAGCAATTTTTATTCATTAAAACAATTATGCCCCTGTTAATCGTATAAAGCCTTTTTCTGGAGTAAATTACACAATTATGAAGGGTAAAAGTAATATTTTTTTTTCAGAATATTTTGCAATTCTTTGAACAATTTTAATGTACTTAAACCATTTTTTATCCTATAAATTGTGAAAAGTTATTTTTTTCTGAAGGTAATGTCATAGATAATGAATGTTTTGAGTGATATTGTTTGTAAAAGACAGCAATTATTTAAGAAATTAATATCACTTGCTTCTCCTTTTCACTGCTAAATATGTTAAGTTAGGAATATTATTCTTGTACATAATCAACATTTTTTACATAAAACTGATATTTTGAATTTTGTGGGGCATTTCCGGATGCAATACAAGGTGGTTGGGGGCGTCAAAATTAAAAGTTATAACGTGAAAATAATTTCTCGAAGATTCCGTGAGAAATTTTTATCTTCAATTTAAAAAAGTTAACAAACAGTACTTCTTTTTTCCTGAAACAAATAAATTGGGGGAGTGGGTATCTTTTGCCAAAATTCTAAAGTTGAATGCATCAAACCAATAAGTGTTTATGCGCAAAAAACGAAGTTCAGTGTCAATCAAAATGTCATTCCAGTATGCCATGTTGCCACAAGTAGAATTCCATAAGGGGGCGTTCACTTTGCAGTTTAATTACAATTTAAATTTTTGAGATATAGGAACAATATTTTTTATTATGAAAGAGCAAATAAAAAACTATCGATTGGTGTAAAAATTTGGAAAATCTATTCTTTACGCATTAGGTCCCATTCTTCGCTGACGATCACATATATAATGCCTAGGGATTATACATAATACCTAGATTATATACTTTGCCTGTAACATATACACATGGAGATATGTGACTAATGAAATTGACCAATAGTGTTACCTGGAATAATTGGCTTTGTTACAACTTACATGTCATTATGAAATTGCATATTTTTAATAATTTTTCTCAATTTCCCAATGAAATGAAAAAAGCGAATGTAAGACAGAAAATCCTGAGGAAGGCGATCACCCGTTTTGCTCTAAATTATCATAAACTTAAAAAATTCCAATAAAATTTCACTAATTTTGTGAATTTTTATGAATTTCTGAAATTGATACAATTTCGTTTTTTTTTCTTCTCGTAAAAACGATGAGGTCGGTTTGAGTTTAAAAACGGAAAGGCTACAGCATTTTATTCAGAGAAAAAATGCGAAATTTGTTTTCAAAGGTCTTCCAGGGCCAACGCCATTCAGAAAGAACAATTTATTGGCGGTTATGAAATGAAATTTCAATTTTTTTTTTCTGGATCACAACAACTTTTTTCATTTCAGAAAATTAATATATACCATTATTTTGAGGATTGAGGCCTCGTGCTTCCATCTGCTGTGACATCCTCTCCAAACGGCGCATTCGTGTTGTGCCTGCTTCTGTGAAATATAATATAGGGATTTTTATTCAAGAATGATTTTTAACGAACCTCAAAAATTTGCTATTTGTCCAAACTGAAGATAGCTCAAATGTATCCCAAAGGCAGTTAATATTAACCGAGGCACCAAATTTCGATGGAATAAATCCATTGACATGGTTGAAAATATAGTATTTCTGCTCATACTTCAGAATGAACCAGTCAATTTGAAAAAGATAAAACAAAGTCATAAATTATTTGTAACTATATTTTTGTCACGTATAAATTACATCAAAAATTTTTTTCATGAAGGACTTTTTGCCAGTTGTCCATTGTAACTTCATGAATCCGTTTCTTTTTGCTCTTGAACTTTCTGCAAACACGTTTGACCCTGCGGAAACTACATTTTCAAGATTTTTGTAGGCTAATCTAGTATCTTTGTAGTACTCAGTTTTAGCATTTTTCAAAACAAATATCCGCTATATTGGATCCGTAATTTTGAATTTGTAACTTTTAAGTTCCAATTCAAAATCAGCGACCCCAAAAACACCCTTATAACAAATTTCAAACCAACATGTAAATTTTCACAACCTCGACCGTCATATTGGATCCGTCATTCCGAATTTTTAACTGTTGATGTTAAGTTTAAAATCGGCGACACCAAAGCTTCCCCCATTCCAAGTTTCATACAAATGCCCATGTAGAAACCTATATGCGTCTATTTAGGTCCTGATCTATTTTTGCAGTCAGGTTTTAAGTGGTTCCTGATTAAGATAGAAGAACCAAAAAATTCTAGTCAGGCACTGGTCAGGCATTAGTCAGCATACCAAAGATGAACTTTCTGAAGATGGCGCTGCAATATATATATATAATGCAGTGCTACCTTCGGAGGTATGTATATACTGAATAATGCTTCAGTAAACAGGCAAATGGCTGCACAAACAGCACGTGACAGCAAACTAATAGTTACTTGTGAAACAAGGACCCTGAGTGGCACTTTTAGAGCCGAGTGTGAAAGTTGCAGTACGAGGCAAAGTTCCACTCAGGGGCCAAGTGTCACACACTATTTGTTATCACACCAGTCATCATGAATGCAAATAGCTTGCATAGAGTCCTAATCTAAAAACCCAAGATGGAATCCAATCCAAACCAGTTCAATGCAATTAATTTCAATACAATCCAATCCCATTCAATTCAATTCCATTCACATTCCATTCAATTCCATTCCATTCAAATCAATTCCCTTCACTTCAAATCCATCCAGTTCAATTCCAATCTATTCCATTCAATTAATTCCAATTCTATTCAATTCCATTTGCCTCCATTCAATTCCATTATATCATTCAATTCCATTCAATTAACTTCCATTTAACTCCATTCAATTAAATTCTATTTCATTCAATTTCACTCAATTCCATTCAATTCCATTCATTTACATTCAATTTTATTTAATTTCCAAGACGAAGGACGAGTGCTGCAATTATTTTCACTAGGAAAAATGCCACTTAGTGGCGTCTACATGCCAAAGTTGGGATCACTGCACTCATCGTACCATAAAGTACATATACAAATGTCCGCCAGCCAATCAGATCACAGTGTCAGTTACTTTATAGTACGCTGTACCCTAAGTAAAGATTTCACGGCCTAGGCTAAGAAGTGATATTTTAGATATCGTTCACGGGTACCTAAAATCGCACTAATGAAGGCGGTGTCATAAAAAATTTATTTTCATCTGAAGAATCCGAGAGTTTAACACCTATAAACACGTGTTTTCAATGAAAATAACACCACCTAAATTTTTATCAAATAATGTTTAAGTAGTAGTTGTGTTAAATTCGAATTATTATATTACTGGATCGGGTGTTCAATACAAGCAAACAATTATAACTAATTCATTTTTTCACCTCTCGCAATAACTTTATTTTGTTCGAAATAAAGATAAAATTGTTTTTAATATGTGAAATATAAGAAAAATAGTAAAATAGGCTTTATAGTGTATTTTTCAAAACAGCCCTGCTGAAAGTTTCATCGCTGGAGAGCCAACAAACTTCAAAAGAAGTCATCGAAAAATAAAAATTTCAAGCATAGTTCATACGTCCAACAGAACATTATTGAAGTTATCAAAAGTTACCGGTTAACTAACCCTTGTTTGACACACTGGGATGTAAAAAACTCCACGACCATTTTTCCTTACTTTTATCATTATTTCATTATTACTTAATTTTAATTTTTGGCTATATAACCTACATAATCCTTCAAAGTGAACTCTTAAGATGATCTGATACAATTTTCAAGAAAAAATATTCAATGAATTATTTTTTCAAACAATTTTTGTCGCTATGGTGTAGGTCACCCCAAAAGTGTGTCAAGTAAGGTTTAACATAAAAATCTGAAATTTAACAAATTTCTACAAATTTCATATATAAATGTCTATTAATTTGAGAAATTTGTAAAATTTGTCTTGTTTTGAATAATTATAATATACTAACGTATAGTTCTGGAAGTTGAAGCGTGATTCCAAAAAGTTGAAGCATGGCCACCGGTTTCTCTCTGCAGTGCTAATACATGAGGTAAATTTGGCAACCAAGTACCTCCAGCTGTAAGATAACATAGTGATTTTTATTATCAAAAGTCACCGGCAAATTTCCATAAAACTCTCTGATTAAAAAAATTCACATTAATTTTATACACTTCCACAAATTTCATAAATTTCGTTAATTTTTATGAATTTTCACAAATTTCAGAAATTATTCTGCCGTGATTCGGAAAAACAACCGTTAACTGCAAAATAACGAAAAATGAGTTTTTATATCGTTGAATTTCGAAAAAAAAACTAAAAAAACTAAAAACTAAAATATCAGGCTACCTCGAGCCGTCGGACAGTGGGCCCGGATCCAAAATTCCTGGACAAAACCCAGAAACTCGTTATTTTTTCTTAAATTTCATATTCACGGCTCTTGGGGTCACTTATTACGAAAACAAACTTTAAAAATTCCAAAAATCAATATTCAAAATGACAGACATTTTATGAATTAGGGGGTTTTTAAGGTCGTTGATCACGAAAACGTTCTTGAAAAGTCAAAATTAAAAATGGCAGATTTAAAGTAGCGGACTGCATAATAAAAAAATTAGTCTAACAGTTTACAATTGAAAATTCAAAAAATATTCACAATTTCAATAATATGTAATATTTCAAGATAATTCTAATTCAGTTACTGAATAATAATTTGTACTAAATCAATTATTACCAATTCTTTTAATATGAACGGCGTTCTCTCAAATTACGGTAGGCCTGTTTCTGAGGTCCGTAATTAATATTTCAATAAGCTTTTGGCAGATAGGACAAGTTCATCTGTAAGTTAGTCAATAACAACCAAAAAAGTTTGGAAGATGAATTAGAATCCGCGATACACGTGAATAAAGATTCAAACCGTTTTTTTCTCGATTTTCTCGTTTTTTTTTTTCATTTTGCAGTTGACGGTGTTTTTACAAATTATAGAAGTTATAGCCTGAGCTATTGCATATGCATTCAGGAGAACTGTTATTTACAGTTATCGGTAAATTATTACACATTTCCATGAATTTCCATAAATGCCCGTAAATTCCCACAAATTTCCATAGATTATCATTCATTTTCACAAATTTTATAGAATTTTATAAATTTCTAAAATTGACAAAAATGAAAAAAAAAAATTTCTCGTTTACTTTAAAAAATGGGAAAGCGACAACATTTTCGTTTCATGAAAAAAGACGCGCAATTACATTTCCTATACGAATATGTACTTTTTAAGTTTTAATTTAGATTTTTTTTAAAGCTGAGCAATTTTTTGTCAGTTCAAAAAAATTATAACATACTAACCTAGAGCTCCTCCACTGCGCTGCTGCCCCCGCTGCCTTCCTGCACCCAGAAAAAAAATTTCTTCATTCAACAAAATCGTTTTGTTGGCCGCATTTGGTTGATTTCAGACAGTATTTTTGTTAAATGAACAAAATTTTCGTTTAGATGACCAAATTCGTTTGGTTCAATCAAAGGTTTTTGTTGAATCGTTTTGTTAATTCAACCAAAATATTTTGTTGAAAGCATCTTAAGTCTCGATGAACCTTATCAAAATAAGTGCGGAAACAGAATCGATTGGGATCAAGTGATTATATGAAAAATACGTAAGATTACTAATTGAACTTTTGTGTGTGCGCCTACGATTGCGTGATTAGGTTTTTAATAAAAAAAAAAGATTTTTTGAATAAAATAAACAAAGGATCCAGCACAATTTACATTGCAAATGGCTTGCCGTGGAATTTTCTATTTATGTGATATTTGGTAGTTGAATGAACAACTAAATAATTCACACAAGATGACACGATTTCATGGTAAGCCATTTGCAATGTACATTCCTTTATGGCTAGATGAACTACAAGTTTTGGTTAAATCAACCATGCTCTTTCTTTAGACCAGCAAAAACACTTAATGGAGTTAACTAAAATATTCTCTTCGATCGAGGAAAATATTTGCTTGGATTAACCAAAAGTTTTACTTAGACTAACCAGAATATTTGCTTGTATCAACCAAAAGATATGGTATAATCAAGCAAATTTTACTAACCAACAAATTTTCTTGGGTTCACCAAATATTTTGTTGCCCATATAATAACCAGATTCGAGGGTTGATTCAACCAAAATTTTGTTCATTCAACCAAATAAAAAAAAATCAACCAAACAAAGAGAGGCAAAATGTAATCCTAAATTCAGTTTATATTAAAAAAATAAAGAAGGTTTCAAATTTCGATGAAGTAAATATATTTTAAGAATCCAGGCTCACTGAATTATGCATTTTTACAGTATTATAATATTTTGACTTCTTATCGTCAATTGAAAAATTTGCAAACATCAATAACTTTGAACGTTATTTGGAGATCAGTAAGAATTTACCGGTTCATTCAGTGGAGTTCCAGCACTGGTTTCTTAGTACCAGTAGTCACCTGGTCGTACGCCTTGTCGTCTGTCAGCTGTTTAGGTTTGACACTTATCATTTATAACTATTGTGGTAACAGTAGTAAAATTATCTTTTGAAATCCGCACTTTACTCTCACAACAATAAATGAAGGCCGGGCTGCAATATAATGGGATATAATATGTTGCGCCTAATTGTGAGAAGGCCCCTCCTTATGTCAAAGTGTCGCGTCGCTCGAAGTCAAACCCAAGTGGTCAGAGGCCTTCTCATTTTCAAGCCAAAGATTCTATATCCCCTGCTCATTGCAGCCAGGCACCAAATATTTAAAAAACAAACACTAGTAAACAATAAGGTTCGTTTTCATTCGAGAAATGCCAAGATCTGACCGGCGACGCGCGCGTTCTAGACGACGGGAGGTTCAAGTCTTGCCTGCGTGGAGCGCTATATCACTGGTTCAATCCATCATTTGACGACACTGGTATATTAAGTAACGCTATTTTAGTTGATTCACTTACTGGTTCAACTAGTAAAAGTGGGAAAATCACTGGCTCACCAGTGATAATTAAAAATACTGATTCAAACAGTGACAATTTCACTGGTCCAGTTTAAGAGAGAAGGTTGAAAATTCAATGAAGCACTTTCTGCCTATTGTTCATTTCCCGGCATTTCCCTCGATGTCAAAAAGAGCAAGGCGAAGTTTACTCTCTTAGGGAGTGTACGTTCAATAAATGTTTGCGCTATTCTGCGCATTTTCATATAATTATGCAAAAACTACGAAAATCAAAGAAATATATAGATATTTATATATGGATGCCTCCATTCGTGGAGATATTTCGCAAAAGTCCGACCTCTGGACCATCAGTTGCTCAGTTTATGGTGCTGCGAGAGCTCTTGTTGACTCAAATCGTAGCCTAAGACCGACGATGGATCAAAAGACCAAAAGACGCTTGCATCAACTGAACAAGAAAATTGGACCGGCAAGACAGAATGCGTCCCGTGTTCAATGTGTGATTGACTACACAACATCTGGTAGACCGTTCACGGTAAGGGTATGCAAATTCGCCCAGGAACTAAGGATCTTGAATCAAACACTGAACAAGTCAAAGCTGCTGACAATCAAGCAGCATATTGTTGACAAAATACGGCTGCTTTCTGAGGCAAGAAGGAAAATACAGAAGAGGGAGAGATTGATCACGGAGAATCAACAATTTCTCGCTGACCCATCGCGCCTCATCAGCGATCTCCCTGTTTCTGAAAAAAATCCACCCAAGCCCAAGGAGGTTGAGACTTTACGAAGAGAGGTATACAAGATCCCGAAAACACTCGAGTTGAAAGAAGAAGTTTGCTTTTACACACCAACATTTGGCCCGCATATTCACCTCATATTTAAAGTCGGAGGCGCCCATTCCGCAATGGCTGGTGTTAGGACGCAATATACTCGTACCGAAAGACGGCAACTTGGCCAACCCAGAGAATGACAGGCGCGTCCTGTCAATGGCCTGGATTGACTACCGAAAAGCTTTCGATTCAACCTCTCATAGACTCATCATCTCTCTGTTGGAAAGCTTGAAGGTACATCCACACATAGTGAGATGCATAGAGAGATTGATGCCTCTTTGGAAAACTAGATTTACTATCTCATCTAGAAATTATCGTGTGACAACGAACAACGTTACCTTCCATAGGGGCGTCTTTCAGGGTGATACCATAAGCCCTTTGCTATTTTGCACCACACTTCTGCCTCTATCTCTTGCCCTACGAAATTCTCCTGGATACCTCTGTGGCGACAGTAATCAGCGCGAGCATAAGGTCACTCATGTATTTTATATGGATGACCTGAAGATCTATGCCTCTGGTAAAAGCAAACTTCAAACTGGTATAAATATCGTCCAGAACTACACAGGAGAGATTGGGTTGGACATTGGTTTGGACAAGTGTGCCAAAATTAGTCTGAAGAGAGGAAAGATTAGCGGCGTTCCCAAGGACCCTGAGCTTGTGGATATGAGTGTTATTGGACATCTGATTACTTGAGAGACCCATACATACATGGGCGTGCCTCAAAGCCGCATTCAGGACGTAACATCAGTGAAGGAGTCTCTCCAAAGCAGATACAAGCATCTTCTTCGACAGATTTGGTCTTCCAATCTGTCGGCGCCGAACAAGGTATCTGCGACTAACATGCTTTCCGTCCCGGTTAAACTCTACTCGTTTGGGGTGGTTCAGTGTTTTCATAACCGAATTGCTCTAAGTACAGCTTACATCGTTGCGAATGTCAGAGATCCTCTCCTAAAAATGGTCAGGAACCACGTGATGATTGGCGAAGGAGCGTTCCTTTACAAAGCCGCGGAGCAAGCGGCCGACAACCGTGGCCTGAATTTTAACATCAGAAGTGAGGAAAGTGCATTTCTCCATCTAGATGCTTCACTTCTGGAAGCCAAAGTGAAGAAAGCAGAGGTTGAAAAACTTCACCAACAGCTACTCGACAAGAAAATGCACGAAAATTTTCACAGGAATATAGAAAAACAGTCCTGGTCGGATTAGCAAACTTTTGCTTTCCTCAGATCATTAGGGCTTAATTCAGGTACAGAGCGTTTTATTTTTCGCATGCCAAGAGGGTGTCATTTCCACCTTAGCATACCGTGACCGTATTTTGTGTCAAGAAGTTAACAGAAGTTAACAGAATATTCCAGGTATAATCGTCGCAACTCCCTGATAATATCTTAATACCTCTCCTTCTTTTTTTCTCCTTGGCTATGACTTTTTTGTCAGCTGGTGCCGAAAATTCGATAACGAACATGGTTCGTTTCTCGGAGTAAGGAGAACTATGTCAGGCCTCGAGTGCGCAACAGAAACAATTGTAGAGAACATGAAGTACGAGTATATGCGGCACTTCTCATTTTCGACAATTGACTCTATTTCCCTTGGAGCATTTAGGGGAGCAGTATTTGCGCTAATGCCGTAAGAGTGACAGATATGGTAATAAAGCACTCTTAGTGCCGCATTGTGCCTTCGAATGTAGGCCGTTCCCGCATGAGTTGGACAACTAGATAGTATGCAGCTATCATCGGGAATACCTTGACAAAATATGTGGCCACGGTATGCTAGAGTGGAAATGACACCGTCTTGACATGCGAAAATAAAAACCCTCCATGCTTGGCTTCAATCCGGGTGATTTAAGGAAAGCAAACGTTAGCTCATACGACATCGACTGATCCTCCACATTTCTGTGGAATTTCCGCACGTACAAGAGCGCTCCGAAAAACTAGGATCAAGCTGGTGCAGAGAACCTGCGCGGTGAGCCGAGTCAGCCACTCCTGGACCATCGACTAGCGGGAGATCTCGAGGTTCTGCGTGGCACAGAACGACCCCGACTATGCGCCACCTCGCTGTGGGTTACCCAACTTGGCGGGTGTCTTATCCCTTCGTTCGTCCTCTCACTAAGTAGTTTTACGCTCGTCCTCGAGTGGCGCTCCGACTCCTATGAGAGGGAGAACGGAGACGCCACTCTAAAATTCATTCGTGATTCTGGACTCGAAGCGACTGCCTTGCTGTCAACTAAACTAAACGAAAAAGGAATTATACGGAAACCTGAAAGATAAAACATGAACGGATTGAGAGGACGAGCAAGATGTGGGCGAATACTGCCAGGTAGGTCCCCTTCTGACTAATTCTTTTTGTCTTGCACCTAATTTAATTTCTTGTTTCAACGTCGTGTGTCGAGCCAGTAGACACACGCCATTGAAATTTGTAAGTTGCTGACCGCGGTCAAGGTCAAAATGGTCGAGTAGAGTCTTGAATAAAATGTCGGTTTTATTGTAACTTCGTTTTGGGTGGGGCAAAGGCCCACCCACTATAAATTCAGAATTTAACTATAATGTTATCAACAGACTCTCGTTATTAATTATACCAGTAATTAAAATTTAAATGCTGACCTTCAATTGACTTTACCTCCCCCTGCGTTTCCCCTCACTCCGCCACTCTACTGGAGTCATCGGGCACGTAAACCAGTATCTCCTTCTGAGTTATTAAGATAACCTGAACGTATTTATTTTGGTAGTTTTAATCTAGGAAAACTATCTGGCGCCCTTTAGGCAACCATTGGACTCATTCTGAGTCCAATCTTAAATGAAATTTGGAGTTAATTAAACAAATAATCAAAAACCACTTACAAATGGCGCCCAACGTGGGGCTTGGGTAACGCAGATGGAAGTTTAGGAAGATTTGGAGTCACGCGATGATGTAATTTCTAATCTTCCTTGGTGTAGGTGGACGCAGGCACACTTGTGTTTTGAGAAAGTGCCCTAAATTTTGGGGTGAATTTTTTATTTGATGTTATGTAGCTAATCACGCACTGAACATTTGATGGGTGCCGTCTCGCTGTTTCAATTTTAAACTAAAGCTCGGCAATACGCTCGCGAGTCTTACTCAGGCGTACTGAAGTATCGTTACTTCTTATGTCGCTAAGCAGGGAGACTGTCTTCTCATAAACTACACAGTTCAGATTCCAGAGATTAACATCTGCTGGGAGCAAATCGGGAAGAACAGTATTAGCTTCAGCTAAATGGTCCATTCTGAGAAAGACTTTTTGGTGGATTTTTGATCTCCTACTTCTCATGTTGGCATTATCGGCTATCTGTAAAGGTGTTCTTCGTGGAACTGGTGGTTTGTTCGCTGGAGGGTGTTACTCTTCTTCTTGCTAATAAAGGGCTTCATAGCCGTTTTTTCGCAAAATGAAACATTATCTCTTAAATACTGAGGTGCAAGAAAAAAAATTTATCCGTGAAGAAGTCACGAACTTGTAGCTAGGTCTCGGATACGAGATAAAAAAATGAAACATTAAATCCTTATTTCTATGAGAAATATATGGATAAATTTCGAAGTTTCTTACGAACAGTTCGAATTTCCTATGAACAGTTCCTGAAAATTTCAGACTGAAATAAAAAGAGGAAAAATTTTATTTGTGCGATTAATTTTATATTAATTTATAAATTCGCAACTCAGAAGATTCGAACCTCAAACACTGCTGACTCACCAGTTTCTAAACATAAACCAGGAGTGCCTAAACACGCGCAGCCATCGAGGCAGAACAAAATAGGTATTATAAAACTTCTAGCCACTCATCCGACGAGCTCGAGGCACACATACGAGCGCACACACGCACCGCGCGTGTGTGCGTGGGCCACGTACAGGGAGACTTAGTTTCGAGTTCCCAGATTTGTCGGGCAAGCTCGTGAGTGCTCTGAGAATCTTTTCCCAATCACTTGTAATATTTTTGTAATTATTCACGTAAAAAAAAAGTGATGAACCGTTTTAGAATTTTCGCATCGAGTTCGTCAATCTTTCTCAAAGTTCGTAGGTTATTTACGAAAATACATAAATATCCGATGAATTTTTCTCATATCCGAGACCTAGCTACTAGTTCGTGACTTTTTTACCGATAAATTTTTTCCGTGTGTTCTATGAGCATATTCGGGGTGCATATTGACCTAACGTTCATGTAGCCTCTCCACAAATCCTCTCCGCGCCGGTGAGCTTCTTTGCCAACAGGTGAGGATATCCCTCCTGAGTTGGTCCGACCATTTAAAACGATGTTCTTGCGTTTGTCTGGGGTCATTGGTTGGCCGTCGCCTCGCTTCGGTCCTATTGCCACTTCCAACTGAACCATGACCTCCATCCGAGAGAGGCCTATTGTGTGTGGCACTGCGCGATACAGGTTATGTAACCGCATAATTCGTTGAATTGGGGAGTTAGCCCAATGCAAAGTGGCTGACTGCAAGAGCCGGACCTCTCGGGGATGGGGTCGCCACGTCCCTACTATTATTATTTTTATTATTATACCATTAACGATATGCCTTTCGGTGTAAGCGTGACTCACTCATAAATTTTTCTGAAATTTCCGAGAAATTGCATACATTTTTATAAGTATGATGAACATTAATAAATTTAATACATTTTCGTAAATTTCATAAATTTTAATTTCTATAAATTTCTATTTTCTATAAATTTTAGAAATTACAGCCCGAGAGCTATTGCGAATGCATCCAACAGAATTGTTATCAAAGTTTACCTGTAATTTATCATACTTTGCCATAAATTTCCCTAAATTACCATGAATGCCTATACATTTTCACAAATTTCCATACATTTCTGAAATTTATAAAAAATTTATAGTAATCTATGATACTTAAAGGAAATTTATGGTAATGTATGGTAATTTACAGGTAAATTTTGATAACACTTCTGCTGGAGCCATGCTGCTGGCAAAGTGATCAACCAGACTTTCAAATTCACTAAGTTCCCTCAATTTCCACGCAAGTAGCCGTTTCCAGACCGTCAAATTCACTAGGTTCTCGCAATTTCCACACAAGCGGCCATTTTCAGACCGTCAAAGAAGAAAATTAGTACTTAATATGGGCGCGCGGCGCTATTTACCTATATGGCCGACGTGCTACAAGACGCATGGTGAAAATGAGAAAAGTGATATTTTTTAAAGTTCAACTGTGCCATGCTTTGTTTTTTGTCGGAAAATTAAGAAACAATAAAATATTGTAAACATCTGAAAGAAATGCCATTAGAGAATATTATTTGTTTCCTTATGGAATTCAAACATTATTGTTTGTTATAAATGATGATGATTTTATTTCTATTTACTTGCATTACTTATTTGCAAACCTTACGGAACTTATTAAAAATAGTTGGTAATGTTTATTTTGATAGCAAGATATATAATATTAAAAATTTTTACAATTAATCTTATTTGATTTTTTTTTATTCTACAGTAATTCCCCGAGAAATTATTTATCTGGAGTTGGATAAAAACGCTGCAAACAATTGAAAACTAAAATTATCCGACGGCTGATAATTTTTATCATGAGGTGGAATAAATATTATCAGTCGTCGGATAATTTTAGTTGTCAATTGTTTGCAACGTTTTTATCCTCCTTCAGATGAATTATATTTCGAGTTTACTTTGAAAACGGGGAAAGCTACAACATTTTTGCCCAAAGAAAAAAGATGCGTAATCAAATTTCCTATAAGAATATGTACTTTCTATGTTGAAATTCGAAAGTTCTTTCAATGATTTCCAGGGGCTAACGCCGTTCACCGAAAAATATTTACTGGCTGTTAAGAAATAAAATTTGGATCTTTTTTTTTGAACCCGGAAATTTTTGTGCTAGTTCCAAAGAATGATAATGTACTTACGTTGATTGCTAGCGTGTGAAGCATGGTTTTCAGCAAGTTCCTGCTGTTGCAGCATTTGGGCCCATATCGACCCACGACCCTGCCCGCTTACAAAAACATGCGACGGCTCAAAATTTCCATCTGTAAGATATAATATAGGAATTTTTATTAAAGAATTTTCTCAACGAATCTTCAAAATTTGCTATTGGTCCAAAATAAAAAAGGCCAAATGCTTATATTTAAAAAATAACGATGGTTCCAAATTTCGATAAAGCAAATATATTTAAAGAATCTAGGCACCCTGCATTACGTATTTTTATAGTAATATGATATTTCGATTTCTTATTGTCCATTGTATTACGGCGTAATGCCAATGGAGGGAATAGGATTTGGAATGCCGAGAA
This sequence comes from Andricus curvator, assembly GCA_932195095.1. Lineage (NCBI taxonomy): Eukaryota > Metazoa > Arthropoda > Insecta > Hymenoptera > Cynipidae > Andricus > Andricus curvator. The sequence continues at coordinate 239,904 of CAKNYM010050053.1, forward strand.
TAAAGGTCGAAGACATTAAAGAGGAAACGAGTAATAAAAAGAAATTCGGTTTTATTCCCACTTACAGTCGTAGTGCTAGTCGGTTGAATCGTAGTCGGCGGGTTGGCCCCACCAGGAAGCGGTCGATGTCGCAGGAATCCTCGGTCCCAGATGAGACACAAAATGCAGGTCGAACGGTGGCGGACTTTATTCCGGAGGCAACCAGGGTGGCGGCCAGCTCCGAGCCCTTGGGCGCGAAAACGAGTAAACAGGGAGGCGAGCGAGCCAAGACTGACTCGGAAGCGCGCTGTCGTTCGGGACCTCGGGTCCCTTCGGGGGATTTCGCCTCAACTCGTGTGCGGCTCGGCAACCCTTAGTGGCAGGGTCGCACCGAGCCAACTGATACGTAACAATTCTGTTACAATTGACACATGTGCGAACATCAAAAACTTTGAACGTTATTTGGAGGATAGACATTGTCCAAAGTGAATGTATGAACTGGTGAAGGTTGAAAATATAACGTTTCTTGCTGCGCGACTTCAATATGAACCAATCGATTAGAAAAGGTGTTGAAAATTATTTTTAATTATATTTTTGTCACGTATAATTTACAAAAAAAATGCACTGAAGCACTTTCTGCCGATTGTCCATGCCCCGGCGTTCCCCTCGATGTCAAAAAGAACAAAGCGAAGTTTTGTTCCTTAAGATGTGTATGTTAAATAAAAATTTGAGCCATTCTGCGCACTTTCATATACTAATGAAGAAACAACGAAAAATAAAGAAAATTATTTTCCCAAAAGAAATGGTAAGATTTCGAAAGTTTAAAGTAAAAAACACTCACACGTAAATATTGATGTAACATTTTATGAAAATTATTTAGAACAGACAAATCATTTTTAAATATCTCTCAAAACAAACCCTCTAAAGAAACAAGGGTAAAAGACGCCGCCAAATAATACGTTCTTAATAGCATTAAATACAACATTATAGTATACATATATGTGACCGTCCGCGAAGAAAGGGACCTAATGCGCTGTAACTTCATTTTACAGGAGGAGAAACTGAAGAAGCGTTCCAATACAGGAACTCCGTAAGAGGGCCTTACTTTGCAGATTAATATCAATTTGAATTTTTCAGATATAGGAATAAGATTTTTTGTTATGAGAGCAAATAAAAAGCTATCGATTTGTGTGAAAAACTAAAAATCGATTTTTTCCGCATTAGGTCCCTTTCTTCGCGGTCGCTCATACACACACACACACACACACACGCACACACACACACACATATATATATATATATATAACAGGTTTAAAAAACCACTCTCGTGTGTCTTGAAGACACGAAGCGACCCAAGGATGACAGCTTTCTGCATCCATCTCGCAAGTGCCTTAGCATATATTTAGCACGCGGGTATGGCTTTAAGGTTACGAACCAGTGATAGTTTTGCACCTCAGAGAGCACCCATCACAGGGATAATTACTTGTACCGAATATTGCGGGTACAGTCGTTGCAGCTCTCTTTAAAGGGCTTGATACCTCTCCTCCTTTTCTTTCTCCATGGCAGTGATGTTGTATTCGGACGGAGCCGAGAATTCGATCACGAATACAGTTCGTTTATCGAAGTCTTGGAGAACAATGTCAGGCCTCGAGTGTGCAACGGAGACTGCTGCCCGAAAATCGTAGTTCCAGAAAATTTGGCACTTATCGTTTCGGACAATCGACTCTATCTCCTTTGGAGCGTTCGGTATGTTTTCTAGGTACTGAGCGTGTCCATGACACGCTCTGCACCTATCACTGGGAACTTCTTGACATAAAATGCGGTCACCTTATGCTAAGGTGGAAATGATACCGTCCTGGTATGCGAAAATAAAACCCTCTGTACCTAAATTAAGCCCTGATAACCTGAGGAAAGCAAAAGTTTGCTCCTGCGACAAGGTCCTTGGGAACGCCAGTAATCTTTGCTTTCTTCAGATTAATTTTGGCACACTTGCCCAAACCAAAGTCCATCCCAATCTCTTCTGTGTAATTCTTGACCATATAAATACATGAGTGACCTTGTGCTCGCGCTGATAAGTGTCGCCACAGAAATATCCAGAAGAATTTCATAGTGCAAGAGATAGAGGCAGAAGTGTGATGCAAAAAAGCAAAGGGCTTATGTTATCACCCTGAAAGACGCCCCTATGGAAGGTGACGTTGTTCGTTGTCACACGATAATTTCTAGATGAGATAGTAAATCTAGTTTTCCAAAGAGGCATCAATCTCTCTATGCATCTCACTATGTGTGGATGCACCTGCATGCTTTCCAACAGACAGATGATACGTCTATGAGAGTTTGAATCGAAAGCTTTCCGGTAGTCAATCCAGGCCATTGACAGTATTGCGTCCTAACACCAGCCACTGTGGAATGGGCGCCTCCGACTTTAAATATGAGGTGATTATGCGGGCCAAATGTTGGTGTGTAAAATTAAACTTCTTCCACCAGAAGTTCTTGATACAATCTGGTCCAGCAGTGGAAATGTTCTTCGTGCCTGTAAGTGCTTTTTTCACCTCTTCGGCAGTGATTGATGGACATTCCTCCTCAGATTTTATGAGGTTGTCGCAAAACTTCTTGAAGCGGATGATATTGTCGGCATCTTCTTTCAACTCTAGTGTTTTCGGGATCTTGTATACCTCTCTCCAAAAAGTCTCTACCTCCTTGGGCTTGGGTGGATTTTTCACAGAAACAGGAAAATCGCTGAAGAGGCGCGATGGGTCAGCGAGAAACTGTTCATTCTCCCTGATCCATCTCTCCCTCTTCTGTAAACAATTGTAGAGAATATGAAGTTCTAGTATATGCGGCACTTCTCATTTTCGACAATTGACTCTATTTCCCTAGGAGCATTTAGCCGAGCGGTATTTGCGCTAATGCCGTAAGAGTGACAGAGATGGTAATAAAGCACTCTTAGTGCCGCATTGTGCCTTTGAATGTAGGTCGTTCCCGCATGAGTTGGACAACTAGATAGTATGTGTCCTAGATGCTCGGAGTGTGCATGACACGCTCTGCAGCTATCATCGGGAATATCTTGGCTCAAAATGTGGCGACGGTATCCTAGAGTGGAAACGACAACGTCTTGACATGCGAAAATGAAACCCTCCATGCTTGACTTCAATACGGGTGATTTAAGGAAAGCAAACGTTAGCTCATCCGGCATCGACTGATCCTCCACATTTCTGTGGAAGATGCCGTACATCCTCTTGTCGAGGAGCTGTTCGCGGAAGTTTTTCTCCTGTGCTTTCTTAATCCAGGCCTTCAGGAGTGAGTATTCAAGATGGATAAGATTTGATGCATTTTTCTCACCGCTGATATTGAAGTCAAGGCCGATTGTTTTAGCAGCCTCCTCCGCTGCTTTGTACAGAAATGCCCCTTTGCCCACTTCTTCGTGTTTCCTGATCATTTTAAGAAGTGGGTCTTGTCCATTTGCGACTATTTGTGCTGTACCCAGAATAATCCTGTTGTGAAGACATTCAAGATTTAATATACCGCGACCACCTTGGTGGCGTGAGATGTAAAGTCGCGGAACAGAAGACTTAAGGTACATGCTTTTGTTCATGTGCAAAACCTTTCGCGTCCGGATATCAAGGCATCTGAGCTCGTCCTTTGTCCATGGAATCACTCCGAATGAATAGAGTACTACCGGGACGGCAAGCATGTTCGTCGCAGATATGTTGTTCCTCATATACAATTCGGAAGACCAAATCTGTCGGATGAGACGTTTGTATCTGCATCAGAGAGTATCCTTCATAGATTATACGTGCTGAATACGGCTCTGAGGCACGCTTAGGCGAATATATATATATATATATATCATAAGAAGGTTTTCCAAATTCTTCGTGTACACCACTGTTAACCACGACCTGGCTGAGGGTGGCCCAGAGAGGAAACCGGGTTATAATATGGCTAACCACTTACGTGCAATGTCACTCACGAACTACCCACGAAGCCCGTCGATTTTTTTTAAAGGCGCCAGATAGGGATAACCCTATCGGAGCCCCGTTGGATGTGGTCCTGTCGAGACTTGCAGGTCGGCCAGCTCACTCTTTATGCACGAGAGAGGGAGTGAGAACTTCGGCGCAAGAGAGAGAAATCAATTTCAGTGGATTAATCCATTACAATATTTGAAAAGGCTCATAATTCCCCTGACAGAAGCGACGAACAATTACTTAAAGAAACCCACTACAGTCCCAAAATGGCCGTCTGAGACACCCGCGCTATGCACGACGCCGTCTCGCGTCCATTGCCACGTGCCCACACTTCTTCAATCTGAGAGACGCCCGCCTCAGCTGGGCTAAATTCGGGCTTTGAGCCGAGCGTTTCTCCACTTTTGGCTGTCGAGGGGTTCCCAGACGGTCTCACTCTACCAATTTGCACAAAAAACTACACGCGGTCACAATCCGCCACCCCGCGTGGGCATCTGATTTCGATGCTGAGAGTCCTGAGTTTCACGGTAAGAAGAATGACCACCTACCTCGCAGCTATCCAGCTAACTCCTTCTTCCCTTCGTGATCCATTAATGGTTAATTGAGAATCATTTATCGGTCTACTTTCGTTCTCAGAATTTTCCAAGTTCGATCTACGGTTTGCCGGTCGTCCCGATCCCCGTCGAGCCAAGAACACAAGTGACAGGTTTTCGTCTGCTCGATCTTCCTTCCGTTCCTTTCTTCTAGGCGCACTCCGTTCTTCCTTCACGGCCGCTGATTGGTTCATCTCACGGTCTACCACGACCCTCATTGGCCGCCAGAGCGCTGCTTATAACATGGCCGCCTTCTGGTAGCTGCAAACATGGTCGCCTTCCGGCCGCTTATAACATGGCCGTCCGTTGTGGTAGTGGCCGGCCCGTGCTGCCTCTCGTGGTCCGTAGTTGAATCTCTGTTCTGTGTCGGTTGTGCCTGGCCCGTGAGTACTGTGATCCCTCCTTGGCTGCTTGTACGTGATGGCCGCCACCTAGCTACCGATCGCTGCACTGAAAAATTTACGAGCTACCAGCTGTACGAAAGACGGGTGCGCAGCCGTGCCACGCATAAAGGAGATCCTTGCTACTCTTTTCGGATCGCTGCTGTCCCAAAAGTATAGGCGAGAGCGGGTACCGTTCTTCAAGATCGCCGCTTTCTCGGCGCGCGCAGTCTCGTAAAGGCCACCGCAGTACGAATGTTTAGAGTAGCAGCGTTATTGCGTTTGGGGTGGGAGCTATCTGAAATAGAGGGCAAAGCGCTGTACAAACTAGTGGAAACACTGCTACTCCAAAAACAAAACAAAAAATCTGCCCGCTTCGCGGGCACATTCTCATAGCGCGCTTCGCGCGCGGCTCGATAATGTATTCACCTCGCGCTGCGCGCTCGGACACATTTGTGGTCTAGGTTTTCACACATCGTGTCCTCGCTAGTGCACGCTTCGCGGGCTAATACTCTCTTAAAGCTTCATCGTTATGACCTGCTTTTGGTTTAATTATGTCAGTTTTACATAAAAAGAAGAACTAATTTACTTAAGGTTCTATCGACCTTAAGGAACACATTCTCATCACGACACTCGCGCTTCGCGCTCGATATTTCGTTTGATCATCATGTGAACCTCGCGCTTCACGCTCGTTTCTGTTCATCGTATAATAGAAACCCAAAAGTTCGCAACGGCCATATGTTATGTTCAATCTTCTTCAGATAAAAATGACAAAAGTTGTATTTGATTTAAAATGAAGAAGGTAATTCCTTTACTTTAGCGTATATTTCCGTATCTTTATAATAAATCCTACAATCAGAAAGATTTTTTTCCAACTATCTGAAAAGGGGAGAAAAGAAGTATTTAAGTCGTTTTTGGAACATATATCTTGCTTTTTCATTCATAATCAAACCGACCCCTTGACTACCATGTGATTCCCTATCTACTCCTGACCATATTTCAAAACCGCCTTTCAACACCCCATTTTCTATGTTTCTACTTTCGCAACCCTTTTTCTTCGTCTCAGGTACACATAAAATATCTAGTTTCCTAGCATGCATAGTTTCTCGTAGTTCTCTTACTTTAAGATCATTCACTCCTCTAGCATTCCAAACACCCAGTCTCCATTCATCGCCTGAAACGCAAACTTTACGTTTACCGTGTGTATGCATTTAGTCAATCAAAGTTTCAGTCCAGTCCGAGGCTACTTTATTGTTTGTATTGTTCATGTTTAGATTGTACACCCAACTACCACCTTTATGCGCGAAATTTGTTTTGCGAGTCGAAATCATGTCCAAGTCAAGTAGTGATTCACCGTATAGTGGAGAGTCCAGCTCTAACGTCAGTCCCACGAAAACTTCTGTCACGGGGGGGGGGGGGG
>CAKNYM010050053.1:246597-276902 GCA_932195095.1 Andricus curvator
TTTTGGATTTTGAAAATGCTGTAACTCGGAAAATTTTCATTTTATCGCAAAATGTCATAAGAATAAAATATTTGAATTTTCAATTACTATTAGCAGCCGTACATATAATTTCCAAATTTTGAAAAAAACGGTCCAAAAAATTTTCAAAATGCCCTCACTTCTCGAATTTTCATCCAAAATGGCTGGCTAACGAACTTGACCTTTAGTTTAGGAGACTAAAAGAGTATACCAAAGGCCAGTCAAATCGGTCAATTCTTTCGAAAGTTATCGTGTTCACAGACAGACATACAGACAGACAGACACATTCGTAAAAACCTGTTTTTTGGGTTCAGTATCGATTTTTATAATGCTTGTTAGAATGCCCAAATGATTTGTTTGGGACATACAGTTTTCATAATGATATTCCTGGTGGAAGTTTTAAATGGGAATTCATTCCTAACCAATCCGAAGTCATCCGAATTATTCTGGTATCTGTATCCGAACCAAACAGAGTTAATCCGATTAATCCGAAAAAAAATTAATTCCATTTAGATAATATTAGAATATTTATTATTTTTCAGATTTTTTTTAATCGGGACTGTGAAATTCTAACAAGTAAAATTCCCGAAACGGTACATCCCGAATTCGTACATTCCCGAATAATGAATTTTCCGAAATTATAAAATTGCCAAAATATAAGAATACCAAATTGGGAAATTCCCGAATATAATGAATTCAAAAATGGTTTTTTATTTGAATAAATATTATTAATTCATTAAAAATGGAGCAATCAAATATTTTTATCAAGGAAAGAAATTTTTTCGAACTTTAGAATTGAAAAAAAAAATTGTTTCAAATAAAAATAACAATTCAAACAATAATGTTAAATTACGTTAACGTCACGCCTGCTTACCATGAGGAAACACCTGCCGACTTATTGCAGGTGGCCCTGCGTGACATACCCGAATACAAACCCGCGCTACACTTTTAGGACCGCAGCGATCCGAAAATCGAGACGGAGGTTCGCTCAAAGGATAGAGTATAGTGCAACGCACGTTTCATATCACGGCTATACGCCACAGGCTGCCTGCTTACTCAAATGTTTTCAGCATAGAGCAGCAGACGTCCTAAAGCCTGGTACGGCGTCTCTCTTTAACTTTTGCGAGAGAAACTGGCCTAAAAGAGTAGGGATGATCTCCTTATCTACAAGGCGTGCTGACGTGTGCACGTTTAGCACACTCATGCTACGCTGTGGTAACACAGGGCTCCTGTACCTTTTTCAGTGTGGTTACCATGGCAACGGGTGCAGCGTGAACTCTTGTGCCGTGGACGAGACCTATGCCTCGTGAGATCACCTTCTTACTCGTCTCGTGTTCCGCATCGTTTCCCTTGTTGACAACACCCGTTCTCGGCTGCTCTGTTGTTGACAAGCTGTTAGTCTGTCGTGTGTTGACTTTAATCGACCGCTACATTTTTCGGATGGCATGAACTTCCAGGGTCTTGATGGTGGTTGCGGTGTCCTCCCTGACGATACTCAGTCAGCTTCCTCTTCTTAGTTTACTTCAACTTCTAATTGATCGCAGAAATTTTCACAACCAATCCAAAGCCACCGCATCACCCGGCGGAAAGAAATCCGGCACCATGTAAATATACTTAAAATTAGGTCGGCGCAACCGTCTAATATATATGTAGGGTTTGTCAAAAAATACACTCAGGAGATTGGAATGGAGTTTGGTTATAATAATGGGCCAAGGTTCATTTGAAGCGAGGAAAACTTAATGGCATCCCTGAAGACCCTGAGCGCTGGGGAGACCTATAAAATTATATATAGCCTGCATGCCACAGAGCCGCATTCAGGACGTAACATCTATAAAAGATACTCTTCGAAGCAGATATAAATGTCTCATCCGACGGATTTGGTCTTCTGAACTGTCGGCGAGGAACAAAGTATCTGCAACGAACATGCTTGCCATCCCGGGAGTACTCTATTCATTTAGAGTGTTTCCATGGACGAAGGACAAACTCAGATCCCTCGATATCGGGTCACGCAAGATTATGCACGTGAACAAAAGCATGGACCTTAAGTCTGCAGAGCGTTGCATGCACACCATGAGCATCTAGGACACACACTATCTAGTTGTCCAACTGATGCGGAAGCGACCATATCCAAAGGTACAATTCGTACCTAAGAGTGCTTTACTACCGTATCTGTCACTTTTACGGCATCAGCCCTAATACCACTCCACCAAACGTTCCTAAGGAAATAGAGTAAATTGTCGAAAATGAGAAGCGCCGCATATAGTGGAACTTCATATTCTTGACAATTGTTTCTATTGCGCACTCGAGGCCTGTCATAGTTCTCCTTGACCTCGAGAGACCAAGGAGAATGGAAAGATGTATAACAACCTTTTAAGGGAGTTGCGACGGTTATTCCCGGAATATTCTGTTAAGCTAGTCGTCCTGATCATCGGTGCTCTTGCTTTTACTGGTTAATAGCCTGACAAGCATCCCTGCGTGTCAACAAAATGCTAAGATACTTGCGGGGAAATGCAGAAGGCATTTTTTCTTGGCTCGTTCGGTGCAGACCGGGTGCTCGAGACTTTTGCCGGATCATCATATTGTATCCATCGCAGTCTGTAACCATCAATCTCGCGGTTGTGAGGCGTGCTTACGCCTGAAATATCACCGCGATTTCGCCGGGAGCGGGTGCAATTTTCGAGAATGGCGCCTGCTCCCAGTGAAATCCCGTGGTTGTCCTTATGACAAACTTTTAACTATATACATATATATTCCTACTATAATTTAGTATTTGATGCTAGTAAGAATGTATTATTTAGCGGCCTTTTATACCCTCATTTCCTTCGAGGGTTTGTTTAAATATATCAATACGATGAGATTTTGTGTATGATTCACATTTCAAAGTCGTACCCGCAAAGAAATGGTTCGGTTGCTCTTACTGAACTATGTTTGATTGGCACTGTTTCGGTTGACTGAACCGGACGATTGTTCGTGACAACCGAACTGGTACGGTTGTGACGACTCAACCTGTCTGGTTGTAACAGTTCGGTTGCACGAACTTTGCAGTTCGTTTACGGCTTACTAAGCTGCGCATGTGCACTAGTGCACTGGCCTGTTCTGATAATTAAAATATATTACAGAATATTAAATTATACATATAATAATATTTGAAAAGTATTAATTATTTAATTTTTTATTACATTAATCTAATGCTTTTTGAGAACCTGTCCTAATTATTTTGTTTTCACCTGATAGCCTACTCGCACTGCGCAAACTCGAGAATTGCCGCGTTCTGGGGGGGGGGCAGCTACCATTATGAGGCGTTTCCCTAACCATAACTGCGTAGCATCAGTGTTTCTGTTTCGGAACACTTTAGAAGCATCTGTTGACGGTGAACTGAGGTGCAATGGACTTTTTTAAATCTGAAATCTAGTGTGCTGTGAAGAGATTTCTCTAAATATTTCTCTATTGTGGTAGTGGCCGGCCCGTGCTGCCTGTCGTGGTCCGTAGTTGAATCTCTGTTCTGTGTCGGTTATGCCTGGCCCGTGAGTACTGTGATCCCTCGCCTCGGGTAGGAACTACCCTTATTTCTTGGCATTGATGATTCATAAATTCGTCAGTTTCGAGCGTATCCAACAAATATGTGTGTAATTCTGTAGCCCAGCACCCAATCCCACAGGAGTGGTGATAAGGGGGAGTGAAAGGGGATCAATTGATGTAACCAAATAGTTAGTTTGCTGTAAACCAACTGTGCTATTATTACAATCGAACTTTAAGATTACTGTAACCGAACTGTTTCGTTCTGGTTACTGATCTGAAGCAAGCAGTTTGGTTACTGCAACCGAACTGTTCGTTTACAGTGACTAAACTTGAAACGAACGAACCAGTTCAGTCATAACAACCCTTGAGTTGGGTCAGTCCATAGGCAACCCGACAGTTCGGTTGGGTGAACCCGATTTCTGGTTGCCGCAACTAAACCCTTCTTTGCATAAAATTTATTCCTTTGATTGAAAATCTAACTAAGTTACTGCAAGTTAATTTATTTTCTTGAAAATTCGTCTTTTTTTTTCACAAAAATTAATCCGTTTGTATTAAAAATGAACTTTTTTGTTAAAAATTCAAGTGTTATATAGAAAATTCTTTTTTGTTGAAAATTCAACTGTTCTATACAAAATTCTCATCTTTTGATGCAAAGTTCAACTATCTGATGCATTTCATTTTTGGCTTGAAAATTTATCATTTTTAGTAGAAAGTTCACGTTCTTTATTACACGTTCTCATTTTTGTGTAAAAAATTCATTACTTTGCTTGAAAATGTAACTATGTTATTGTAGATTTATATCTTTTATAAAAAATTCTTCTTCTTTTGTTCTCCAGAATCAAACCATTTGGAATGAAAATGAACTCTTTTCCTTAAAATTCAACTACTTTGTGAAAAATTCGTATTTTTTTATCTTTAATTGAACTATCCATTACAAAATGCAAGTATCCACAATTGTCGGTATTATTATATCAGTTATTAAACATGTTTCTCTGAGGATTAGGATGGTTACAGCCCAATATGTCGAAGGCATTTTTTGTTAGAGTTGGATTTATGAATAATCTGCACGGGTCTGTCCCAGTATATATTATCAGTCGCGGACGCATTTTTGCAATGCAATCAAGTGATCTGATAAGAGCAGTGTGCCTTATTTGACATATTGGGCAAAGCCTGGTTTTTACCCCATCATTATACCATTAGACCATATGTCATGTGGGGTGAACGTGAGTCACTCGGCGAGAAAAGGAGTAATGTGGGCGAGGGGGTATAATTTTTTTTGATTGATTTCCATTTTCTACAAATTTTCATCTTCTATAAATTTGAGAAATTATAGCCCGAGCTATTGCGCATGCATCCAGCAGAACTGTTGTCAAAAGTTACCTGTAAATTATCATACTTTTCTTTAGATTTCCATAAATTACCATAAATGACTATAAATTGTCACGCGTTACCTTCATTATTATAGTATTTTATAAATGTTTAATTGCAGTTTTGAAACCTTTGGTAAAGGACTGAAGGTTTGAATTTTAAAATTAAGCTCTTTTTCGCAAGCAAAAAAATCGACCATGACGGTCTTTTAAAACTCGATTGCACCTAACCTAATACAATAATCGGAAAAACATTTACTTCTGAAGAAAGGCGAACACATTTTGTGTCTCAATTCAGCATTTATCCAGGCTTAATTTTCAAAAACATTCAAATTCAAGTGGAAACCGATGACGCAGAAATGGTGAATATCTGGATATTTTATTGCCTAAAGTATTGAGAATAAATTAACGTTACGAGATTAATTTTTCAATCCAAAGAACTTTTGCAAGAAACCAGCCATTGAAAGTTTATATTTTCGGGTTGTAAACACATCTTTGCGTGTTGAAACTTCATCTGTTTTGTGCGCGATTCAGCTTTTTGGTTTCAAAATTCTACAGTTTGGTTGCAGTTTTTTTGTCTATTAACTGAAGAATCTTTCTTGGTTGAAAAGTCTACTATTATATTTTTGGTTGTGAATCCATCTTTTTTGGTTAAAAATTAATCTTCTTGGGTAAAAATTAATCTTTTGAATTGAAAATATAAGAATAATAAACGGGAAGGATGAACCGATATCCAGGGAGATGTTCGTAGACAAGTACAGAAACTGGCGTACTTGCCAAGCATAATTAGGATTGATCAACGCTAAAAAATCTAAGAGTGGGAATAATAATAAAAATGAAGTAAATTTTCCCCGTAAGATTAATTTTAGTTTATTTCTTAGGCCTTATGCCTGAAATCAGACGCATTCTAGGAAACGTTTACGACATATTTAACAAGTATCCTGTATTGAAACAGCCCAGTGGTCATGAATTCGCATGAATTAATGATGCAAATTTATTTATTTTATTTCTCAGAAAAATTTTTTCACTCTGATAAAACGTCAGGAATATCTCTTTATAGATTGAAATTGTCTTCGGTATGGGAAGGTCAGAGAATGAACAATTCATATTCAGTGGCCACATTTATCTATAAAACTATATGAATTAATGCAGAATGAAATAAAAGACCCAACATCTAGGACCTTCTTGAGAAATCTTGCTACTATCGATATTTCCACCGATAAAGTATATCATGTCTTAAAAATTAAAGTATTCCAAAAAAATGTTTTAAATTACGTACTTTTGAAATACAGTTCTTAAAAATAGAATGATTTGTAGTTCCATACTTTCAAAATTGAAGAATTGTCAATTGTAACGCTTCGAAATTGCAGAACTTTGAATTGCAATTTTTCTAAATTGAGAGTATATAATTCTAGCAATTTACAATTAAGAATTCAAAAATTATTTATAATAATATTATGTCATATTTCATAATAATTATAATTCCATGACTGAATAATGATTTGCAATAATTTAATTATTCTATATTCTCCTACTATGAATGGCGTTCTCTCAAATTACGACAGGCCTGTTTCTGAGGTCCGTAATTAGAAGAGAGCCGTAACTGCATGTACGGCGTTTTCCCGAATTTCAACACCCCAATTAAAACCATTAACTGCATTTTCAATATTTAATTAATATTTTAATAAGTTTTTGGCAGATAGGACAAGTTCATATGTAAGTTAGTCAAGAACAACCAAAAAAGTTCAGAAAACGAATTAGAATCCGCGGTGCACGCGAATAAATATTTGAACAGTTTTTGTCGATTTCCTTGGCTTCGTTTATCTTGCAGTCATAGTTAACTGTGTTTTTTCGAATTAGAGCAGTTATGGCCTGAGCTATTGCATTTGCGTCCAACAGAACTGTTATTTGGAGTTACTGGTGAATTACTACACATTTTCATGAACTTCTATGAATGGCCATGAATTTCTATAAATTATCATTAACTTCTATAAATTTCATCAACTTTCTTAAATTTCTAAAATTTACAGAGAGTTCTTTTTTTAAAAACGGATTTTTCGGGTTTACTTTGAAAATTACACTGAAAATTTTTTCCTAGTTCAAAAGAATAATAATATACTTACGTGGATGATTATAGGTCCCAAACATCGCATGATCACCGTGAACTAGTAAAGCTTGATGTGGCTCCTCATCATCTTCAGCTGTAAGATATAATTTAGGAATTTTTATTAAAGAATTTTTTGGAGAACCCCAAAAACTTAAAACCGGCGACCCCATAACCCCACTTATACCAATTTTCAGGTAAACGTGTGAAAATTCAACAATTTCTGCCGTTATATTGGATCCTTCATTTGAATTTGTAACTTTTGACATCAAATTCGATGCCAGCGACTTCAAAAACCCCCCTTGAAAAGAGATTCTAATAGCTGCCACGAGAGACCGAATTCTTGGCACTGATTGGTACTCCTTGATAGATGCAGTATTATTTCAAAGATTATTTTTAAGTGCCTTTTGAATTTATGCGGAAAACGCCTACGAGAATGCCGTAGAAAGGCATGCACACAAATTTCCAGCACAATTCATACGTTCAGCAAAACGCTCATAGATGTTATAAAAAGTTACCTGAGAATTACCATAAAAATCTCAATTTTGAAAAATTTCTATTTTTATATCTTTTCACCGATTTTACAAGTTTTCATGAATTTCCACAAATATCATAAATTTTGATGAATTTCATCAATCATCATAAATTTTTATACATTCGAGAAATTATAGCCTGAGCTATTGCGTAAGTGTCTGGCAGAACTGTTAATGAAAGTGACTGCTGAATTACCTCACGTTTCCATAAATTTTTGTAAATGCTCATGAAATTCCCACCAATTTTCACAAATTTTTATGAACTATCATAAATTTCGAAAAATTTCGCAAGTTCCATCCATTTTCATACATTTTTAAAATTCACAGAAAGTTTTTAAAAATGGGGGTTTCGGTTTTAATTTGAAAACTGGTGAAGCTACAGCAATTTTATGCAGAGAAAAAAGATGCGTAATTGAATTTCCTATAAGAATATGTACTTTTGTGAGTTAAAATTTGAAACTTATTTGAAAGGTCTCCAGGGACAAAAGCCGTTTAGTGAGAACAATAATTCATTAGAACTGAAGAAATAAAATTTGGATTTTGTTCTAAATCCCAACAATTATTTGTAGTTAAAAAATATTACAATATACTAACACGAATGGCTTGAACTGGAAGCGTGTTCATCAGCATTACGCGGGCGTGGCGGCCAGTTTGGTATTGGACTTCCATCTGGCAAATTATCAGTTCCATCTGTAAGATATAATACACGGATTTATAATAAAGAATTTTTCAACGAACCTAAAAATTTGCTATTGGTTCAAAAAAATGATAGCCAAAGCGTAATCCCCAAGTCAGTTAATATTAACAAAACCATCAAGGGTCAAAATTTCGATGAAGTGAATATAAATATATTTTGAGAATCTAGACACCCTAAATTGAAGGGTCGGATAATATAACTCGCCGAGCGCTCTAAATGACGTAAAACTATTGGCCAACTTGATAAAAAATGGAAATCGCAAATTTCCATTAACAAAGAATATTACTCGACGCGGCTTGTCAAGGCGCATGTTTTTTCTATTAGGCATTTTTTTGCAAAATAACTAGTTTTGAAAATAAAAAATGAAAACTAATTTTTTTCGCCCGAATAAACGCAATAAAATCAACGTTTAATAAAACTTAAACTGCGGTTTCTCGGGAACTAATTGACCAAATCACTTGAAATTCAAACTGGAAGTTCATGACTCTTTACAGAAGCCAATTCCATGAATAAAAATATCGTAGCGATCTATGGTTTAATATTTTCGATCGATGTATCTATCGACCCGGAAAACCGCGTTTTTCACATTTCACGTAGCGAGAAAGATTTTCATTTCACGAGTCTCGCCAAAAAGAAACATATCTCCATGTTCGTTAACATTTGGCCAAGTTTTAGGCCAAATGTGACATCGATCCGATGAAAATTGTAGGAGCTACTGATTTTTAAAGAAAAGCGTCAGCGCACGAGGCCGGAGAATCCTGGCGCTTGCGGAATTTGCCTAACGTGAAAGTTTTGCGGACACGTGATCTGTTAATTATAGCACATAATTATTGTTTTCAATTGATTTAACGATATGTTCACTCATTTGCAAGCGTTTTGCGAACTATTATACCCGAAAATTCATTTCTGCAATCTGCAAATTGTCGATTCAAAAGTCGCCCTGGCTCGCGTGCTTATAAATTTTTTGTGAATTAAAGTATTGTCACCTCTTAAGGAGTATTTAAAGAATAATTTCCACCAACTAGCTTTTAATTTTGACACACCCAAACCTCTTTAATATTGTTCCCGGAAAATCCCCCAAAAAATGCAAAATATTTTAAATGATTTTAATTGTTTGAATAATTATTATTTGTTTGAACAATTTTTTTTCCTGTGAATCGTGAAAAGTTATTATCTTTGGGAATAAATTATACAAAGTTGATGAATGTCAAGGGTGGTAGTTCTTGTTTAACATATTTGGTAATTATTTAAATAATTTTCAGTTGTTTAAACAATTTTTTCTTCCAAAAATCGTAAAAATGTATTATTTTCTGGGAATAATTACACAATTAAAGAATGTTGAGAGCAATATATTTTTTAAGGATATTTGGTGATTCTTAAAACAATTTTTATATGTTTAAATAATATTTCCTCTGTAAAGCGAGAATTGGTTAATTAATTACCAAATAAGTTAAACAAGAACCACTACTTTTGACATTCATCAACTTTGTACGATTTATTCCGAAAGATAATAACTTTTCACCATTTAGAGGGGGAAAACATTGTTCAAACAAATAATAATTATTCAAACAATTAAAATTATTTGAAATTATTGAAAACTCGTCACTTATCGATTAATAATAATTCATGTTGGAAAAATTTAAAAAAATACCGTCTTTAGCATGAATTTGATAGAAAACTGCTATTTTGCATTTTTTGGGGCATTTTCCGGGAACAATATTAAAGAGATTTGGGTGTGTCAAAATTAAAAGCTAGTGGGTGGAAATTATTCTCTAAATACTCCTTAAGAGGTGACAATACTCACAAAAAATTTATAACAAGTACTTTTTTCCATTTTTTTAAAAGTGTGTGGACGCCTTTCAATTTTTTATCGGAGCACGCGAGCCAGGGCGACTTTTGAATCGACAATTTGCGGATTGCAGAAATGAATTTTCGGGTATAATACACGGAAAAAATTTATCCGTAAAAAAGTCACGAACTAGTAGTTAGATCTCGGATATGAGAAAAATTCATCGGATATTTATGTATTTTCGTAAATAACCTGCGAACTTTGAGAAATATTGACGAACTCGATGTGAAAATTCTAAAACGGTTCTTCACTTTTTTTTACGTGAATAATTACAAAAATATTACGAGTGATTGGAAAAAGATTCTCAGAGCACTCACGAGCTTGCTTGACAAATCTGGGAACTCGAAACTAAGTTCGCCTGTACGTGGCCCACACACACACTCTCCCAAACGCGCGGTGCGTGTGTGCGCTCGTATGTGTGCCTCGAGCTCGTCGGATGAGTGGCTAGAAATTTTATAATACCTATTTTGTTTGGCCTTGATGGCTGCGCGTGTTTACGCATAAAATTAAATCGCACAAATAAAATTTTTCCTCTTTATATTTCAGTCTGAAATTTTCAGGAACTATTCGTAGGAAATTCGAACTGTTCGTAAGAAACTTCGAAATTTATCCATATATTTCTCATAGAGATAAGGATAAGGAATCAATTGACAACAATAATTATGTGCTATAATTAACAGATCACGTGTCCGCAAAACTTTCACGTTAGACAAATGCCGCAAGCGCCAGGATTCTCCGGCCTCGTGCGCTGACGCTTTTCTTTAAAAAGCAGTAGCTCCTACAATTTTCAGCGGATCGATGTCAAATTTGGCCTAAAACTTGGCCAAATGTTAGCGACCATGGAGATATGTTTCTTTTTGGCGAGACTCGTGAAATGAAGAACTTCCTCGCTACGTGAAATCTGAAAAACGCGGTTTTCCGGGTCGATCGATACATCGATCGAAAATATTAAACCATAGATCGCTACGATATTTTTATTAATGGCATTGGCTTCTGTAAAGAGTCATGAACTTCCAATTTGAATTTCAAGTGATTTGGTCAATTAGTTTCCGAGAAACCGCAGTTTAAGTTTTATTAAACGTTGATTTTATTGCGTTTATTCGGGCGAAAAAAAATTAGTTTTCATTTTTTATTTTCAAAACTAGTTATTTTGCAAAAAAAATGCCTAATAGAAAAAACATGCGCCTTTACAAGCCGCGTCGAGTAATATTCTTTGTTAATGGAAATTTGCGATTTCCATTTTTTATCAAGTTGGCCAATAGTTTTACGTCATTTCGAGCGCTCGGCGAGTTGTATTATCCGGCCCTTCAATTGTGTATTGTTTGAGTATTATATTATTTTGACTTCTAATTGCTTATTGACAAATGTGCAAGCATAAAACTTTGAACTTTATTTGGAGGTTAGGTTTTATGACAAATGAATATATTGACTGATGATGCTTGAAAATATACGATTTTTCTCTTATGCGTCTTCAATATGAACCGATCAATTAAAAAAGGCGAAAAAATTGTTAAAAATTATTTGTAATTATATTTTTGTCACGTATAATTTATGAAAAAAAAATCCATAAAGCATTTTCTGCCGATTGTCCATTTCCCGGCATTTCCCATTATGTCAAAAGGAGCAAGGCGAAGTTTGAAATCGGCGACCACAAAGCCCCTTGTCATTTCATGATTATAAGTAGCTGAAAAATGTTTAGTAAAAATCGAGTAAAAAATATGAGTGTTTTGGGTAAAATGATTTAAAATGCACAAATACACTGAATTTAGATTTAATAATTAAAAATAATGGATTATGGCAGTGAATGAAGATGATTAACAAAACTGATGAAGAAAAGTAACAAATTAAATTCTATTGCGTGAAAAAGTTTCGGCCTAAAAAAACAGACGCTCAAAATACATCTAAATTAAGACCGATAGCCTGTCTTCCAACAATTTATGAAAGGCTTGCAGCCATCATTGCAGATAAGGTATATCATCATTGCGACGAGAATGACACTCCACGAGAGGAACAAAAACGATGTTGTAAAAACTCGCGGAGCAGTAAAGATCTAGTCACCATAGACGCTGTTGCCATGACGCAAGCTCGTAAACATCAAAGAAACTTGCACATGGCATACATTGACTATAAGCAAGCGTTTCCTTTCATACCACATGACTATTTGCTTAAAGTCTTACAAATATACAAAATCTGCCCACGCACCATCGACTTTTTGAGTCTTGCGGTGATGGATTGGGGTACGAGAATAAAGTATTTTGTTCACGGATAACCAATGATACTAGATTAATACGCATTACGATGAGTATTTTTCACGGAGACTCCTTTAGTGCATGGTGGTTCTGTTAAGCATAGAATCCATTAAGTAAAATACTGAATTACGTGTCGAATTGGTTCCGAACGCGTGATAATGAGGATCGTCATCAAGTGACCCAACTTCTATACATGGATCACCTGAGGCTATACTCTAGTTCGGACCAGAAACTGCAGCGAGTAATCGATGTCACAAAGCAGTTTTCTAATGATATCCACATGCACTTCAGACTCCATAAATGCAGTACAGTGCATTTAACCAAAGGATAATTAGGGACTGTGAGCTAGAGAACGATTTCGAAAATGACATCGATGTACTGGTTGAGGGCGAGTCATATGAATACCAGGATATTCTCGCATCTAATGGTATTCAGCATACGATAGTTGAGGAAAGCCTAACGACTGTCTTCAGTACAAGACTCAGATTGATTCTGAAGAGTTCTCCTAACTCGGCAAACAAGATCAAGGCACTCTACGCCTATGCTATCCGTGTCCTCAAGTACTTCTTTGGGCTCATCAAATAGTTGAACAAAAACCTTGAACGATTAAACGGAACCATCCGCGTAGAAATGATGAAGCACCGAATGCACGGAAGTAATTCGGCGATTGAAAGTGTAGTTCTACTACAACATAGAGGGGGTAGAAGCGTTGTAGATTTTAGGAAGTGTCTAAGTCACAAGTTATGCAGTTGCGAGACTATTTTAACAGCAGGCGAGATCTTGCGCTTTACAGCACCATCTGTAAAGCGGATCTCGAAAACAGGCCCTTGAATTTGTTCTCAGAGGAGGCCTTGCATTTTGGGGCGGAAACCATAGAGGAACTAAAATAGGATAGTGTGGTCCTGTTTCCAGAAATGGAAGGATTTGCCATTGTGATTCAGGACAGGGTTCTCAGTACCATAAATTATCGAAAACACGTATTACATCAAGACGTGATCGGCCGGTGCTCATTATGTGGAGATAACATCGAATCTATCGAGCACATTATTGATGGTTGTCGCGTAATGGCTCAAAGAGAATATACGCACGGACAAAATGATGCAGCGGGCATTATACATTAACAACATTCCCTAAACCTAGGACTCTGAACAAAATGGATGCCTTTCTTTAGATACATTCTGATGCTCGTTTTAGAAAACAACGATTCCATCTTATATTGGGATATTACTATCCAGGCAAATCATTACATGCGAGCCAATTGACCCGATATCACGATGCGAGAAGAAAAAGTTGGAAGAGCCTACGTCATCGACATTGTTTGTCCGCTTATCGAAATTTGCGTAAAGTAAAGACAATATGGAGGAATGTGAAACATGCATCTATTCATCCTATTGTGATTTCGGCTACAGACAATGTGCACGCAAGATCCACTATACACATTGAACATTTAGGAATCAGTAGGGTGATGGCAGCAGCTCAGAAAGTGGTCCTGTCGCATTGTAAGAAACTTTCTAGTCCATCGGGAAGAGGGCGACTAAAAACCTGTATAGTTGAAGAAGGTAGCTTTAAGAAAGAATCCCGAGGCGATTGCAATCAGCCCCCACGTTCGCGGTCGCTATGTGAGGATAAGAGCGTTAAGAGATAAACTCCTAACTACACTATGCTCTTAATTTTGTAGCTACAATATCATCGCAAAAGATTTCAAAAATCGTATTAAATTGACTTGTAACATCCGCAAATCATCAGTCACTTGGCTTAGTCCATGGCTATGATGAAAAACCAGGTTCACGAATTATGCGGTTACGTCACAAGTATCGCGCAGTGTCACCCACAATAGGCCTATCTTGGATGGAGGTCATGGTTCAGTTGTGAGTGGCAATAGGACCGAACCAAGGCGACGGCCAGGTAATGGGCCCGGACAAAAGCAAGAACATCGTATTAAATGGTCGGACCAACTCAGGAGGGACATCCTTAGCTGTTGGCAAAGAAGCTCACCAGCGCGAAAAGGATTCATGCAGAGGTTACATGACCGTTGGGTTAATATGCACCCGGAATATGCTGATAAAACGTCTCAGTATTTAAGAGATCATGTATCCTTTTTGCGCAAAAACGGATATGAAGCTCTTCATCAGCAAGAAGAAGAGCAACATCCTCCAGCGAACATACCACCCGTTCCAGCAAGACAAATTAGCTGAAGCTGATATTGCTCTCCCCGATTTGCTCCCCGAAGATGTTGATCTCTGGAATCTGAACTGTGTAGTTTACGAAAAGGCAATCTGCATGCTTAGCGACAATAGAAGTCATAACGTCAAATAAAAAATTAACCCAAAAGTGAAGCCACTGGCTCGAAACTCAAGAAAGGAAAATTACACGTTGAACAAGTCTAAACTGTTGACCATCAAGCAGTATTGGACGCAAAAAATAAGGGCTCTTTCAACAGTCAAGGAGAGCCTGAAACTAAGAATTTTTCAACGTATACAACGATGATCGATGGAGATTATTAAAAGTATGCGACTGTGTAAAATTGTTAACTTTATTGAAACAATGAGAACGCATTATTGTGAAATTTGTACATATGCTACATTAGCTCACCCAACAAATTATATTTCTTAAAAATCGCAAAATTAGAATAAAATTATAAAAATCTTTAAAAATTTATAATTTGTTTCAAATTTCTTGAAATACTTTCAAATTTTTGATTGTTTTCTTTTTAATTTTGGACTTCTTTTAGAATATTATAAAACCTTTTTAAATATTCTTAAAAAACTAGTTGTCCGAAATAAAAAATCATTTGACTTTTGCAAAAATTTACAATAAAACAGCATATATTTTGAAGTAAATAAAAGATTTCCGAAAATTTGTTTAAATCTTGCAAAATTTTAAAAATTTTGTGTGTGCAAAAAATTAATTGTCTTAGATATTTTTATTTTCCATTTATTCTTCAATCACATCTAGAAATGTACATTGCGATATGTGAGAAAGATTCCATGAAAAGTTATTTGCAAACAAAAGCAGCTGATCAAATAGAACACAGTTGGCAAAGATCTGATTGCTTCACATTATTTTTATGTCCTTCATATTCACTCAATAACAAGGCAATAAAAAAATTAGAGTATATCTTGAGTGAGGAGGAAATGAAAATCTCATGAAGAAATGGCGTAATTGTTTAATATTTACAGAGATTCTGTGATAAATTTAAAGTGATTGCTTTATTATAGCCCTGAAGAAACGTTCACGTCTGATAATCATGATTCAAGTAATAATGAAATAAAACTTGAAAAACCTCCGATTTCGTACAAAAAAGATCACCTTTCAACAAAATCGTTGAATATTGGTCAAAATAGTTCAATTTTCAGTGAAATAGTTGAATTAGTAACCATGCAGTTGAATTTTCGATATACAAAACGATGAATTTCCAAATAAATAATAACATTTTTGAACAAAAATTAATTATCAGCCACACAGCTGCATTCACAACGAAAATGTTCAACTTTCGAGCAAAAGGGACGAAGTTTTCAGAATATAGTTGAATTTTTAAACAAATATTTGAATTTTCAAGATAAAAAATACGAATTTTCTATCCCTAATAAGAAATGTTCAACTAAATAGTCAAATCTTTAATAACATAATTAAATTTTTAACCAAATATTCTTTCGCATAATAGAATTTTAACTGAAATTATGAATCCTCAAGAAAGGAAAAAAATAGTTTGATCAAAGAAGTTCAATTTCCAACCAATTAGTTAAATTTTCAGTCAAATAAGATTAATTCTGAACGAAAAACATAATAGTTGATATATCAACCAAGAAAAGATTTCAATTTTCAATCAAAAGCAGTCGAATTTGGCCAAAAAGATGAATTCTGTAGGTAAAATTATGAATTTTCAACAAAAAAGAATGAATTTTTAACAAAATTGTTGAACCTTCTCCACGTGAGTTGATTTTTTACCAAAAAATTAATTCTTAACCAACTGTTCGGAATGTCAACCGGATATTTTAATTTTTTGTCAAATTGTTGAATTTTTAAGCTAGAAAGACGAGTTTTCTACAAAACAGGTGAATTTTCAACTTCAACTACAACATATGAATTTTCAACTAAATAGTTGAAGTGACTACGAACGTAATAGAAATATTATTCAGAAAAGATAAATTTTGATCAAAATAGTTGCATTTTTAACCCAGAAATAACGCGTTTTTAACAAAGAGATCATTGCTAATCAAAGAGTTCAAGTTTAATTGAAACACCCACAAAAATTTAAATTAAAAAATAATGAACCCAAAACCCTCGTTCGTATCCTTATGCACTCGATACAATTCTTTTGTTAAAAAATTCTACTATTTGATTGAACATATAAGATGTTTGTTGAGAATTCTTTTTCTCAGTTGAAAATTAATTTGCTAAACTGAAAGTTTGTTTCTGTGTCGGTTGAACATTATTTTTGAACATATTAGAATATTGCTTGAATATTGGCCAAAAAGAATTTTAAATACTGTGGTGTTTCATTTACCAAAGAGTATTATATTGATCTGAAAAAAAAGTTTTTTTGACCCGCAATTTGTGTACACAGTAATATTTTAAAAAACATTATTTTTTGATAAAGTTAAATCTGCGTCGAATCAAGTGTGTTTTTAAATTTAATTTTTAAATTTAAAATGGTCACAATATTTATCTGAAAAAACTCCAGATTATGTTCTCAACTCGATGATAATATTAAACATACCCCCAGAGTCTATCCCTAATAAATTTCACGAAACAGTTCAGAAGCAGCTTGATGTAAAACAGCCAAGAAATTTTTAAATTAAAAATGATCACAATATTTACATTCAGAAAACTCCAGATTATGTTTGCAACCCCACAATATTATTAAACAACGCCTGATTTTTGGGCTCCTACCCTTAACGTTCCAAAGCAACCCCTTGACAGCAAGCAGATTTGATTCGGTCAAAAAATAATATTTTTGAGAATTCTACAGTGCAAATAGAGTCTCTGATTTTTGGGCTCCTCAAAACTTCCAGCTTCGAATTTTGGGCTCCTACCCTTCACGATAAAAAGCCACCCCTTGATACCGCGCCGAGGAGACTTTATCAAAGAATTATCTTTTTTAGAAATTTACTTTGTAAATGGAGTTTCTGATGTTTGGGACTCGGAATTTTATGGGGTGATAAGAGTCTCTGATTTAAAAAAAAATATCAAGCATTCGTGAGCCCAAGAAAAGCCCAACCCTACTTTATATTTTGTTTTTTCCATGTTTGAGTTTTTACTTAGGGTGTGGTTTTTTTGTACATAGGGGTGGTTTTTGACAATATTGTTTGGTGCATTCGAGAGCCCAATATAAGCCCAAAATTGTAATGTACTTTTTTCCTTCCTAGTTTGAGTTTTCACATAGTAGGTAGTTTTATTTCCGGTAGGGGTAGTTTTTGGAAATTGATTGTTGGCGCGTTCAAGAGCCCCAAGAAAGCCCAAAATTCTGTCGTCTTTGATTTTTAATTTTTTTTTAATTTATGTAGTGGAGGTGCTAGCTTGAGTCAAGCCAGCACCTACACTTAAAATTTGAATTTTCAAAGAAAGTAGCGGAGCCCAAAAATAAGCAATACAATCCAGAAAAGCCCAAAAAGTCCAAAGTTCTGATACAGAAAAATTTTGTAATTTCGATTGTGTAGTCACCAAATTTCAAATAATTATTGATTTCACCACATAATTCAGAAAAATTCAAAACAATCACATTTTTATGAATATACCGAAATTTATTTAAATATGCCAAAAACGACTTGAAAAAACATTTTGTAAGTATCTACACTTTTTTGAAAAGTTTAACTCTAGGCGAGAATCTGGGAAAAAATTTTAAAAATATGGCAACAATTTAGAATAAACTATGGAGACTTGACTTCAAAACGAGCCCAAGAACTTTAAAGAATGTTAATTATCTACCAAACTTTATCAATTTTTGCAAAACATGGAAATTAAATTTTTTTTTTTGGTATAATTTTTTTTCAAAATTGAAATTTTCGTCCAACTTGAAGTTATTAGATGACAAATTTTAATTAATTTGGCGATATTTGTTGTAAACCAAAATACGTTTTTGCCGAACTTAATACATGAAAATTACATTTTTGAACTTAAGTAATCATTCCTAATACAAAAATGATGTAAAATAGTCATATGCCGTACTTTTCATCATATTTCAGTATATTAAGAAAAAAATATGAACAAAATAGGTTGAAAAATTTCGTATTCAATCTTTACGTGTACCCATAAACTTAATTTCCTGTATGTGAAAACTTGGCGTCGTTCAGTTTCGAAACTGTAGAATTAAATGTTTTGCCGCACCCTGAACAAATTTTTTGGCGAAATACGTACAATGATAATAAACATATGTTTCAACTGTGACAAAGTTAAATGCGAATTTTCGGATAGAGCCGATATCTAGATGCAATATATTTTAATGTATTATTAATTTAGTATTATATTATATTCTACTCACGAACAGAATTCTGAAGTAATACAAAGACGAAGAAAAGCAGGATAAAAGTGAAAACTGTCATCTTTCTGGAAACAGGAACTTCCACTGAACTGGAACTGGCTCTACTCGTATATATACTAGCCTGCACGTCACGTTGACAAATAGTATTACTACATTCTGGCGGTGAAGTCGCAATTTTTTCGGAGATTAAAAGTCTGTTTACTCTTCTTGAAAATGTTAGATATACGGAATGTAGACTCGATCTACACGTGGCCAACGAATTTACACAAATGACAAAATTTTTGTTAATATTTTCGAAAATTGGTACTACGGGGATGTTGTAAACACTTTCTGATTATTCCAAAATTCAGGGTGAAAATTACAGAATTCAAAATGATAGATGTTGTATGACGATATAATAATGAAGAATTTTGGAAAATTTTTCTGAAATGAGGGGCTGATAGGAAAACTCGAAATGAAAGAAAAAGAGTCGGAGCAAAAGTATTTCGATTTTTTGTGGCAAAAAAAAAAGAATTAGGTCACGCGCTACGGCCAAAAATGTGTTGGTGATTTAACTTGTCTTTGCTAGTAGTACGTGGTTTGATTCGGTTTTTCGAATAGAAAAAATCAAGTCTCTTTTGCTGATGGTGGTGATGCTGGTAGTGGTGGCAGAAACCGGAAAATTGCTGTCAGAAACACGATTATGGACCTTTTTTCTTTTCAAAAATGACTTAATATATTAGGTTTTTGAACATTTCAATACAAACAATGAAAAAATGTTTAAAAATGACAGTAAGCATATTGGAATATTTTTCGATTTTTTTACGCCTCTGGAGCTGCCATTTTGTGTTCTAAAATTTCGAATTTGAAATGAGCTGTAACGCAAATTTGTTAAAAGATGTTATCATTTTCTTGCGTTTTTGGGGGCCACATTCAAGCCATGATTTTAATTTTGGAAATTCAGATTTTAAATTTGATCTCAACCACCTGAAAAACCCCTGTAAAATTTTTCACAGGTTTCAAATATTATCTACAATTATTCGAATTTTGCCAACATTTTTCTTAAATTCTGAAAAATTGCCTTTAAATCTTCCAGAATCTAATTTGGCAATTTTGTAAATCTTTTTCAATGCTTAAAAATATTTGCATATATATTTTCTTAAAATTAGTTTGTTAAAATGAGAAATTATTTTAAATTTCCCCTTTGAATAAAAAAAAATTTTCATCGTCACAAATCCTTTTATAAGACTTCCGGTTTGATGTGGATACAAAGTGGACGCGAGCGAGGTGCCAATGCGAGTTTTTTGTCTTTTTTTTGAAAAAAGTGAGAGGAAGGGTGAAAAGATGTTGTGAGAAGGTGAGGAAAGGTGCCTGGGATAAGTGGCCGCGAGTGAGAGAAGGTAAAAAGACAGGTGAAGGTAAAAGTGAAAGAACAAAAAGTGACACGCCGAGAGAGCGAGGTTAGGGTCGGACCGAAAGAACGCCGAGAGAGGAAAGCAGGCTGGTACCATATAGTGGAGAGTGGAGAAAACTTAGAAAGAAAGGAATTTGTCTTTGACTTGAGCAGTAGCGACGATCAAAGCGAGATGGGCGATGAAAAGAAGGAGAAAAAGCACAAGAGGGAAAAGGAGGAAGGGAGAAAACTGGAGTTTAAACAAGCGGTGGACATACTGCAAGTGAGGCAGGACAAGTTTTCACGGACTTAAAGTGGGAGTGGGAGATAGAAAGAGCGCACATGAGAAGTGAACGGAAGATTGATAGAAGAAATTTTGAGGAGACAATGAATAAGATGGTGGAAAAGCTGGAACAGGTGAGCGCGAAATTGGAGAGACTGCAGAAAGGAAACGAAGAGAGAGAAACGAAAGAGGTTGGATGCCAGACGGAAGAGGATGAGAGAACATGGAGGGAGCTACCGAAAAAGCTAACACCAGAAGAGTGGGATAGAGAAAAGGAAGAGACAGCGCAGAGAAGAAGGAACCTCAGAGTGCTGGGAATCAGCAAGGAGGAGAACAAGGTGACGAATGTGGTAGGGGTCTTGGCCTTGCATCCGAAGGTGGTGGCGCAAGTGGAGAAATCCAAGAAAATGGATGGAGGGATGCTTCTTTGGTTAAAGACATGGGAGAACAAAAGGGACCTGCTCAATGTCGAAGGAAAATTGAGAGGCACAGGCTTGTAGATGGAGGAAGACTTGACGGAAAGGGAGGAGGAGATTCAAGAATGGTTGAGAAGCGGAGAATGGAACTGGCAGCGAACGAAGTCGAGCTAAGATTCATGAGGGCGAAGGTAGGGGTGACGACATGGCACTGGAGTGAGACGGAAGGAGGTGGTATCCGGCACGATTACTTTGGCGAAGAAGAAGGACGGCGGGAAAAAAGGAAGAAGAATGTAACGGAGGAGCAGGGTGTGGCGAAAGAATAAGTGCGGGAGTGAAAAACAGAGCAAAGGTGTATGTTGAGTGAGAAAAAGGGATGCTGGGGCGCCAGGTATACAGTGGAAGAGTATGTTTTGTAAAGTGTTGGTGGAGGAAAAAGAGGAGTCTAGGGCACTGCGAGAAAGGCAATTGTGTGAAGGATGTTCTGTGTGGATACGAAATGAGAAGCGGAAAGGTAAAGTAGAGTAGGGGGAATGTTGTAGCGTAGGGTAAAGAGGTGCTGGGGCACTATGTTAAAGAGAAGTGGAAAGACACATGTAGGGACAGTAGGAATTATAAGGAGAAGGGATCGCAGAGAGTGGGAGACTAGAGCTAGGGCTTCCGTTTCATTCCCCGTTTGATATAAGTAGGGTTCAGATAGGTTAAGAATACGGATTGCAAGGAGAGGAGATGATATTGTAAAGGCTTTTTGTTTTCAAGACTCTCAAACCCGTAAAAGGGGGAGAGTATAATAAACTACATACAAATCCTTTTAGAATTCTTAAAAAACCTTCAAATCTCTGCAAAAATCTACGTTTTTTTAGATTTTTTGAAGTATTTTTAAATTTTGGGACTAGCCGTCCTAAAAAATTGATAGAGTTGGAAAATAATATGGACAAATCTGGAAAATTCCGGAAGTTTATAAATTATAGATTTTTAGCAAAATCTTCAGAACATAAATATTTCCCAATATTCAAAAATCGTTTGCAATTAAAATTTTAACATGCAAAAAATCACTCGTATGGAAATTTTGATTTACCTCAAGTAAACAAATAAAAATTCTGTAAAGCAGTTGCTGCCTCACATTGCATATATTCGCTCAATCAGAATATTAAGACTCTTTGCTAAAGTTTTTAGATATTTTCACTTCCTATTTATTCTTTTTTCTTATTTTGAAAAATTAAGAAAATTTGGCACTAGGTATTATAAATTCCTTAAATTATAAGAATTTCTACCAAAAATGATGAATCTTTAAAAATCTGCATTCAGTTTTACACTTTCCAAATCTTTTTAACTTCAAAATTGTTTTTCTGGCACCGAATCCTTTTCTATCTTGTGATCCCTATCATCCACCGATAATTTATGATGTATCTGCTCCCAGTACACCCAGTGAATTGGCAAATTACATTGTATCCTATAACTTCAAAAAAGCCAACTTTGAACTTATTAACTCGTATTTAGAAAAGCTTGACTGGAAAAATAGTCTCTCTAATTCGATAACCCTTTCTAACAATAATTGTCTCAACTTTAATAAGAAGGAAATTATCGATTACATGTTTAACTTTTTATACATGCCCTTGTATACTGCGATAGACGAGTATGTCTCTAAGAGACATACGAGAGATCGGACTAACTGAGAGAATTTCACAGTCTTGAGGGCGAGATATTATTTTTTATCGGAGCGCTACTATAATGAGTACATACCCGAAATTTTTTTGGAACTATGTTAACGAAACTAGAAATAACTCTTCGATGTCAGCTGAAATGTTTCTGGATAATTTAAGAGCAGACTCTTATCCGCAGATCGCCGAATTATTTGATATACATTCTAGATCAGTTTACAATCCTACTAACAATTCTGCCTACATACATTCTCAAGACGATGAAGTCGATTTAAATATTGTTTATATTTTTAGAGACGAAATCAGGGCTAATCTACGTAATCTCAAACAGAATAAGGGAGCGGATATCGATGGCATCCCTTCCTCTCTTCTGAAGTCTTGCTGCTCATCACTTACTGAACCTCTTTTCTTAATTTTCATCTCTTCCTTGGAACTCGGTTACTTCCCGTATGCCTGGAAAAAAGGAATAATTGTTCCTATCCATAAAGGGAGTGACAAATCTGACCTCACTAACTATAGGCCGATAACAATCCTTAATGCAATAGCTTAATTTTTTGAAAGTATAATGTATGATAAAGTTTAATTTCCATTTTCTAATTTGTTCTTCAACGAGCAGCATGGATTTACAAAGGGCCGCTCGGTCAGTACAAATTTATGCATCTACACTCAATACATACTGAGTGCACTGGAGGGTGGCGGGCAAGTGGATTCCGTCTACACAGATTTCTCCAAGGCTTTTGACAAAGTGGATCACATTATCCTAATTTCCAAACTAAGAGCCTATGGTGTCTCTAGTAATACAGTTAATTGGATAGAATCTTATCTGCATTACAGAAAACAACTTATCAGGATAAATGGTCATCTATCCAGCGAAATCTTGGCAACGTCGGGTGTCCCCCAAGGGTCGCACATGGGTCCCCTACTCTTTCTAATCCTAATAAATGATTTAAAGCAATCTATTCAGCATAGTAACTTCCTTTGTTACGCGGATGACCTTAAATTGTATCTCAAAATTTCTTCCATTGTTTGTGCTGCTAAACTTCAAGAACATCTTGAAAGAATTCATTTATGGTCTTTGGAAAACAACATGCCTTTATATATAAAAAAATGCGAAACTATCTCATTCACAAGAAAGAGGAAGCTAATTAGATTCTTTTATAACATCGAAGGACAACTGTTGGATAGAGTTCTCTTTGTGGGAGATCTGGGTGTCATCCTTGACTCTGCCCCGACTTACCTTGATCATTTATCTATGATTGTGAATAAAGCACTTAAAGCTTTAGGTTTCATTGTTAGAACTTCTAAGTCTTTTCATAATCTTCTAGTTTTTAAAACATTTTATTTCTCTTTAGTCAGACCTCATCTTGAGACGGCCTCCATCATCTGGTCACCCTTCTATGCGGCCCATATGATGAGAATTGAACGAGTACAGAACAGATTTCTCAGATTTGTAGCTTGGCAGCTTGGTATACATAGGAATATATTTTAAACGATTACACTGAACTTCGAACTACCTTGAATATACCTTCAATGCAATCCCGTCTGTTAATAGCAGACTTGCGTTTTCTCTATAATGTAATTAATGGTCATATAGATTCTCCCCAAATTCTAGCCCTGATCTCGTTCTCTGCTCCTACTCTCGCTCTCTCTCAGAGGTTCGACCTCTATCTTTATAGTTCCTTTTCATCGAACAAATTATGGCGGAAATAGTACTCTAATACGCATTTTTAAGGGAGCTAACCACTTTGCGGACTTAGATTTCTTCGACTCATATTCATCTAGGTTTAAGAACAGACTCACAGCGTTACTCAGAGACTAAAACAGTATATAATTTCCATACTTTGACCGGCTCGTGCGCCCTTTTGTTTTCTACTATAACTTTTATATTGAGTTCACTTTACATTTAGTTCCTTTTCATATGTAATAATTTTGCCAGTTGAATGTTTAAATAAATAAATAAATACATTCTTAAAACGCTTATTTTTTTGCAATCTTCAAAAATCTGGATTTTGTTTTACATTCTCTAAAATCGTTGCAAATTTCAAATTGTCTATCAGTCTATTCAAAACTTCTAAAAAGTCAAAATATCTTTCAAAGCGATTCGAATTTTTGTTGAAATTCTCAAAAATGAAAAAAATTGCCTTAAAATCTTCTAGGTTCGTTTTCAACGATTTTGGAAATCTTTTGATATCTTTTTTATAATTCTGTTATAATTAATTTAAAAAAAAAACTTAAAAAATCTTCTAAGGAATCTTGGGAAAATTTTTTCATTTTCCTAAAACCTTTAAAAATTCCCCAAAAGCTTCTTTTCTTCAATAATCAGTTACAATGTTTTGAAATATTTCTCAGTTTTCTCTTAAAATTAATTTTTCAATATTTTCAACTGTTTTTTGAGTATTTCAAATAATATGAATTTTTTCCTAAAAATATGTATTTTCAAGTCCTAAATAGGTGGATAATGAAAGTAATGAAAACGAAAGTAAAGTTATATAATTCGTTAAATTTGTATCCAAATGTAAATAATTTTCTAGACATTTTATTGGATATTGTGTGGTTTAAAATTTTACGTATTATGATTTTGTCTTTTTGATATCAGAAATTAAAAGCAGATCACCAAGAATAATATTTCCCAATTTCGGGTTGGTTGAGTCAACAATTTTTTCGGTTGCGTAAAAAGTTTCCTGTGTTTGATAAAAAAGCATGAACGTGTAACATTTTTAGCCTTATTGAAAGAAGAAGGCTACATATTGCGAGAAAAATAAGAATTATTTAGACAATTTATCTATACTTCCTGAGTTCATTGACATGAAAAATAATCTCTTCTCTAATAGCAACTATCCAAGACGCGTTGAGTTGTTCATTTCACACTTAGATAAATATATTCTTTTAATTAAACAAACCGCTTGTCCAACACAATTTTTTTCATTTAGCCAAAATCGAACTTCAGAAAATTGTAATATTACGAATCGAAATCGTTAAAAATAGTACAATTTAGGCCAAATTCGAAGACTAAATTGTATTTTTTAGTATCTAAATTTAAAAATGAACGACTCGAATCTCTTGAAAATTCCTGGAAATCCTTGAAAATACCTTGAAACATATAAAGACCTTTGAAGTATTTTGAAATCTCTTGAAACTTTTTATTTTTCTTGAAACTTCCCCAGCTGTTTTGAGAAATATTGAAAATTCAACAATTTTTTAGTCATTTTTTTGTTGTTGAAAATTTAACTGTTTTGTTGAAAGTTCAACAATTTTCTAGAAAAATGACTTATATTTCAATGCTAAAAAGTCAAACTAAAATATTTTTTCGGAAAAAAATTGAAATTTTTTTCAATTTGCATTTTAGATGTAAAAATTCATCTGTTTAGTAGGAATGTTTGTTTTGGATAACTACTTTGATAAGAAATCTTTTTGTTTGTGAGGATTCATATTTTTAGTTGGAAATTCATATTTTTTTATTGAAAATTCAACTGCGCCGGTAAAAGTTGAACTGCTTAGTTAAACTTTTTTTTTTCTCGAATGAAGGTTCATCTCTGTGGTTGAGCATTTAAGTATTTTGTTAAAAATTATTATTTTTTTTTTTGTTGGAAATTCAAGTTTTTTGTTAAAGAGTCATCTTTTATGGTTGAAAAGTCATTTTTTTGCCTAAAATAAATAAATAAAATTAAAACTTTTTAATTTGTATCTGAAATAATCTTTTATTACGTTTATAAAAGATCCTATGTTAAAAATAATCCAAGATTAAAATCCTGTATTTGAATGTTGATGGTCAGGGAAAAGAAAGTATAGAAAAAATTGATTTTTCTTAAATTCTTCTAAATTCTCTAAAGTTTTATTGCAATCAATGCAATTTTTAGAATTATTTGAATTTTTTCAATTCCCATAAATTCATCATAAATTAGTAGAAATATTCACCTAGAATTCTCATAAATTTTATCAAATTCTTCAATATTTTCTGTAATTCGAAAGAACATCAGTCACATTATTAATGTACACACGGAGAAAAATGGATGGTCAAAGTTAGACGGTCAAAATTTAGAGAGCCAGTCCGTTCTTCTAGATGGTCTAAAGAGCCTTTCAGAATTTTTTCGAAATAGTCAGATAGACTCTTATTTTATGGTCAGTCTGAGCGTTGTAAGAAGGTCGAACTCACTATCAGAGATAATCGAAGTATCCTTTCGGGATGGTAAATACGATCATCTTGTTTTCACTCATTTCGGCCATGCACGGAAGAGCAAATGACCCATCGCGGAGGGCCAACTTGATTAGTTACCGTTGGCGTGTATATTTAAAATGCATA
The DNA here is from genome assembly GCA_932195095.1 of Andricus curvator. NCBI lineage: Eukaryota > Metazoa > Arthropoda > Insecta > Hymenoptera > Cynipidae > Andricus > Andricus curvator. The sequence goes on from CAKNYM010050053.1 coordinate 273,447, forward strand.
AATGTGAGAGTCAAATGTTCACAACAAATAATAAATGTGAAGTGCATAAGAATATTAGGAATTATTGTAAATTCATATGTAAGATGAAAAATATATTCCTTTCTTTAAAAATTAAAATCCATAATTTATTTTTAAGAAAAAAATCATATAAATAATATAAATGTTACTTTAAACGTCCTTCTTGTGAGCAAATAATTATTTTTAATAACTTTACTCTTATTATTTGTTGTTTAAAATTGCTTTTCACATTTCATCATTTCAAATTTGCGTGCCAACCTCAACCAATCCGGCTGTCGACGTGATGGATGCAGTGTGAATGGATACGAGACTGCAGTGCTCCCAACGCGGGCACTCTGCACTACTGCGCATGCGATGTATAAGGCGTTTCATTGGCTGCCGTTCGCGCGCTTATTTGAAATGTTGAAAAATATAATTTTTTAAAATTTATTATTAATAATCAAAAATAATTTTTGTAACATGTATTCTTTTATTTTTTAACCTAATGCTCAGAATATATTAAAAACCATCCACATACCACTTGAACATGTCAAAATATAATTATTTCTAATTATTAATAATAAATTTGAAAAATGGTATTTTTTATCATTTCAAATAAGCGCGCGAACGGCAGTTACTGAAGCGCCTTATGCATCGCATGCGCAGTAGTGCAAAGTCCCCGCGCTGGGAGGACTGTACGAGAGTTGGGAGCATCGTAGTTCAGAGCAATTTCGGAGTGAGTGATTGTCATTGAGCCGTTCTGCGTCATATTTGATGTTTATTGAACTTAAACATATTTTTAACAAGTTCACTGATAGAAATGGTGACGCTGATTTAACCATACGATCGTAGGCTAAAAAATGACGAGTATGTTTATAGTATAATACGTGTAATTCAATCACAAAGAGTTTGAAATGCACTTACTAAAATATGGCGAATACAACTTATTTCTATTTGTGGTACAAACCCAGTAAAAAAAGTTGAATAGGTATAATGCGAAAACGAATTCAGGTTAGGTTTGGTGTATTCGATTTGGTGCCATGATCGAATTGGACCTTTGGATTCAATTCTGCAATGCATTAGGCTCTATTCGGCCGAGTTTGTTTCATGAAATGATGGGAAATTATAAGTTTTTCAGGGTAGCACTGAGTATAATTATGAAAAATAAAGTTGTCTGAATACATTCGTGCGGTTTAGGCACGAAAATTAAAAAAGTTATGATAATTTTGTAGGGCTTTCAATAAGCAACGTTTTTCTTTCTTTGACTTTTTTCATATCGTTCGTTGTTTGGCTTAAAATTTTAGTTTTTTTTTTAAATTGCTTCCTCGTAGAGGGAGGTTTGTAATGATGTGTGTGTTGGTGTGTAACTTTTTTCTGTTCACGATATCTCGAAAAGTAAAAGAGCTATGATCATGAAATTTGAATGAAGTGTAGCTCGGATTGATTTCCAGGTCTGATATGATTTTGAGCTAGATGGACCATTTAGGAATAGTTTTTTCTTATGTTTAGAGATTTAAAAATAAACATTTTACCTTGTTTATATAAGAAAAACTTTTTTGATATTCAAAATACAACAACACGATATCTAGCTTATTTGTTCGCGTCTCTGACACGCATCGGCCGACCTATTTTTGAAACTTTTATGACCTACCAGTACCGATTTATGAAGTTTCAAAAAAATCGTTTATTCTGTTTATATGATAAAAGCTTTTTTGATATTCAAAACACGACAATATTACATGTAGAGTTTTTGTTCCCGTCCTTGAGACGCATCGATTGACCTATTGGTGAACCTTTTATGACCGACCAGTAGTGATTTATGAAGTTTCAAAAAAAATCTGTATTCTATTTATATGAGAAAAACTTTGTTCATATTAGGAGTACTACAGTACTGTCTCTGAAATGTTTGTTTGTGTCTTCGAGACACGTCGAATGACCTGTTGACGAACCTGCTGTGACCTCTTATGATCTAGCAATACCGTTTTATAACTTTATAAAATATATTGTTTATCTTCTTGACATAAGGAAAACTTTTTTAGTATTGGGAATACAACTATAATGTATATCATATATTTGTTCGCTTCTTCGAGACGCGTGGATTGATCTATTGGTGAACTTTTGAAGACCATTATTGATTAATCAATAGCTACTCAAAAAGTTTCAAGAAAAGTTACATTGTTTCAATGAGGTTTTAATTTGAAATAAAAACTACCGTAGGTCAAAAAGTTGTTCATTGTAAAAGAACACATCAATTGACATTTCGATCGCCCCTCTGATTTTCTGAAAATAAAATTTGCGGAAAGACAGAAACATAAGCTTGAAAAATATTGAAAGTATACATTTTTTTCTTTTGTTAGGGAAAACGTCCCTCTATGAGGAAGCAAATTTATTTGATACTTATGAGGAAGCAAAATGCTTCGCAGCCGTATTTTGAAAATATTATAATTCTGAAAATTTTCTTTTTATCGAAAAAAGTCGTGATAATAATTGTTCGACTTTCCTATTACTACAAATAGCCATACATAGAACTTTTAAATCCTGAAAAAAGTTTTCTCAAAAATTTTGAAAATGCTCTAGCTTTTTGAATTTTGATTCAAAATACCTGGCTAACGAACTAGTCCTTTTCTTTTAGGACTTAAAAAAGTGTACCAAAGCTCAATCGAATCTGATTATTTTTTCGAAAGTTATCGTGCATGCAGACTACAGACAGACATACCTTCGTAAAAATCATTTTTCTGACTCATGGGGTCTCCAAACGTGGAGATTTGATGAAAACCGACTGATTCAAATTTTACATATCACCAATACCTTCTCATAAGGATGAGAATGTAAAAATCAGCTGCGAAAAAGCACATTTACTACACTGTTAGAAATGTTTGCAATTTTAGTATACATGGGCATATTAAATTTCTTATATGTTTACTAAATTCATTACACTTTGTAATTTTACTATACTTACGTATACTAAGTTTCTTTTCTGAAGTTATATGTATACTAAATTTATTAAGTGTACAGTAAGTTTCTTTCACGTATATGAATTTCATAGTTTCTGTATACTAAAATTCATATACGTGTTTACTACATTCAGCTGCGCAAGCGCGTTTCGATTTACGCGAGTCGGGCAACGTGGCCGGTAGCAGGCTCATACGCCGCTGCATTTGTTTGAGTCCCTTGTAATGCTAAAAGGTTCGGCTTCTTTCTGCGAGGATCTGCGAAGACTTCTCTTTAAAAGGTTTGTTCAATTTATCAACGTAAATGTAGCTTAACGATATGATTATTTTAAAATTAAAACTTTGTTCTTTAATTTCATTTTTCATCTGACCATGTTTACAGATGATGAAGACGGAACCCACGCGAAACGGAATGCGTATACTGAATTTAGTATATGCGTATACTAAATTTCGTATACATTTATACTGAATTTAGTATACGCGTATACTAAATTTCATGTACGTGCAT
>CAKNYM010050054.1:0-29507 GCA_932195095.1 Andricus curvator
GTTATTTTGGCTATCGACAAAATTAAAATTTGTAAAAAGTTCTCGTATAATACGTGCTAAACTACCTGATGCGCGATCCGGTGCACCCTGATCGGCGACTTACCATTGGTAGTTATTTTGGCTATCGACAAAATTAAAATTTGTAAAAAGTTCTCGTAGAATACGTGCTAAACTACCTGATGCGCGATCCGGTGCACCCTGATCGGCGACTCGCCATTGGTAGTTATTTTGGCTATCGACAAAATTAAAATTTCAAAAAAGTTCTCGTAGAATACGTGCTAAACTACCTGGTGCGCGATCCGGTGCACCCTGATCGGCGACTCACCATTGGTAGTTATTTTGGCTATTGACAAAATTAAAATTTGTAAAAAGTAATCGTAGAATACGTGCTAAACTACCTGGTGCGCGATCCGGTGCACCCGGGTAGTGGACTTACTATTTAGAGATGTGTCGGCTATTGGCAAACTTAAGATTTTAATTTTCAGCGCTGGCTAATGGTCTCTATCACTTGCATGTTCTTCAAAATATTCATTTGTGTTTAGCGTGTCCTAAGCATGGAAGACGGACACGAGCAAGGCTTTAGCCATGCTACCATTCAGCCGTGACCCATGCTTTAGCCAGTTATTTCCAAGTTTATTGCCATGCTTGACCCATGCTTTAGCCAGATATTTCCAAGTTTATTGCCATGCGTGAGCCATGCAAACTTTTTTCACGCGGGAAATGATCCATCTCTGCAATTTAAAAAAAAAATTGAAAACAAAAATTTCCTTCTTTCAAACTAAATAACAATGTTAAAAATACCAAATTTGTCCGCCTTCAACTCAATCAAGATGTAAAAAAGTAAAAAGTTCCTCTTCCAGTTCGAAAACAAAAAATAAATACCTAAATTTATCGTCTTGTAAAATAAATTATTGTCAAATTTTTAACAATCAAACTGCAGTTCAATTTTTTAAATCCATTATTAATTTATAGTTACAGTGGATCAACTTAAAATGTTTCTTATCCCTATTTTTTTTAATTTCAACGCTTTCAAGTTTCTGTTGTTGAAAGGCTTCTAAACTGCATTTTGAAATTGCTTCAATTATAATTTACTTTTAAAAATGAAGACTTATACTGCAACATTTCTTAAGTTCAAAATTGTACAATTGCGAAACGTAGACTGACTGATTTCATTAATTTAAAAAGTTAACAGTTGAACTTATTGTGAAAAGAAAGTTGGAATCGAACTTATTATTAATTCCATTATATCATGTGATATGTAATTTGTGATATTTCAAGTGAATGAATAGATTTTTTTGTAAAAATTTGTAAAATTTCCGACCAAAAAAGAAATTCACGAAGGAGTCAAAGCCTTTGGGATCGTTCTTGTATTACGTAAGACGTTTTTCTTTTGTTTATATCGTTGTGTCCTTTTCAACTTCACAGCAATTTTATTCTCGTCTTCATTTAAACAAAAGAAAAACGCCTTACGTAATATATGAACGATCCCTTTGGAGAAGCTTTACAGGAGCATCTGAGGGACATGGGAACCATGAGGAATCTGATGCGCACTGTCAAACTAGAGATTCTGGACATCGACACCGTGACCACGACGGAGGATGTAGAGGACGCACTTCAGAGGGACCTCGGCGCAATAGCAGAAGGCGTAAAGGTGTCGATCATGAAGGCCAACAGGCGAGAGCAAGTAATTGCCATCGTCGAGCTCAGCGAACATGCGGCCAATAAACTGCTGGAAACCGCCCGTATAAACGTGGGGTGGATCAGCAGCAGGATCAGAAGAAGAGCAAGTGCCGACCGATGCTTCAGGTTTCAGGGCTAAATATAAAGCAAGATTCTGTAAACGGTTAGATCGCAGCGGCCTATGTTATAAATGTGGCATGGGCGGACACAGGGCAAACGTCTGTACGTCCGAACCGCACTGCTTATTGTGCAAGGGATTGACGACTAAGCCTGAGAGACTGAACCTCAAGCACATACCAGGGACGGGGGCATGCTTTATCTTCAGACAGGCACTTGACCAAGCAAAGAAAAAGTAGGCATGGCGAGATTTCTTCAGGCCAATTTGCATAGAAGCAAAGATGCGATCGAACTCCTAGATCATCTAGTCCGCGAAAAAAACCTCGATCTCCTAATCATCAGCGAGCAATACAAGGATAAGGACACCCCAACATGGTTTGGTCACCTATGTAAGTTGCTACCTCACACCGAACGAGGGCATCCAGGACTTCCAGAAAAAACTGGATATACTGGAGGATACCATACAGGATGCTGAGGGAGGAGTAATAACAGCTGGAGACCTCACCGTAAGGTTGGTGGATTGGGGAATGCCCAAAACAGACTTGCGAGGGAAGCGTATCTTGGACATGGCTGCGAGATGGGGCCTGCTCGTCATGAACACCGGCAAAACCCCAACTTTCAGACAAGCCGGCAACGTAAGAACGATCCCGGACATTACTCTGGCTTCAGAAGGAGTGGCCCCACTTATAGAGAACTGGGAGGTCCTTGAGGACTATACTGGGAGCGATCATCAGTATATACAGTTCACCATAAGAGAAAGCCTAGGAGTCAGGACACATCAGAGCAAGGGCAAAGGATGGAATGTGTCGAGAATGGACATTGAAAAACTATTCCTGGCGGTTACCGAAGGACAGAATAGCCTTATGGAGAGATCTGATATGGGGGCAGAAGCAATTGTGGAAGCCACCATGCAAATCATAAACCAGGCCTGTGAAGTCTTGATGCCACGAAAGAAGGGGCACAGAAATAAGGTTTCCGCTTACTGGTGGAATCAAGAAATCGCCGACCTCCGAAGGGAGTGTATAAGATGCAGACGGACGGCCCCCAGAAACCATGCAACAGGCGTGCAGGCATATAAGCTAGCGAAGAAGGAACTGGGTAAGGCTATAAAAAGAAGCAAGAGCCAGAGCTGGGAAAAGCTGCTCGAGGAAGTAGACGATAAACCTTTGGGATTAGGTTATAAAATAGTAACCCGAAAACTTGGGGCCCTCTAAGCGAGCGGATCAATGGGAGCGGAAGCTATGAGGCATATTGTTGACGTACTCTTCCCGACACACCCAGTAAGAGAGAAGGATTGTTACGGAACCCCTCTAAAAGAGATACCACTCTTCAGCGAGGAGGAATTCGTAACAGCCGCGACCTCTCTCCAGAACAAAAAGCGCCAGGACCCGACGGTATGCCGGCGGAGGTTCTAAAAGTAGTAGCACGTGTTTGTCCACAGATGCTGCTGAACATGATGAACTGCTGCTTGAGAGCTAGTTTATTCCATAAACAGTGGAAAGTGCAACGATTAGTTCTCATCAGCAAAGGAAAAGGAGATATGAATTCCTCATCGGCGTACAGACCACTGTGTATGTTGAATACCACTGGCAAGCACATGGAGAGTAGAAGCCTCGCCTGCTGGCGGCTGTTCAAGCAGCGGGAGATCTCTCCGAAAGACAGCACGGGTTCAGGAAGGGACGTTCTACAATCCACGCAGTCCAAGAAGTGGTGGACACTATTGTTAGAGTGGAAGAAGAAAGCCTCTACCCCAGAAAAATTGTGCTACTGGCAACACTGGATGTGGGAAATTTAACCATATTTACCGGCAAAATTACCATAAATGACTGAAAATTTTCATAAATTTCCGGAAATTTATGGAAATTTTCAAGAATGAATTTTTGTAATTTATTGTAAGTTATCATATTTACTTGTAAAATTACCATAAATGACCGAAAATGTCCATAAATTTCCGAAAATTTATAGACATGTTTAAATTGAATTTTGGACAATTTATGGTAAGTTACCATAAATCACCTCTAAAGTTACAAAAAATTTCCGGCATTTTTTTAATTGAATTTTTGATTATTTGGAATAAGTTAACATAAATTTCATGCTTCTCCACGCAAAATCTAATGTGGACTGAAATCATGAGTGTATTTCGAGAAATGTCTGAAATCATCCATTTGTTATAAAAAATATCGTATGCGCCAAGTGGGAGAGGCCCTTTTATTATTTTTGGTTCAAAACTGATCTTTTTTTTGTTAAATTAACAAATTTTTTGAAAAATCGTACCGTTTGGTTAAAAATTCAGCGGTTTTTAAATTGAAATCTTTTTTGGTTGAACTTTTATAATATTGTATTTTACGTTATTCACACGTCTTTTTGGTTGAAAATACAAATACTTTATTGAAATAAGAACTACTTTGTTAGAGATTCATCTCTTTGGCTGAAAATTTAACTGTTTTGGTGAAAATTCTTTTTTTTTTTTTTGTTGAACATTATTTAACTAAAAAGCATTGGTGATTTCGATTGCATGGGTGTTGTCAAGCGACAATTTGGATGAGGGCTATGGAAGGAAGCTATATTGGGAATTTCTGACTTTTAAAAAATGCTGACTGTCATATTCAGACTTAGAGACACATTTAGTTCTCTTAATTTAATATTTTTAAATTTTATTTTGAATTAAATCAAACATTGATAATTAATTCTGCTCGGTGGGTTTCCTGTCACCACTACGTAGCGCGTCCTCAGGTTGCGGATAGAGGAACGGCCCGTGAGGCTGAACAGCCCCTACGGTTAGCTGCGAATACAAGAATAAGCAGTCGCGGACAGCCGATAGGAACCAGTCGTGAGTGTGGTGAGCCCAGCACTGGTAGAAAATAGGTACATGACAACCATGGCTTGGGGGAACTCACCCATTCGCATTCATACGCAATGGGTGGGTTCTGGCAAGCCGAGGTGCAGCGTGTATCCACCTAGAAACTCTACCCGAACCAAAACTAAAAATCTTGTAAGGGAAAAATCCTGCTGCCCCATTGGACACCGCAGCGATGACACTGCCCGCAAGGGATGTGTGGAATGATTCGCCTGCACAGGGCCAAAGGGGTATTGATGCCAGTAGGCGAGCTGCCTTGCAGGGGGATGTTAGGATACGAGGATGAAACTGTAATGTGTCTGACGACAAGTTGACACGGTCCTTGTCAAAGTCGGAAAACTCCCATACTTAGACCCAGAGAGGTATGGGGGTTATCACTTCTGGGACGGTGGACTCACCTACGATCGGAATAGGATCCTAACGTGCGGATTTACACGAAATTATCATGGCTAACTTGCAGCAACAAAAAACTACCGTAAAATATCTAAGGGCGGGAACTCTGAACGCGCGTAGTCTAAATGCTGGCGGATTTAGCGAACTTATTGAGATAGCAATCAAATACGATACTGACTTAATAGCACTTCAAGAAACCTGCTGGCCGGGCGATTTCGCGTCAATTTCTAAGGATGACTATACTTTTCACTATGGGGGAGCTAAGGGGTTCAGACTGTGAACCGGTTTTCTCATTAATAAACGAATTTCGCAAGCGGTTATCGACATTCAATTTATTAACGATCGGTTATCATATATTGTACTAAAGGGTAATTTCAGCAAACAGGTGTGCATCAACGTGCACTGCCCCACCGAGGACAAAGACGAAGATACTAAGGATCTTTTTTACGAAACAATCGAACAGGTTTTTGACAAGTTCTCAACGTATGACGCAAAAATAGTATTGGGAGATTTCAACGCGAAAATTGGAAAAGAACCGATGTATAGGCCTACAATAGGGCCGGAAAGTTTGCATGACGTCAGTAATGATAATGGGACTAGAGTAATAAACTTTGCAGCTTCAAAGAACCTCGTTGTCAAAAGCACATTTTTCAAGCATAAAAATATACATAAGGCCACCTGGACATTACCAGACGGTAACACTCGCAATCAGATTGATCACGTTCTAATTGACAGAAGACGTCATACAAACATTCTCGATATAAGATCGTGCAGGGGAGCGGATTTAAATTCAGACCACTTTCTCGTGATGGTAAAACTAAGATCTAGGCTAGCGTTAAGTAAGAAAAGAAGCCGCACAGAGCCAACAGTTCGTTTCAATATAGATAAGTTTAAAACACCAGCAGAAATATTAAATTATCAAGTTGAGATCTCTAATAGTTTCGACGTTCTCCAAGAACAGAGAGACGATAACGATAATTACGTGGAGGACTCTGAAACCCTGTGGAGCAATATGAAAAAGGCGATAAAGACAGCCGCGAAACTTACTATAGGTTTAAAGAAAGTAACCAAAAGCAAACCATGATTCGACGAAGAGTGCAAACTTTGGTTTGAAAAAAGTCGGAAGGCCAAACTAATTAGTTTACAAAATAAGTGCGATCAAACACATAAGAAGTATCTCGAGATTAGTAAAAGTACAAATAGGCTTTATAGATCCAAGAAAAGGGAGTGCGAAAAGAATAAAATACTAGCAATAGAAACGCATAATAAACAAAATAACCCGCGTGAGATGTACAGGGGAATCAATTTTATAAGGAAAGGCTTTCAAAGTAGAACGGAAGTAATGAGGGACGAAAATGGCAATCTAGTAGCCGATGCGACAGAGAGACTGAATTTATGCAAAAACTATTTCGATAAGTTATTAAATGTACGCGAAGCCCCCGTTGAAGGTAATCTCGGTGAAATCCACACTGTTGATCTATTAATTGATGATCCTACTGATATAGAAATAGAAATGGCCATAAAGAAGTTAAAAAATAACAAAGCCGCGGGCATCGACGACCTACTATCTTTAAAAAAGGCGATAAAACGAATTGTAACAATTATCGGGGAATTTCACTTGTGCCTTCATGTTATAAGATCCTGTCCAATGTAATCTGAAGTAGACTAAATCCTTTTGCCGAGGAAATCATTGGGGATTACCAGTGTGGATTCCGCCGAAACCGATCTACAAGCGATCAAATGTTTACAATTAGACAACTGTTAGAAAAGAAATGGGAATTTAATGAAGTAGTGCATCAGCTATTTGTCGATTTCAAAAAAGCTTACGACTCTATTATACGCGAACGAATGTACTGGATCCTAGAGTTCTTGGGTGTACCAAGAAAATTAGTTAGACTTATCGAAATTTGCTTAAGCGGCAGTAGGGGTAGAATACGTGCAAACGGAAGTTTATCGGAAGATTTTTCGATCCGCGATGGCCTGAAACAGGGCGATGCACTTTCGTGCGTCCTTTTCAACTTAGTTTTAGAATACGTGGTCAGACAAGTACAAGTGAATCCTACCGGTGCTACCCTCAATGGGATAATACAAATTCTTGGGTATGCGGATGATCTCGATTTACTAGGGGATGATAAAGAAACCGTAGCTAAAAACGCAGAGATCTTGATCACAAAAGCCAAAGATATTGGTTTGAAAGTTAGCGAATCAAAGACAAAATATATGACCGTCGTCAGATCCGAACAAAGTAATATAGGCGGGGATCTTATGGCCGGAAATATGAAATTCGAAAGGGTTAACGAGTTTAAATACCTCGGGTCTATTATAACTAGCAAAAATAATATTAAAACGGAAATCAACGCACGGCTGCACGCTGGCAATGGGTGCTACTATGCAGCAAACACACTACTAAAATCGCGATTGCTATCTAGAAACATCAAAGTAAGAATTTACAAAACAATAATAATGCCGGTCGTCATGTATGGGTGTGAAACGTGGGCGCTGACGAAAGGAGAGGAGAATAGGTTTAGAGTTTTTGAAAATAAAATACTTAGAAAAATCTATGGTCCAAAGAGGGACGAAGAGACTGGTGAATGGAGGAAACTGCATAATGATGAGCTGCACGCTCTCTACGGGTCAGCAAATATTAATAGAGTAATGAAAGCGCGTAAATTAAGATGGGCGGGGCATGTAGCAAGAATGGGCAATGAAAGAACAGTGGCGCAAGTTTTAATAGGGAGACCGACTGGTAAGAGACCCCTAGGCAGACCGAGAAACAGATGGGAGAAAAATGTAAGGGATGATCTAAAAGAACTAGGACATGATTACTTAAACTGGATGGAGGATGCACAGGATAGAGATGCGTGGCGGTTTCGGGTAGACGAGGCGATGAACTTTCGAGTTCGAATCGCTAATCGATAATAATAATAATAATAATTGATAATTAATTGCTTCCAATTCAGTTTATAGATTTGAATAGTTTGTAAACAATCCATTAGCTCAAAGTAATAATTTTAAAAATATTTTTTAATAATGAGAAACTGTTTAAATTTAACAATAGTGCTTTAACTATTATTATTATTATGAAGGGTTAATTATTATGGGTCAGAACAGCTGTCACAAAAGATCGTTTGTTTACATACAAAGGACATTGGAAGAGAAGGAATAGCACTAGCATCGCGAGTGAGTTGTTGGATGTAGCTGTGAAATAGGAACACGCGTTGCATGGTGTTTCTAGGAGTGCTTTCCTTGCCGCCATCCGTATCGTCGTCTTTGCTCTTTCCTTTTCTCTTATTTTCACACAGCTCATGCGTCTGCTATCTTACTCTAACTTATTAGCTTGGGTGAAAGAATGTTCACGCCAGCTTAATTAATAATGCTTTCGTTGCGAATATCTTCTTGCCAAGTAGATTTTAATTTTGAATAAATTAAATACAAAATTTAATTATGTCCAGGACAGTTCGTAACCCACCCTGGAAATGTTGGTTACTGTCCTCGATGACTGGGTTGAAATGAACAATCTTTCCCATGCTAGTTGGATTAATTGTTTTCTGACAGTGCAAACTTTTTAAGTCATTTCAAAAGAGAGTAAAATTATAAAATAATAATTTTTTTTATCTGTTACTACTCAAGCTATCTTTGCGTAAATCGCTTTGTGTATAGACATATACGTGCTCAGTATTTATTTTGAACTCTTAATTTATAGACACACCTTAATCATTATATACAAAAAATAGTATAATTTACATTGAGGTTCAGTGTGCATTTGTCTAAAACAAATTTTAATTTACACTTTCACTTTTGAAATTATTGGACTCCTTCTATTTTAGCACTTAGGGGCATTTTGTTTCTCTCTCTTTTTTTATAGGGATCAGTCACAAACACTCACCACTTCACATATCTTGAAGCTCTTGCACTGGTAGCTCTTGCACCTTAGGCAGAGGTATTTCTAATATTCTTGATGTTTTGGCTGCATTTTCAGGAGCCTGCTGGACTATTTCCTTGGAGGGGGTCTCACTTAAAGTCGTGTTAGTGACTCGTGGAGCTATTTTTGGTGATTTCAACTCCTCTTTGTGATGTTTTCCCGGGTCAGCATTTCAAAATTTTTATTATTTCGTTTGATGTCACTGATACTGGATCTTCTAAATCTCTTCTTGCTAATAGATGGAACACAGGCTAATATTAACATTGAAATTTGAGAGTGACAAAAATATGTTATTAACCCCAGAATTGTTAATAAGCCTTGCGATGTCTGAATTTCTCTAATTTCTTCCCAATCTTCCATAAGAAGTCTTTAGAATATTGTTGATAGGTAAAGTCTTTGTTCGGTAATCTTGTCGGCATTAATTCCGTGATGTTAATCTTGTGGTTATTGTGTCTAATGATCGGAGATATTTTGACATAGACTGAAAGACTAGTTAGAATTACAGACCGTCTCCAAGATACAGCCTGATGCTAAGTGAAAAATTCCCAGTTTTGATAATTGAATTCGTATTAATGATTGTATTTTTTTTTCTTACGAGGGCGGGTGAAAAATGTTCTGATAACACACCGAGAAGGGTCCGCACTTCTCAGTAGTGTGGGGATGTTGATGCCATCACTACAATGATCTTAATATATATGAATATACACGAAGATCTCAATTTGATCAGTATAGTAATTCCATCAACGACCCACTGAAAAACACCACCCTTTCTCCTTGGCAGGACTTCCCCCCCCCCCCAACCGCCTTCGCATTACTTCAGGGAGTGCCGTCTTCTTCACTTTATAAGTGCCTGCCGATTTTCCTGTTTTTTCCCCTGATTTTCTGCACCTTTGTCATCTCCTTTATCTCCCAACCAAGATGCACCTTAGCAATGCGGTAATACCACACATCAGGCTCGTCGGCCTTTGACATCTGGGTTGGGTGTAGCTTATTAGGCTGTTATCTAGGAGGCTTCCTCAACGGGGCTGCCTCCCTGAATAACACGCATCTCATCGACCCCGGAAGATTGTCAGTCCGCGCCTTTCCTTCTTTTACGGCGCAACGGTAGCAATCGAGAGTGTTTACACACTTCGGAGACCTGTGTCCCTCCTTACCGCACCTCCATCATCCTCTCGTAGGATCAGGACCTTTGCAACTCGCTGCCGTGTGGCCGCAGCCGAGGCAGCGGTAGCATCTGATGCACGCGATAGGATACCCATCCCACCTTCAGGTGTCCTGTCCGTACCAATTTCGACGCTATTTCTTCAGTTAGTTCCACAAAAGCCTTCAGAGTTCCTCTGAAAGCCTTCTTCGTCAGACTGACCCTCATCTAGCCTGCGGGCTGCTTGCCAAAATGACTTCTGACGGCAGCCTCAACCTCCTTCGCATCTGTTGCTGGCATGTCCCTGTCGAAAGAGTCAATCCATCCTGCTAAACTCTTCATTTTAATCCAGTACGGGTCGCTCTGGTATGAAATTTTCAAATCGCAGATTTAAAAAGTATCTTGTGTTGGGTGGAGCAGGAGCTCACTTCCGCAAGTTATTTTGGCCGGCGTCTCGTGGATGATAAGATCCCCTTGCAAAGGTGATATCGCTAAAGATCCTTACATGCCAAGAATATATTTTCAGTCATTAGGATGTTAGTTCTTTAAGATTCGTCTACGGCCATATGTTTAAAATTGGAATTTATATGCGCCGGGCTAGAGTTGGATTCAAATATTTTTTGATTTGCGGGTACTGGATGAATATGGCAGTGTTTATAATCTGTTTTGTCGAGGAGTGGTATATCGAGGATGAACCTTAAAGATAAATTCCTCACCATGATCGTTGATCTTGATAATTGTGCTAATTCCTCGATACCTGCTTTTGGTTCTCGACTAGGAAACATAAGTTTAGGAGCATGGCCCTGCATTTCTCGATATACAACCTTTACTTGGTTAGTAGTTAACAGGGAGGGTTGTAGATGTCCTCTTCTAGCGTCTTGTATGGTATTTAGGAGTTGATCGGCTGATCTTGTATAGCCGTCCAGCCCAGCTCCTATCATTCTTAACATTTGATTTAACGTATTTTTGTAGTTTATTTGTTTATCGCTGCAGTATTGGTTTAATCAATTTTAATCTGATCGAGCTGCCTTATCTGATTTTCTTTTTTCCGATGTGTCCATTCAAGATCAGTCCTCAAGACATATATTTGTTTCCCAATGAGATGAGATAAATTCCTTTGCGCGTCATTTACCTTGTTAATTTTTTCGTCTATTATTTGCTCATCATCATAGGTGACAAGTCCCGCGACAGATCCGATTATTCCTCCCAGATAGCCTAGCATCGCTGATGCTCTCCATTGTCTGATGTTCGTTGGTAGGTTTTGTGGATGAAAATTTTTGGTCCTACGTTCCAACTTTTCCATCTGGAGTCGAATATCCTTTAAGAGTTTTTAAGCAACGTCATGTTTCCTTGTCAATTGGTAAGATTCGAAGGTCTTGCAGTCTTTTGCCAGTGCCAATTCGTAATTTTCCAGAAGAGACTTCGTTCTTCGTCCATATGTCTCTAGGTAATTCTGATATTTTTAAATGTTCATACAAGTTTTGAGTCTCCAGACACTAACTGTCCTTCGCATGAGTCCTTCTTTCTCGTAGTAGATTCCGGTACTGCTGGTAAGGAGAGTGATCATGTACAGGTGTTCGTTATGTGCAATGTCGGGTGCTGCATATACGTAACATAGAACTATTCAAAGACACGGACAATACATTTGGAAAATTGAACACCTTCTGCTTCTATTTTCTTCCTCTATGAACAGAGTTTAACTTTGGACACTCTTTAGTTTACTTAGTTTAAAATTTCTCAATTAAAGTTTTCATATGCTCTTAATTGAATTACATCTGACTATAGTATAGGATTTATTTAAGGGGAATAGTTAGTACACATAAAAGAAAGCATCAGCTTTTTTGGATTAGGGTGGCCAAGAATTTATTCGCCACCCCAGAATTATTTTGGAACAAATAATTCGGTATGTCTCCAATTGAGATTGAATTTATTCGAACTTGAGTTGTCTTCAAGTATTCCTGTCTTTTCTAGTTTTAAGTGAATTTATTTATTCCAAATAATTTTCTTACGTATAATGTCGCAATTCCATATTTCGCCATTTTCAACCTTCAGATTTGTAGTTATGCACGGGATCATGATCTGCACCCAAAATTGTGGTGATTAGGAGAATAAATATTTTCTCATCACCCTGAAATTATTTTGTAGGAAAATAATTCGACCTAAACTTATAAGATTTAGTAGTATATTGCTTTTTGAAGTGAAACTTCTGAGGGCGCGGCATGGAATTTTTGCATGAGGAATGAATCCATAAGAATCGTCACGCTCGAGCGACACATTACGTCACGCTGCAGCAAGGTAGCGGGCTGAGCGAGCGTATTCATGGGCTACAAGAAATTTATGGAATTCAAGGAATTCATAGAATTCAAGCAATTCTCAGAATTCATGAAATTCACGGAATTTGGGGAATTGAAAGAAGTCATGGCATTTTTATCAATTCTATTAGTAAGTTAAATTAAAAATACCCGCTGATTTTGAAAATTATCAAAATGTTTTTTTTCTTACTTTTTTACGCTTTTTCTGGTTTTCTCGAGAAGGGTTGTTTCGATGAAAAAAAATAAGACAACAAAAAAGATGTATATCAAACAGGTCTACACCTTTCAATTGAACAATTTGTTAACACAACTGATAATTTTGAAGTAAATCAAGAAAAGCCTGTTTTTAGTGTTTTCCTGGAAATTGTATCAGAATTCCTCATACTTTTCTTTTTGGAACAGGACCAAATTTTTTGCAGTTACTTTTTAGCTAGCGCGTCGCTAGCAAGGTATATTTTTTCTGAACAGCCATATTTTAGGTATTCACTTATTTATAGTGTAAATATATAATAAATCTGGATGAATAGAGAAAAATTGGACCAAAGCCCAAAAAAGGACATGCATGTTAGGTACAGTTTTTAAAACATTTTCTCAGATATTTAAACAAAAAATAACTATTTAATAGAAAAATTATTCCGAAAAAAGAAGAATATAGACTCATTATTTGTTTAAAAAACTTACTCCTTTTTTTCGCAGATTTTCTTAATTGTAAAGTTGGTTCTCAAGTCAGGTGTAACTTTTACAAAGAATGTATCTTGAAGTTCATCAAATCTTGATGTCATATACGTCAGGAAAATATCTTTGTACTTTATTTGTGTATTTTCAATTAAATGTTGATGTAAGTGGTGACAAAAGTCAAAACGACTACTTCCAGACAATTATAGTATTATTTATTGTGTCCAATTCATTACGGAATTAAAACGAATGACGTTTCGAAACATATACTAGTCTCCTCATCAGATTAAAATTGATCTAAAATATAAATAAAAATAAACAATAATAGTAATGTATAAATTAGTTTACCAAGACAATAGAAGATCTAAAAATGAAAATTGCTCACCATTGAAGTCAAGTTAAATAGATTCAAACTGAGTTAAAAAACAATGATAAGTAGGGATTGTTGTGGTCGCTCGTCCATAAGTAAAAAATTTTAAAAATAAATTCTTGAATGAGAAAAATTGTTGAGTCCATAACTTTGAGTATTGTTATAAATAATTAGCCTGTAATAATTTACAACAATACTCAAAGTTATGGACTCGACAATCTTTTTCATGCAAGAATTTATTTAAAAAAATTTTTACTTATGGACGAGCAACTACAACAATCCCTACTTATTATTGTTTTTTTTAACTCAGTTTGAATCTATTTAACTTGACTTTAATGGCGAGCAACTTTTATTTTTAGAGCTTCTATTGTCTTGTTAAACTAATTTATACATCACTATTATTGTTTACTTTTACTTATATTTTAGATCAATTTTAATCTCACGAGGAAACTAGCATATTTTTCGAAACGTCATACGTTGTAATTCCGTAATGAATTTTACACAATAAATAATACTATAATTATCTGGAAGTAGTCGTTTTGACTTTCGTCACCACTTACATCTATATTATATTCCCAGACGTTAAACATAAGAAGGATTTAACATCACCTACTTTCTTCAATATTTTCAATTAAATGTGGCTAATATATTGTAGTATTTTGAAAGTAATCCAGACTTCGTAAGTACAAGTCTGCATGGTGACATAATTTAGCTTTTTCACAAACCATCAATTTATGCAATGATGATATTTCTATAATGATTTTCATATTAACACGGACAAAATTGTAGGAAATTTGTAACCATTTGAACAAACTTGGGACCGAAAACAATATTTTATTTCAGTTTGATTTTTTTATTGAATTAATGGTATAGAGTCTGTAGAGAATCGTGTTTTACAACTATTATTTCAAAATTTCGTGCTAATGTGCGGCGGGAGCCTACTGGAGTTTCCTCCATTTCTTCTTGGGTCATATCCTTCACCTCGCCGCTTCCAATGTTTATTTTCGCCCGGGCCTTTCTTCCGTTGTAATTATATATTCCTCCAAGATAATCGTTATTCTCTAATATTGCAAAAACGTTACCGATGGATGTTGATAACACAATTTGTTCTTGAGTTGGCAAGGCCCGATAGACACCACGTCCTACTAGCACTTGAATTGGTTTATCGGCTGGAAAAATGTATCTTCGAAATTCGAATAGTCGGTTCGGATTGGTATCTGGAATAAGCCGAATAAGTCCAAGTTGTCCAATTCCATATCCAAGTACGCGAGAAGAAGACGGAAGAAGACGTCCAACGAGGGGGAGTCCTTGAACGGGCACGAACTTGACGCCGCCTGATAGCTAAATAAGACCTGGTAGGAGGAGTTGACCTGTCAGAAGATTGAGGTCTACCGGAAAAATAAGAAGGTCCACAACGAGAAATGTCAGAATTACTTTCGCCATTAGGGTTAGATTCGGACGGTGAACTCAATTCTGGAAGAGAAAACAGAGGTTTTCATTTTTGAAATAAACATTGTCATGAGGAATCTTCTTGGAAAGTTTTACTAGTAGTATTTAGGAAAAATTATTAGGGAAATTAGGGAAATTTCACAAGTGCATTGGCTGTGTATGGCTCTAAAGTTTCGATTTGTTATAGCTTTAAGGTTACGAAACAGTAATAGTTTTGCACCTGCCAGAGGACCGATTACAGGGACAATTATTTTAACCAAATATTTTGGATACAGTGGCTGCAGCTCCCTTTTAGGGTTTGGATACCTCTCCTCCTTTACTTTCTCCTTGGCAGTGATGTTGTATTTGGCCGAAGCCGAGAGTTCGATCACGAATATAGTTCGTTTTTCGAAGTTTTGTAGAGCAATGTCAGGCCTCAAGTGTGCCATGGAGACTGCTATCCGAAAATCGCAGTTCCCGCGTGATAAGGAACCCTGGATAGTATTTGTTTCAGGTACTCAGTGTGTGCATGACATGATCTGTACCTATCGCTGGGAAATTCTTGACGTAAAATGCGATCGCGGTATACTACTGCGAAAAACCACTGCCCTGCCACTAAAATAGCCTGAAAAGTATCCCTGCGTGTCAACAAAATGCTAAGACATTTGCGGGGAAAATGCAGAAGGCGGTCGTCCTTGGGTCGCTCCGTGTCCTGAGGGTGCACGAGACTTTTGCTAGATCATCGTATTGGGTCCATCGCAGAAAGTAACCACCTATTTGACGGTCGTGAGACGTGGTTACAGGGCATATTTTACCGTGTTTTCGCCGAGAGCGGGTGCAATTTTTCTGAATAGCACCCGCCTTTTGACGAGATCTCGCGGTTGTCCGTATGACAAGCTTTTAACTATATATAATTCAAAAAAATAGGTTGAACAAGCACCGCAGGGTCCCACGGGGAGCAACTGTCATCTATGAAAATGACACCGGCTCCCAGTAGAATCGCGGCAAATTATACATATGGCCATGTCTCACGACCGTGAGATAAGTAGCCACAGGGCACGACAAAATCACAACGACGGCCCGGCGAAACCATCGTGTATCTTGAGGGCACAGAGCCAGGGTGTCCAGCGACCTTGAAAACCTTGAAAACCTGGAATTATGAAAGAATCATCGCGTTTAGAAGAAAGCTTTCAACTGAAAAGTTTTTTAACTTTTGTTCATTACAGAAGAAATAAAGAGATTTCAGGGCACTTTTTGTAGACTGTAAAAATTATTTCATAGATTGCAATGAATATACTTTAATATTGCCAATAATTCTATATGTTTCTAATTTCTTCTCCGCTGATATAGAATGTTAAAATATACGTTTTTTTGATATATGCCTTACAAATTATTAAAATTATCAGTTGAAAATTTCGATGTTAATTCAATTTCAGAATTAGAATGAGTAATTGCCATACAACGGATTTTTCGAGAGGTTGAGCCGGGGTTTTTGAGTGTATGCTAGATTTCAAAAGGTTATAAAATATTTGTAAAGATTTCAAAAGATTGAAAGGATTGCAGTTATTTGAAAAAGGATACAGTACACCAGATTTCAAAGATTTTCAAAAATTTCGAAAGGTTGCAAAACATTTTAGAAGGTTTGACAAAGATGTAAAATAATTCAGTTATTTCAACGAACAAAAAATAATTCACAAATATTTCAACGATTTCAAGAATTTAAAAGATTCAAAACAGGCGTGTACATTAGCTTTAAAAAATTGCACAAAAATTTCCTAAATATTTAGAAAATTTCATAAAGGTTTCAAGGATTTCAAAGATTTTAAAAATGCGTGTACACCAGATTTCTAAGATTTCACAGCATTTCAAAGATTTGAAACAATTTCAAAATTTTATAGAGGGTTTCAAAAGATTTAACAAATATTTAAAATATTTGAATGATTTCAAATTAATACAAACTATTTCACAAATATCTCAAAGAGTTCTTAAAGATTTTGAAAGAATACAAGAATTTCAAAGATTTCAAAAAGACACCAGATTGAAAAGATTTCTAAACATTTGAATGACTTTAAACGATTTCAATTTTTTTAAATATTTCAAAAGATTTCACAAAAATTCGTGATTTCAAACGTATATGAAAGATTCTAGAAAAATTTGATAAGGATTTCAAGATTTCAAGAAATTTAAAGATTTTAAATGATTTCAAATTTTGTTTGAAGATTTCAAATATTCCCGTGATTTCAATCGACTAAAAAAGATTTCAGAAAGATTTTACAAATATTTCAAAGAATTTATAGAGATTTCAAAAGATTTTGAGGATTGCAAAAATTTTAAAAAGAGGACAACCCACCAGGTTTCAAAGGTTTCAGAAAATGTCAAAGATTTTAAACGATTTCAAATTTTTTCACAAGATTTCACAAAGATTAGGAATATTCCAGTGATTATAAAAGAATACAAAAGATTTCACAAATATTTCGAAGAATTCATAAGGATTTCAACAGATTCCAAGAATTTTAAATATTTCAAGAAGGGTCACAAGGTACACCAGATTACAAAGATTTCAAAACGTTTCAAAGATTTTAAACGATTTCAAACTTTTTTTTCTTTATACCTCGGTCGAAAGTACGCAACTTTTTCACCTATTTTAGGGCAGAAAGTTAAAGATTTGTGCATCGGTAATGCCGCACATACGCCCTCTGTAACAGCGGGAGCAAAATTTTTTTTGATTTGCTCCGATACGTGAAGCTGCTCTTATTACCCCGACTGTCATCAATCATTTGTTATTAAGTGTGTTTTGTTTACGCTGCTCATTTATAATTTATAGTACTGAGATATGGTTTGAAAGTGACGTGTCTAAAATTTATCAACTTTATTTAATTAAAATATCAGTTAATAAAATGATCTCAAGTGATGAATCTGCTGATGAGGAGGAGATGTTGAGAAATTTTGATGAAGAAGCGATGCTAATAATAAATTCAGATACATTGCCTAAAAAGTCAGCTGACCGGTATAATTTAGTATACGAAAATTATAAAAGTTGGCAAGGAATTAATCGAGGCGCTTTATCAAATTCAGAAGAAACTAATTTTATGTTTGTTGAATTTAAAAAATATTTATGATGCCCGAGGCGAAGCCGAGGGCATCATGGCGCGCAGTGCAGGAATCTCAAACTTTCTGCCCTAATAGTATAATAAATATATAAAGATGTTACAAAGATTTCAAATATTCCAGTGGTTTTAAACAAATACAAAAGATTTTAGAAAGATTTCAGAAATATTTCAAAGAATGTATTAGGATTTCAAAAGATTTTAAAAATTTCAAAAAGTTTCAAGAATTTCAAAAATTAAAGAAATATTTCAAAAATATTTAATAGATTTCATGAAAATTTCCAAAAATCTGGAAGCTCGCCTCGGGCTCATAAGACTCGATAATGGTGAGTTTGCCGAAGACGAAGAAGCAACGCTGAATCACCTGATGGAAGTTCACTTCCCGGGTTTTCAGCGAATCCGAACCCACCAAGAGGAGGAAGGCTGGGGCCAAGAGGTGAAAAGGGCTGACTGAAATTTCGCCGCTAAGGTCGCTGATTACAGAAAGGTGGAATGAGCCGTAGGGTCCTTCTGTCCCTTTAAATCACCAGGGGCGGATGGCATTTATCCAGCGCTTTTACAAAAAGGCATGGATTTAGTCGTCCCTCCTATGACGACATTATTAAGGACAAGTATAGCCCTTAAACACGTGCCATCGGCATGGAAGGATGGCAGAGTGGCCTTCATACCCAAACCTGGGAGGAGGGTTACACTGCTGCAAAATATTTCTGACCAATCAGCCTAACGTCCTTTATCCTGAAGACATTGTAGAAGCTGGTCGAGAGATACATTAGGGATGACGTTCTCTTGGCCTCCCCGCTGCATAGAGGCCATCATGCTTTTCAGGCAGGCTGCTCGGTAGAAACTGCGCTTCATGCTGTTGTGGCAAAATTGGAGCAGCAGTTGGAACAAAAGGGGCATGCTGTAGGCGCTTTCTTGGATATAGAGGGTGCTTTCAGCAATATTCCTCCAGAAGTCATATTTCGAGAGGCTTTGAGATGAGGCGTGCCGGACCAGATGGTATGCTGGATAGGAAGCATGATACGCCGGAGAAAACTCGAAACCAGATGGGGTAAAGGCCTAGTGAGGGGGATAGCTCCACGCGGTTGCCCACAGGGGGGTGTCCTGTCGCCCCTCCTGTGGTGCATTGTGGTGGACGGCCTTCTTCGAAGGAAAAATAAAGAGGGATACTATACTTAGGGATATGCGAATGACTTTGTAAGCCTATTCAGGGGGGCTCATCTGGAAATGCTGATGGGTCTTATAATATCGGGGCTACGCATCGTAGAGCTCTGGTGCGATAGCTCATAGTTCTCGGTAAATCCGGAAGAGACCAACCTGGTCATTTTCACGATAAATGATAAAGTTCCGAAAGTTGACGCTCCTGTATACTGTGGTGGAAGGCTGACGTTGTCAGATTCGGTTAGATATATGGGAGTAATCCTAGATAGCAAGCTGAACTGGGCAAAGCACCTGGAGACCTAATGCAGGAAATTTGTCATAACTTTTTGAATGTGCAGAAGAGCCTTTGGGTTGACGTGGGATCTAGGGCCTAAAATGCTTGCATGGCTCTACTCTGCTGTCCTGAAACCCAGGCTCCTACATGCGGCCGTGGTCTGGTGGCCATGGGCAGAACTTAAAACAATGCAGGACAGGCTACGACGATTACAAACGCTAGCATTTTGGGGTTTGACTGGAGTAATGAGGACTACGCCCACAGCAGCGACAGGATTCATGCTCTGTCAGGAACCCCTACATGTTGCGATAACCGCTATAGCGGCACACGCGATGGGCCGCCTGGCAAGAGCAAATAGATGGACTCGGGGGACTAGACACACTAGGCTCCTGAGTGATATCAGCGCACTGCCGATTCTACAGATGAGACAAGATAAAATAACAAAACGCTTCAACTTTGCCAAAGGTTCCCGCGTCTGCATCCCAAGCAGGGATCTGTGGAAAACAAATGGTAATCTGCTCCTCCAAGGGGAAATCTGGTATACAGATGGCTCCAGGGGAGCGGGAGGGTCAGGAACAGGAATTTATGACAGCAAGAGAGGGAAAGGGATAGGGATCACACTTGGGCGACATGCTACTGTCTTTCAAGCGGAGTCTTGGCCATCCTTCGCTGTGCTGAAACACTAATAGAAGAAAAGGCTGCTCACAGACAGATTGCGATCTGTCCTGACAGCCAGGTGACACTAAATGCAATAGGGAAACCAGACAGAACATCAGAACTGGTTTGGGAATGCAAAAAGCCATTAAACCAACTTGCAGAAAGGAACAATGTGGCTCTCATATGGGTCCCTGGTCACACAGGATCAAGGGCAACGAAACGGCGGACCAGTTGGCAAAACGCGGTGCAGCGAGTGAATACATAGGACCGGAACCCGTACTGGGAATAGCGTCTTGCTGTGTCGGAATGGCCATTAAAAGCTGGATCCGAACAAAACACCGGGAATACTGGGAAAAAATCCAGGGTTTCCGTCAGGCGAAATCCATCCTGGGTTATATCTATAGAATGGGCAGAGCTAGGGAAATCCTGGGCTTACCCAAGCAAGATATAAGAACAGTGCCCACAACTGGGCACAACCACTTGAACTATCATATGCACAAAATGGGGTATAACCCCACGACAGAGTGCAGGAAATGCGACAGGGATGACGAAACATCCCTGCATGTACGATGCCAGTATCCGGCATTAGCTAGGCTCAGGCAACTGACCCTCGGGGCCCATTTTATGGAAACAGAGGAAATTACAACGCGATCAGTGGTCGACATACTAGGCTTCGTCAAGAGGTCTGGGGTCGACTGCTGAGAGTGAATAGGTAGGGGTGTGGCACAATAGGCTATACAGCTTGAGCGCCAGGGGAGCTCTCCATGGACCTCTCCATGAGCATCTCCATAGGTTTCTCTCTTGATTTCATCAACTGTCAATCCCTTTTCCAAATAACTGTCTACTTCTTGAGAGATTGCAGTGATAATTCTAACACATATTATGAAATTCCTTTATCGAATAATATATATGTATTTATTTTCAGTTATTTTATTTTTGAATTACATGTATGATGAAATCTTATAAAAGAGTAATCCTATCTCAAACATGTATGGTCACGTGTGACGGTAGAACTAACAAAGGTTAATTGGTTGTTCGTTTTCGCGCGCGATCTTTTCGTATGTCTATAATTTGTTTAGCTCAAAAGTGAACTTTCTGAAATATAGAATATTCCATTCCTACCTAAAAGAGTCGCTCGCATCACGGTGTAATACTTTTATTCCGAACCTCGGATTTATGATCGTTTACTTTGCACGCATTTTTGTCACATATAAAGCTTTAACCTTAAAAAATAACGAAAGAAATGCGTGGATCACGTCTAAAGTCGATAAAAAATATTTAAAACGAAGTACATAGATGAATTTTATTATTTTAGAGAGTAATGAAGATAATGATACAATCAATCGCAAAATACCACAAAATAAAAGCTTAAGTGTTCCAAGTATTTCCAACTCAACACAAAATGAAAGCTCAGATACACTAAGTACTTCTAACACATGCAGAAGAAACAGAATTATGGAAGATCCTCTTCAAAATGTAGATAATAATAGTGATGACGAAACAATAGATAATCCGATTTCTGATTATGATAGTGACTGCTCAAGTAATTTAGAATTTGATGAAGTTAAACCAGATATGGAAGAAAATGTAGAATTCTTAGAAGCTAGATTATCAGAAAATGTTCAACTATCGCGTCACTTTCCTTGTGCTAGCCACACATTAAATCTTCTAGCTACAACCGATGTACGGTTGATTATTGCGGATAACGTAGATATTCAAGAAATAACTGAAAATGCTATCAACAGATGCCAGAAATTGTGGAAGTGTTTACAATCACCCAAAAAACGTGAAGCATTAACAGAATATCTCAAAGTTTCTTTGAAGCGTCAAATTTGTTCTTTAAGGGAAAAATGTATATGTTACAAAGCGCAGCAGATTTTGCAGCTAAAAAGACCATTGCACATGAGAGACTTCGATTATTTACAAGAATATCTAGTATGGGCTAAACCACTCGCTGAAGCCACTGATAAACTTCAAGCTGAGAAGGAATTTACAAGGAATTTACAAGAATATCTAGTATGGGCTAAACCACTCGCTGAAGCCACTGATAAACGTCAAACTGAGAAGAAATGCTATTATGGTTATCTTCTACTAACTTTAGTGAGATTAAGAAGAAAATTATTGTCACTGTTGAATGACGATAGAATTCGAAGTTCTCAAAGTTTGATTAGGCAATTAATCGATGCGTTAGAAACAAGATTTCTAAATTATTTTGATATTGAAGGCAATGGTATATTTGCAGCTATATCAGCAATATTGCATCCAAGATTTAAATATCTTGGGTGCAATGTTTAAATTTAGAATTTCAAGACAAGATGAGAAATTTAATAAAAAATCTTATGAGTGACCGCAATAGAACATCACCCATGGTCGAAGAATACGAAAAAGAGCAAGATGAATTCATGAGATTTTTTCAACAACCCTCAATGAAGCTTTCAATTCTAAACGATTTTCCGAGTACTCAGCACACGCTGAAAACCTAGAACACATACTATCGGAGTGTCCGACCCAAGCAGGAGCGAAGTATATCTATAGACATAATGCGGCACTGAGAGTACTTTATTACCATCTTTGTCGCTCTTACGGTGTTGGTCGCGACCCGACCCTGCCGAACGCTCCAAGGGAGATCGAGTCAATTGTCCAAAACGAGAAGTGCCAAATTTTCTGGGACTACGATTTTCGGACAGCAGTCTCCGTTGCACACTCGAACCCTGACATCGTTCTCCAAGACTTCGAGAAACGAACTATATTCGTGATCGAATTCTCGGCTTCGTCCGAATACAACATCACTGCCAAGGAGAAAGAAAAGGAGGAGAGGTATCGAGACCTTAAAAGGGAGTTGCAACGACTGTACCCAAAATACTCGGTGCAAGTAATTATCCTTGTGATAGGTGCTCTCGGAGGTGCGAAACTACCACTGGTTCGTAACCTTAAAGCCATAACCGCTAGCCAAAAATATGCCAAGGCGCTTGCGAGCTGGATGCAGAAAGCTGTCATCCTTGGGTCACTTCGTGTCCTGAAGACAAATGAAGGTTTCGCCGGCCTTTCCTTCTGATTTCGTCGTGCCCTATGGCCACACATCTCACGGTTGTGAGACGTTGCCACAAGTGTGATATACCGCGGTTCTAATGGGAGCCTGTGTAATTTTTAGATATATACAGGGAGTTCTAGACTCAAGTGTCCAGACTTATGTAGCTGCATGAAAATAAAAAAAATAATTCGAAAATTCTTTTTCCAAAAATCAGTTGAAGTTTTAGTTTTTGAAGTATAAAATATCAAAGCTGGACCAATCAGGATAGCGGTATAAACAAACGTGCGTACGTAAGAGGTAGTCCGACACAGTGTTATTGAAGCGAGCGCCGAGGTGAGATTACCGACGGGAGAACATCGGTCACTACTCTGCTTTGGACTCTCGCTCACGCACGCACAACTCTTTATACCGAACTCCCGATTGGTCCAGCCTAAATATTTTATAACTCAAAAACTAAAACTTCAACTGATTTTTAGAAAAGAAATGTTCGATTTATTCTATTTATTTGTATACAGCCATATAAGTCTGGAAGTTTTTGTCGAAAACAGAGAGTAAACAGGGTTTAATGGAGCTTTAATGTCTTTGGTCAGATACCACGATCCTTCATCTACAATTCTATATCGTTCGCAGCAGCTGACTCGTTACATAATGTTTTCCGCTCAAATGCAAGAAAAAGGGCAGGTTATGTAAGTTTTAGAAGTAAATGGACAAATTTAAACCATTTATAATGAAAAAACATGTACAGAATAGAATCAGCGAAAAGTCAATAAGAAAACACAGAAAATAAAAGGACACCTACCAGAGACAAGCAACATGCAGTCAAAACACAACCAAACTGAAAAAAAAACTAACAAGAGACGAGTGACATGGAATTGAAACACAACAAAATAAAATAACACAAAAATAACAACAAAGGCAACAAAAAAAGGTGCTGACTCAGGACTGAATTCCGTTTGCACGAAAAATGTATACCCAGCTCACGCTGTCAAGCGAAAACTAAAGTGACAATTGTCAGCGTAAATTACGTCCATGTCTAGCCACCTGTCATACGACAAAATGGTTAAGCCGACACGCGCGTCATCCCTGAGAAACGCGAGGATGTCGACTTAATCCACAGTGCCGACTGAGAACCACTCTCCCCTATATATAATTTAAAAAAAAGTTAAACAACCACCGCATGGTCCAACTGGGAGCAACTGCCATCTAAAAATGACACTAGCTCCCGGGAGATCCGCGGTAAATTACTCTTTTGGCCACGTCTCACGACCGTGAGATGGTTGGTTTCCATTTTCCATTCGGTTTCGGTTCCTTTGGAATCGAACCGCAGGGCCTATGAGCGATTAAAAACAATCGAACGCGCAGTGCTCCTGACCATGGGTCGGGAAACACGATCCAGAGCTCTCTCATTTTTCACATCAACGTCTGCGAAACCATGCCGAAGAAATCCCGAAAAGGGGTTATAAAAGCAGAGCGCCTACTTAACTGTAGCCAGAACAAGCCGGCAATAGAGGAAGAGAGGCGATACCAAGATCAACCGCGGGCAGGCATCCAATAGAGAAAGAGCGATGCTTTACGGCGAGGAGAAATATCAACATCCAGGTTTCTCGAAAGCCCAAAGATATGGCTGAACTAGATGACTAGCTTCGTGGAGATTTTTCCGAAGAGTCCGACCCCTGGACTATCAATTGTAGTGTTTATAATGCAGCGAAAACTTTGGCGAATGCAAACCATGAAACAAAACCAACGGCTGATCATAATGCCAAAAGACGAATGCAGAAACTCAGCAGCAATATAGGGGCCAGACATTACGCGTCCCGTATTCATTGTGTGATTGACTACATAACATTTAGCAGAAATTTTACTGCCAAGGTGCGAACGTTCACGCACGAACTGCGGATTCGTTATCACACACTCAAAAAGTCAAAGCTGCTGACCATCAGGCAGCATATTGTTAACAGAATACGGGTACTACCTGCCGCTAGGAGAAGTCTAGAACAGAGAGACAGGTAGTTTAGAGGAAACCAACAGTTTTCCTCTGACCCATCTCGACTCTTCCAAGAGCCTCCAGTTACTTTCGACCACCCGCCCAAACCAGAGGAGGTTGAGGCATTTTGGAGAGAACTCTACGAAGTCCAGCATCCATTAAAAGATGTATGAACAACGCGAGTCAGAGAAAGACGTAGCAGGATGTCGGGAGAACCTGCTCATCGATAGATGTGTCTGCAAGGATGTAGTATCCTACCGGCACTCATCGATGGCCTGGATAAACTACCGGAAAGCTTTCGATTCAACCTCATATAGACTTATCATCGGTCTGCTGGAAAGCTTAAAGGTTCACTCACACATCGTGAGGTGCATAGAGAGACTGATGCTGCTTTGAAAAACCAGATTTACTATCTCATCTGGAAAACGTCGTCTGATATCTAACAACGTCACCTTTCGGAGAGGTGTCTTTCAGAGCAACAACATGAGCCCTCTCCTCGTTTTTCTCACATTATTGCCACTAATATTCGCACTTCGCGATTCCCATGCGTACTTTTGCGGAAAAACTGGAAATCGAAAGCATAAGGTCACTCATGTATTTGACATGGATGACCTCAAGAGATTTAAATGGAATTTGGATTAGAAAAATGCGCCAAGGTTAATTTGAAGCGAGGGAAACTTAATGGCATCCCCGAAGACCCTCATGTCGTTGATAGAAGCGCTATACGACACCTTGGCGCTGGAGAGACCTATGCATACCTGCGCGTGCTACAAAGACGCACCCAGGACGCAACATCGATTGAGAATGCTCTCCGATGTAAATACAAACGTCTTATCTGACAGATTTGGTCCTCCAGCCTGTCGGCGAGGAACAAAGTATCTGCAACAAACATAATGGCCGTCCCGGTAGTACTCTATTCATTTGGAGTGGTTCCATGGACCATTCCATGTTCAGATTCTTCGATATCTCGTCACGATAAGTTCTGCACCTGAACAAAACCATGCACCTTAAGTCGTCCGTTCCGCGACTTTACATCTCACGCCGTCAAGGTGGTCGCGGAATACTTGAACTTGAATGTCTTCACAACCGGATTATTCTGGGTACAGCACATATAGTCGCAAATCGACGAGATGCTCTTCTTAAAATTGTCAGGAAACACGAAGAAATGGGCAACGAAGCGTTTCTGTACAAAGCAGCGGGTGAGCAAAATGCATAAAACATTATCCATCTTGATTACTCACTCCTGAAGGCCCTCATCAAGAAAGCGCAGGAGAAAAACTTCTGTGAACAGCTACTCGACAAAAGGATGCACGGCATCTTTCAGAGAAATGTGAGGGATCATTTGATATCATATGAGCTAACGTTTGCTTTCCTCAGATCACCCGGATTGAAGAAGGGCACGGAGGGTTTCATTTTGGCTCGTCAAGGCGGTGTTATTTCAACTTTAGTATACCGTCGCCACTTTTTAAGCCACGACATTCCCGGTGATAGCTGCAGAGCGTATCATGCACATCCCAAGCACCTAGGACACATACTATCTAATTATCCAACTCACCAATCTGCCAAACGCTCCTAGGGAAATAGAGTCAATTATCGAAAATGAGAAGTACCGCATATACTGAAACTTCATATTCTCGAAAATTATTTCTCTCGCGCACTTGAGGCCTGACATAGTTCTCCTTGACTTCAAGAAATAAACCATGTTCGTTATCAAATTTGCGGCACCAGCCGACAAGAACATCGCAGCTAAGAAGAATGAAAACAAAGAGAGATATAAATACTTTATAAGGGAGTTGCGACGGTAATACCCGTAATATTCTATCCAGCTAGTCGTCCTGATCATCGGTGCTCTTGGAGGTGCCAAGCTTTCACTGTTTGATAGCCTGAAAAGCATCCATGCGTGTAAACGAAATGCTATGGCACTTGCCGGGAATATGCAGTCTGCGGTCGACCTTGGGTCGCTCCGTGTCCTCAGGGTGCACGAGACTTTTGTCTGATCGTCGAATTAAGTCCATTGCAGACTGTGACCACTTATTCCATGCTCGTGAGACATGGTTACAGCTGAAACCTTACTGCAATTTCGCCGCGAGCGAGTACAATTTCTTAAAGTGACACCCGCTCCCGGCGAAATCCCGCGGTTGTCCTTATGACAAACTTTTCAATTATATTATTAATTTTCAATTATTAAGGACAACCGCAGGATTTCGCCAAGAGCGGGTGCTAACCTGAAGAATTGCACCCGCTCCCAGCGAAATCGCGGTAAAATTTTAGCTGTTACCACGTCTCACGACGTGGAAAACTCTCGTGCACACTGAGGACACGGAGCGACCCAAGGACGACCGCCTTCTGCATTTTCCCCGCAAATGTCTCAGCATTTTGTTGACACGCAGGGATGCTTTTCAGGCTATTAACCAGTAAAACCTTGGCACCTCCTAGAGCGCCGATAATCAAGACGTTTATCTTGACAGAATATTCTCGGTATATCCGTCGCAACTCCCTTAGAAGATCTTCATACCTCTCTTTCTTTTCTTTTTCCTTGGCTGGGACGTTTTTGTCAGCTGGTGCCGAAAATTCGATAACGAACGTGGTTGGTATCTCGAAGTCAAGGAGAACTATGTCACGCTTCGAGTGCGCACCAGAAAAAATTGTCGAGAATATAAAGTTCCAGTATATGCGGCACTTCTCATTTTCGACAATTGACTCTATTTCCCTAGGAGTGTTTAGCGTCGCGGTATTTGAGCCAATGCCGTAAGAGTGACAGAGATGGTAAGAAAGCACTCTTAGTGCCGCATTGTGCCTTTGGATGTAGGTCGTTCCCGCATGAGTTGGACAACTAGATAGTATGTGTCCTAGATGCTCGGGGTGTGCAGGACACGCTCTGCAGCTATCATCGGGAATGTTTTGGCTCAAAATGTGGCGACGGCATGCTAGAGTAGAAAGGACACCGCCTTGACATGCCAAAATGAAACCCTATGTGCCCGACTTCAATCCGGGTGATTTAAGGAAAGCAAACGTTAGCTCATACGACATCGACTGATCTTCCACATTTCTGTGGAAGATGCCGTGCATCCTCTTGTCGAGGAGCTGTTCGCGGAAGTTTTTTTCCTGTGCTTCCTTAATCCGGGCCTTCAGAAGTGAGAATTCAAGATGGATAAGATTTGATGCATTTTTCTCACCCCTGATATTGAAGGCAAGGACGAGTGTTTCAGCAGCCTCCTCCGCTGTTTGGAAAGAAACGCCCCTTTGCCCACTTCTTCGTGTTTCCTGACCATTCTAAGAAGAGGGTCTTCTCCATTTGCGACTATATGTGCTGTACCCAGAATAATCCTGTTGTGAAGACATTCAAGATTCAGTATTCCGCGACCACCTTGACGGCGTGAGATGTAAAGTCGCGGAACAGAAGACTTGAGGTGCATGCTTTTGTTCATGTGCATAACCTTTCGGGACCCGATATCGAGGAATCTGAGGTCGTCCCTCGTCCATGGAACTACTCCAGATGAATAGAGTACCACTGGGACGGCAAGCATGTTCGTCGCAGATACTTTGTTCTTTGCTGACAGTTCGGAAGACCATATCCGTCGAATGAGACGTTTGTATCTGCATCGGAGAGCATCCTTTATAGATATCACGTCCTGAATAAGCCTCTGTGGCACCCCCAGGTATGTATAGGTCTCTCCAGCGCAAAGGTGTCGTATAGCCCTTCTGTCAGCGAGCTCAGGATCTTCGGGGATGCCATTAAGTTTTCCTTTCTTCAAATTAACCTTGGCGCGTTTCTCTAACCCGAACTCCATGCCAATATCTTGAGTGTGCTCTTTGACCATTTTTAGAGCTAGATGTAGTTTCTCTTGATTTCTAGCATAGATCTTAAGATCATCCATGTAAAATACGTGAGTGACCTTATGCTTTCGGTTTCCAGGTTTGCCGCAGAGGTACCTTCCGGTATGTCGAAGTGCGAGAGATAGTGGCAATAATGTGAGGCAAAAGAAGAGAGGGCTCATGTTGTTGCTCTGAAAGACACCTCTCCGAAAGGCGATACTGTTAGTGACCACACGATGTTTTTCCAGATGAGATAGTAAATCTGGTTTTCCAAAGCGGCATTAATCTCTCTATGTACCTCACGATGTGTGCATGAACCTTTAAGCTTTCCAACCGGCAGATGATAAGTCTATGGAAGGTTGAATTGAAAGCTTTCCGGTAATCAATTCAGGACATCGATACAAATCGCTGATAGGATGCTACGTCTTTACAGACACATCTATCGATGAGCAAGTCCTCCCGACATCCTGCTACGCCTTTCTTTGAGCCGCGTTGTTCATACATCTCTCGCCACACAGGTCCAATTGTCCGAACGATCCTATCATTTAGGATAGCTGTGAAGATCTTATACAGTGTGTTCAG
>CAKNYM010050054.1:34507-71886 GCA_932195095.1 Andricus curvator
CCCTTTCCCAGGTGTTGTGGGGGCGGGAAGGCACCCCTGTGACAGGTCACAAAAATAACTTATGTCACACACGACTCCCTTTCCCAGGTGTTGTGGGGGCGGGAAGGCACCCCTGTGTCAGGGAAGAAAAAATAACTAAGGTCTCACACAACCCCCTTTCCAGACTGTCGTGGGGGCGGGAAGGGAAGGTAAATACGAACATTCCCATATCGTGAGACACCCATATTTGACTCGTTTTTATTCGAAAATTAACAATAATTTTCAACTTCTGCCTTATCAAATCCCTTCATTAATAGCTTATTTAAAGATTGTATAACTTGGTTCCCAAAAAAAAAAAATTTGCAGCCAAAACAGAAGTGACGCCCCTATTCTGCAATTTAACCGAACACCCGTGGTATATGGGATTTTTAGAAATGAAAATAGATATATTTAATTTTATCGAAAACTATCACTCGCAGAAAAAAATGGTTTAAACAAAAAATGTGTATTTCAATGGTGTCTACAACTTTTGTTTGAAACATTTTTTTTTATTTTGCATATTAGCTGAGATAATCGCAAAAAACCATGATTTTTATGGTTTTTTCATGGTTTCACCGTGAAAATCAAATTTCCGCACATTTTCACTATCATTTTCGTAATCAGCGTGTCAAAATACATAAGTATACGGAGTGTCAAAAAAATCAACGGTTTACGCTATTCGGAACTCCATCCGAAAATTATTTAAAAAATGGCAAGTAGTTCTTCAATATAAGGAACATGTTTACAGTTGCAAATAAAAAACCGGAGGTCTGTTATTTTTGACCCACCCTGTGTACACGTATAAAAAATGCAGTTATCTGAACTGAAATGTCAGTACAAATAGCCTTTTATCCAGGTCCCACTTTTGTACCTAAAAAATCCGGTTATTATTACCGTATTGTGGTACACATAACCACAAACTTTGCACAACGTTGAAAAATGTTTTTAAAATAATAGATATATTATTATATTATTATATTTACCAATAGAACTGAGGATGGCCGCCAAGAATAAAAGAAGAGTGTAAACGATCTTCATTTTTTCAAGGAAGAAGAGATGCTGATTACTGCGTACTGATAAAGAATTTAGTTAATAGCGTGAATATTGAATATTCTAGTACTCTATTAGAGTTCATGGTATATACTATAATCGCTATCTCGAACATTATAGGCATTAGGCTTTCCCTCTGAAATATTGTTGTTTCATAAGTCAGTTACAAGGAAACTAGCTTCATCTCTAAATTCATTAAAACTGATGTCACAATTTATTACATTAGATATAATCTACGCACAATATTGCAAAACTATTTAGAAAAATGCTTTGTAAATATTATGCATTATTGCGCGCAGAGTATTGCTATGTAGAATCATACGATGTAGGGTTTTTGAAATTAAAATGATATATACTTATTCTTGGCAACACCCGACTCGAAAGTGAAGACTTCCATGCCTCTAAATAATATTCAACATGCTTCATATCCAGTAGACTGTGCAAGAATAATAATAGTGCCTGCGTACTTTAAAACACATCTCTTTTGTGAATCACTCCGGCAAAATAAGAATATTCTTAAAAATTCTTGAAAAAAAATTGTGCAAAAATTTGGATGCAAAGCACTGTACGAGATTAAAAAGTTGGTGATAAAGGGTAAAAAAGTGCAAAATATTTTTTTTGGCCGGTTGTTGACAAAAATAGCGTGTGATATACATGCGCATAAGCAAATGCTAAATGGCATATCAAAAAAAGTTCACAAGAAATTTTTTAGGGCTTTCTAAATGCTAAAATTCCTCCTTGAAACCTTTTTTCTGTATCTCACGTCATTTTACTGAAATTTCTAATTTTCGATTTTTTCATAAGATTTTCAATAAATAAAACCAAAATGACAAGTCCTATCAAAAAGTAGTTGAATGAAATTTGGTAGGACTTTTTAAAAGCTACAATTCTTTTCTTAAAGTTTTTTCACGCATGTGTCGTCGTTTGGCGTAAAATTGGAATGTTAGATTTTTCCATATATATATAAGGTTCAAAGAGTTTCAATCTGGCTGCCAGTTAGGAAAAAAATTTGCCAGATAGAATATCTGCTGGTTTCTAAGAGGAATTTACATATCTGTAACCAATCTGGATTTCCCATTGCAAAATGAAGTGGTTTCTGTTGGGATTTTACATACCCACATCTGTTGGTTTTTATGAGGTTTTTACATGAACAGAACCTACTTGGATTCCCAGACTCAAATAGAGCTGAGTTCTATCTGGAATATGAAAACTAATTTTTCAGATCTCACTAACTATTAGGAATTCCTTACTGAACCTGCTAAAATTAGACAAATCTATGAGTTTTACTCTGGAATTTACGTGACAAAGACCGCATTATTTCTTATAGATTTTTTTTCTATCAGGTTTAATGAGGTCTTTCGTGGAGGGTTTCGATGGATAAAACCAGAACCGTTGGTCAAGGAAGGCTGATTAACGAAGTCGTTTTTCCTTCTAGGACTTTTTCTCGAGATGTATCTTGTTAAAGGGCGGACGGACAGACAGATGCAAATGCCAAAACTTGAATTTTGGGTTCAGGAGATCTCAAAACGTGGAAATCCGTTAAAGAACTGAGGTGTTCAATTTTGATCGATTCTATAATACTTTCTCAATTATGCAAGACAAGAATATAAAAAATAGAAAATTTCATTTTCCGGGCAAACTATGGGCCATATGAAAAATCAGAGAATTTAGTGAAATTTCTTTTTCAAACTCCCGGCAAATTCCCGGATTTTCCGGTTTGAAAGAAAATGCCTTAAGATGAAAACTCAAAACATCATGTGTATCAGAAACATAAGACATTTATTACTTCTCTACTAAAATTTAAAAAAAGGCAGAACAAAAGTTTGCAGGCACAACCTGAAATTTTAAATAATGATGTTTTTAAACAAAATTCTACCTTCAACCAATTTTTTTTTCAATCTCTAATTTTAATTCATTTTTCACGTAAAAAAACTTCAAGTGTCATGTGCTGTTCAAGTGAACTCATGTCAGTTCAGCCCAGTACGCTGTACGTTTGTCCAGCTTTTTGACAGCCCGTTTGTGAAAAATAAATAGTGTAAACTCAAGCCCAGCCCGGTTTGCTCCATGGACAGCTCAGCCCGGCTCATCCTCTTACCTTCATTTATTTTATATATACACTCGTAGTTATTGTAGTACACTCGGCCTAAGCAGGACTCTGAAAACTTAATATACAACAAATTTTCCAAAGAAGTCGCGATGTGCTAAAAGTGCCATTCTAATGTAAAACAGTAGGCTGTAGGCGGTGCATACCGTGTTTTTTTCATGACTATTAATCATGAATTTCCTATGATCGCGAAAAATGGTAAGAAAGTTAGGCAAATAATCATAATTATAAGCCTATAATCATTGTTATTATAAAATATTTTCATAAGAGAATTAGAAGCAACATTTTATTATCTTTTTTAGAACAAGACTGACTTTAATATGATTAAAAAGCATCATATATTTAACTTTCACGTAATTACCAGTCAATTTTATTATTCTGGACCAAACACAGATAGAGAATGATTTTATGTTTTAGTTTTATATTTTTTTAGATTGCAGTAATAGTGCGGTGTAGAGTCTGCAAAGAATCTTGGTTTACAACTACTACTTCAAAATTTCGTGGTAAGATTCGGTGGCGCGCACCTATTGGACTTTCCCTAATCTCTTCTGGCATCATTGAGGTAACCCTGCCGTTGACCATATTTATTTTATGTCTTATCCGTTTTCCCACGGTATTATATATTCCAGTAAGACATCCATTAATCTCCAATACTGCAAAAACATCACCATTGGGTGTTGATAATACAATTCGTTCTTTGGTTGGCAGGGGCTCGAAGAAACCACGTTCTACTAGCAACTGCATTGGTTTATTGACAGGAAAAATGTATCTTCGAAGTTCGAATTGTCGATTTGGATTCGTTCTGGGAATAAGCCGAATAAATCCAAGTTGACCGGGTCCGTATCCAAGTACGCAAGAAGGAAGAGGACTGTTATGAGGATCAAATGTGGAAGGAAGAGAAGGGCCTTCAGGAGGAGACCTAGATCTGGCACGAAGGGGAGGCTCGGCAGGAGGAGAACTGGCAGGATAATGATGTCTATGAGAAGAAGAAGAAGGTCGGACACGATACGGGCGGGGAGTGTCAGGCATAGAATTGTCATTAGAGTTCACATTGGACTGTAAACTTAAGTCTGCAAGAAGAAATAAAGGATTAAATTGTTTTAAAGTACATACCGGTATCTTTGTGTATATCATCCCTTTATTGCAATATTCTGACAGAAAGAAACTGAAAGTTAGCATGACCAGAGGAAGCACAGCTTTTAGTAGCTATGTCCATAGAATGTACATATAGAATAGACATGAACCCACAATTTGATCAGTTTTTTGCGAACGATTCAATAATTAATTCGAATTTTAAGGGGGAACAGTTCAATCAAATTTGACGGTGTGAATACAATTACAGAAGAGAAAAGTTAAAAATTTGCCAAAAACAGCTAAAAACGTTTGCGTAATTTTGACCGTTTTGAGGTTATGTTATTATCCTCTTTCCGATATTTTCTCTAGAAAATCTTTATGTTTTACAGGATTTCAGTATTTTTCAGTGCGTGGTAAAAAAATTCAAAATTAAGATTATATTATTATTTATTTTGATAAAATAATTTTTTTTAACGCAATTTAATAAGTACCCAGTCTGAAACCTCTAATTTGAAAGAGGATACTTTGAAATAAGTGTTTTTGTATTTAAACATTTCTGGTTCTATTTAGCACTAAAATACGTGGGGTGCTATTATTTGAAATTCGGAATGAGGAATTTGAGGATATTTTCCTTTCCTCCTTACGAATATACCAAAATGAAAAGATTATTGTTTGTGTATTCTTTTTATGGACGGAGAAAATGCTCAATCATTTACTTCGTTGGAATTCATATAAAAAAAAAAATTAATGAATTTTTATTAAAATTAATTATTAATCCTATTGTACTTATTGAGAGCCGTACATAAATTACGTTAAAGTCTTTTGGGTAGGGGGTAGGTCACAGATTTTGCCATGCTGTCTTATATTGGGGGGGGGGGGGAGTCTTAACCATTTCTTACATGAGATATTTTGCTGAAACTTCAACATATTGGCTTTTTTCTCGATTAAAAAATTTTCTTTAATTAAGAATTTAACTTTTTTTTTGAAAATTAGCTGTTTTGTAGAAAATTCGTATTTTTGACTCAAAAATTAAACAATCTGGTCGATTATTTAACAATTTGGTCGAAAGTTGAACTGCTTTGTTGAAACTTATTAAAAAAAAATTTTAATACAACTATTTTGTTGAAAACTCGTTTTGTTTTCGGTTGAAAATTAATTTTTTTAAATGAAAATTTAATTATTTCATTTTCGGTGGAAAATATATCAGTTTTAGTAGAAAATTCATACATCCGATTTTCAATAAATCCTTTTTAACGAAATAAAAAATATTACATTTTTTGTTGAAAATTCATCTTTTTAGTTTAAAAATTAATTTCTTTAACTGAAAATTTAATTATTTGTTTGAAAATTCAGATTTTACGGTTGAAAATTCAACTGTTGTGTAGAAGTTTGGTTTATATAATGAAAATTTAAATCTAATTAATCGAGTTAGTGACAGATTCCCCCAACTTCCAATTTTCATAGGTGGCGATTTTAACGTAAAAGCGGGAAATATAAGGTGTCAAAACGACGACAGTTTCTCCCATAACATGGCAAGCATTAGAAAATCACTTGATAAAGAAGTTAACTCCAGGGGTAAAAAATTAATCGAATGTTTGGAACAATGTAATTTAACAATTCTAAATGGGAGACTGCCTGGGGACAATCTCGGACAATTCACTTACCATGGTGCGTATAAACCAAGTGTCATTGATTATGCAGTCTGTGATAGTTTTCACGCCGACTTGGTTTGTAATTTTAGGGTGCTCAACCTCACAACGAGGTCTGATCACATGCCCCTGATCTTGGAGTTGAATCTTATACCAGAGGCAGCATTGACGAAAAGAGAGAAACCAGGGTTTTTTGAATCTATGCGATGGGATGAGGGGGCCAAAGATACATTTGTTCACATAATGAGTCACAATCTTCCGACAGAGGACCCCACTAGATCCACAGACGAGACAAACACTAGTTTCACCAACATAATAAAAAGAGTTGCTCAAGAGGCTGGAATGAAAAAAAGGGGGGAGCAATGACACTTTCGATAAAGAACTACTTTTCAAAACCATGGTATGATAAAAGCTGTGAGGAGGCTAAGAGGGAGGCGAGGAGATGGCTTCCAAAGTGTAATAACTCAAATTTTAGCGAATCAGGTACAAAAGAATACAAGGCTGCTTAAAAAAACCTTGTAAAAACATTAGATCAGAAAGAAAAGTCTTATAGAAAAACCATTTCCGAAACAGTCAGTAACTGCCGTGATTCTAAGGCCTTCTGGGCTGCTATTAACAAATTCAAACCTAGACTCAATGCTACGAACTCCATAAGTTTAGACGAATGGGGCGAGTATCTAAGCCGTCTCTTCCCCCCTCGGGCTTTTGACTCAAACTTCACACTCACTGAAACAGGACACCCTCTCTGGGACAATCTGATCACGGGCGAGGAACTGACCTCCGTCCTAAAAAAATGCAAATCAGGCAAATCTCCAGGACCAGATGGATTAAACTACGAATTTCTCAAAAATCTTCCAAGTAATTGGATGAGGTACCTCACCAACTGGTTTAATAAAATAATTGCGGAGGGGGAGGTTCCTCGGGCGTGGTCGGAGTCGCACGCAACTATGATACATAAGAAAGGTGACGCAAAAGATCCATCTAATTACAGATGTATCTCGTTGGTAAATTGTGTAGCCAAGACATTCACCCAAATACTAAACGACAGACTGACTAAATGGGTCAACGAAACCGGTGCACTCCCAGAATGTCAATCAGGCTTCCGAAAAGGAAGGGGATGCATTGATAACATTTTTATCTTAAATGCAGTGTCCCAAATATATTTGAGTCAACCGAAAAGAAAGGCTTACGTCTTGTTCGTAGATTTCGTCAACGCCTTCCCTTCTGTGAAACACAGCCTACTATGGCAGAAACTAAAGCGAATCGGGATTAGCGGCAGGTTTATAAAGATCTGTAAAAGTTTCTATGATTATGCATCTCTTTCAGTTCGCACCCCTCAGTGCTTGTCCAAAGCAGTTGACATTACGGAAGGAGTCCTTCAGGGAGAGACCTTAAGCCCGCTATTTTTTGCTCTATTCCTGAACGACTTTGAGGTCTTTTTTAGAGATAATGGGCTTGAGGGCATCCCAGTGGATTCCAGTGGATTCCAGGCACGACATCTTATGCACCGCATATGCCGACGATTTGGCGATTTTTGCATCTTCCCCTATCGATCTTGCAAGGAAAATCAAATGCCTGGAAGAATATTGTACTATCAACGGTCTCTCAATAAATAAGAAAAAAACGAAGGCCCTCATTTTTCACAAGGGTAAACTTCAAAAAAGAATTAACACGTTTTATTGTGAAAATGAGAAGTTAGAAATTGTTAAAGTTTTCTGCTACCTTGGTATCCCGTTTTCCAGCTCCGGCCTATTTTTAGACTCTCTCTAGAATATTAAACAATCGGTTCAAAATGCAGTAAACTCAGTTATGAAAATTATCTGGAGCGCTCGATCGGACTCATGGGAGGTTAAGGAAAAACTTTTTCGTTCGCTCGTAACAAGTATTCTTTTTTATGGTATCGAAATTTGGGGATCGCGTCACTTGGCCGACATAGACACAATCCAGGCTGCATTTTATAAGAGATTACTTTCTCTTCCCACCTCCTGTCCTAACTATGCGATGCGATTGGAAGTGGGTGCTGCGCCTCTATCTAGCGAAGTTTTTAAGAAAGCGATTAATTGGCTCGAAAAGCTGCAAAACGTGGATGATAGTCGATTTCCAAAAATTTGTTTTAACAGACTCGAGGAACTCTCTGAAAAAGATGATACATTAGTTAAGTACAATTGGTTTCTGCAAATTAAACAAATTCTCCAGCTGGTTTATAAAGATAGAGAGGGCCCAGTACACACTTCTTACGACCCTGCGAACATAATCGACCAAAAGATCGGGAATGTGGAGAAATAGA
The DNA here is from genome assembly GCA_932195095.1 of Andricus curvator. Lineage (NCBI taxonomy): Eukaryota > Metazoa > Arthropoda > Insecta > Hymenoptera > Cynipidae > Andricus > Andricus curvator. Next base: position 42,690 of record CAKNYM010050054.1, read on the forward strand.
TAGAAATATGTAAAATCAACGACAAAAATAGGATAGCCGAGTCAAGCAGTCTCCAGGTTCGTCCTCAGTTAAAGCTTGAGAACGGACGCCAAGTATACTTGAATAATAAATTACCTATGTATAAAGTTAAAGTCATGGCTCATTGTAGACTCATGAGTTCCATATACGGTAGAATAATTGTCAACGAAAAACGGATTACTTTAAAACCCGGAGAATACTGTAATATATGTTCACAGCCTAAATCCGAGAATTTATTTCACGTGCTGTTACAATGTAGTGCATATAGGGAAGCGAGAAAATCCTTATTGGTAGAAGCGTTAAATAACGACACCGATCTTGTCGAATACATGTTAAATATTTTGAACGCTGAATCTAAAGAAAGTGTTAACAAGCTTTATGAATTCTTTTCCAAAGTTTCTGACATTCGTGCGTCTTTATAAAAAATCTTACAAATTCATGTACTGATTTGATCTGTTAGCGCCTACTCTACTCACACCGACGAAATCTGTGTATAATTTCCTCAGATATATCAATGGTACGACTCTCATTTGTAAGGCTGTTTGGCCTAAGACAAATTAATAAATATATACAACAGATTGTCTCAGGTTGGTACAAGTCCGAGTTTATGAATATTTGAATTTCCCGTGTAAAAATATTTTCATAAGTTATTGGTAAAGGTTAGAACAATATTAAAACTTTTTCGTGTAAAAATAGTCTTACAACTTAATCGTACAGGTTGAAACCAGTTAAAGCAGGTTTGTACAGGTTGGTTCCAGTTGCTATTATTTATTTTCTTACATATTATGAGTGTATTTATATTTCAATTATTACTACCGTCAATATCGCTTTAATATAAGTGCACTTGACTTATATTTTTTGTTATCAATTTTAACGTGTTTGGAAAAGTACGGTGTGAATTATCTTTGGTTATTTTATGCCTTAATCTTGAAGTTTTGAAACATTTTTTTGCCCATTTGGCATCAACTGAAAACATTTTCAGAAAAATCCGGGTGTACTTTGAAATTAGGGTGATTGTATTGAATTTTAAAAATATTTAGGGGTCGCTGGGGTGAGTTCTATATGTGCTGACGGATTGAGACACTTTTTTGTCCCTTTGGCATACTCTGAAAACATTATCAGAAAAACCTGGCGTATTTTTGAATTAGGGTGCTTTTATTGAACTTTTAAAATATTCGGGGGTGGCTGGGGTGAGTTCTACATGTGCTGAAAGGTTGAGACTTTATGTGTGCTTTAAGAAGTTTTTAGGGTTGTACGCGACTATTTTCTGTCATAAAATAGCAGCTTTCATGCATTTAAAAATAAAATTATTATTCGTTATTGATTAATGCGTTAGGAACTTCAGACTTATTGTTTAAGGGATGGTAAAACATCCCCTAAAATTAGGTCAAAACATATTCTTGCTATAAACGCTTACTCCACTTATTGGAAAGTCGTTTCATACCGTAGCAGTTGAATAAAAATCTCTATTGATTTTAGTTACTAAGAAATGATGATTTACATATGTTACTTGGATGTTTAGGGTACAAAAACACCCCCAAAAACATGCTGCATACCCAAAGAATCATTTATCTTTCTAGTTCGTGGGTATGAATCTTTTGATTCGGTACGCCTGATCGTCAAAATATAAAAGTTTTAGTCAAATCTATCATAGCGTTTTTGAGGAAAAAAAAACATTTTGCAAAAATAAGCATTTTTCCATTAAAGTACATGTAAAAATCGAAACTTTTGACAAGTGTTTGTCTAAAAACTGTCCATCTTTCTGACATTTTTCTTTCGAATTTTTAGTTTGCAGGTTCGAAAATACTACATTTGGTGCGGGGTCCTTTCAGAAAAATGCTAGACTAGACGCAGTACAGTAGGCCATAATCGAAAATTCCTGAACAAAACCCCAAAAATCGAAAGTTACCATTTGAGGTAAACTACTACGAAATACTGTATAGATGGTGTTAGTGCGCTCAAATCCGGAATATCAGATGGTTTGATCAAATATTCGACGGCAGGTACACGCTCAAAGTTCACCTTACCGAGGAGCGCGCGTGACTCGAACGTATATTGACTTCCGTGCGCCTAAAGTGAATACGAATGTATCAGTTAATAAGTACTAGAAAATAAATCTGCGAAATGGAGGGTAATCCTGGAGGTATGTGCAAAATTTACTTATGCTTGCAACTATCCCATGTTTTAAGTTAACGTGAATGCTCCATGAATGTGACTGCTTCAAATTCATGTTTTTGCATACGATACATAAAAATATTGAAGGATTAAGTTGTGATCTGGCAAGATCCGGCGCAGTCTTCAATTATTTTATCTGCGAAAAAGTATCAGGAATCAAATCGCGTGATCAGAGCTTCCACTTCTTTCCACCTTTTTTTACAAGAAACCATCAAGTGAAGTCGCCCGCGCGCTGCTAAGCCCGAACGCAGGCCTGCGTTGGGGCCTAGTCAGCGTGCATAACAAATCCATAGAAACCTGTTCTTTTCTCAACTTCTGGTTGCACATATAGGATGTATTTTTATGATCAGCGACCTAAAAAAAACCCTCATTACTGATTTTAGCGAAAAACACTAATTTTTCAATTAAAATCTCCGCAATTTTGAATCTGCCATCTTAAATGTCAATTTTTTGAGTTTGTTCTCGTGATCAGCGACTTCAAATACCCCTCCGTAATTAATTTCAGCAAAAAACACCAAATTTTCATTTAAAAGTCCGCTATTTTGAATCCGCCATTTTGAATATTGATTTTTGAAAATTGTAAAGTTCATTTTCGTAATAATCTACCGCAAAAACAAGTGAGTATGAAATTTAAGTGAAAAATACCGACTTTATGGGTTTTGTCCAGGAATTTTGGATTCTGGCTCGCTGTGCGCAACCAGAAAGAAAAAGGTTAAAAATTATAAAAATTTGATACCCGTTTCAGTAAAAATGATTTTATATTCAAAACTCAAAATTATAGTGTTAGTTATCCATTGGAAAAAGTATTATTGAAGCTTTAAAACTATTGAAGCTGCCTGTCCTGATGTTATTTCTTTTTACAATGTGACGTTTAAAAATACAATTTGACGTTTTAAATCAACAATGTGAAATAGTGAGTCTGACTATCCAATTTTTTCCGCGATAGAATGCGGATTGAGGCGGACATATTGCTAGTTACGGAAAGTTTCAAAATGGTTTTAAAATTATATATTCATTATACTATTATATTTACCAATAGAATTAAGGATAACCGACAATAATAAGACCAGAGTATAAACGATCCTCATTTTTTCAATCAGTGAAAAAAATTAGTTAATTCTTTAAAGGAAGATTTAGTTATCAGCTTAACCGATGAGTAAGGTTGTGCTTCATTAGATTATATAATATATATTATAGTCCTTGTCTACAAGGCGACAACCATTACAGGCCTTATATTCTTGTGAATTTATTTTTGATACGTTATTTCCAAGAAAAAAAATTTAACTACGAAATATGTTTAAACTGATGTTAATGAATGATGAATTAATAAATGTTAATGATAATTTATAAAGTATCGTCTATATAACGGATCATATAAAGCTTCGAAAAAGTAATCTCAATCATAAAAAATATGTTAAAACACATTCGGTTTTTAATATACAACAAAGAGTTTCAAAATATTTAATAAGATTTTAAGAGGATTTCCACAGGTTGTACAGGATTTTAACAGATTCCATAGTTTTTTGAAAGAGTACATGAGATTTTTACTATTTCAAACGAGATAAAATGATTTTACATAATTTTAGAAATTAAAATGAATTTCAAAGTATTATAATGAATTTAAAGAGATTTAGAGGATTTAATGGAATTTCATAGAATATCAGTGAATTAAATTCAAATTGAGAAATTTTTTAAGATAACTAGTTAATCATAAGCATTATTCATATATAAAAAGAAATAATATAGGAGTCTCAAGTCATCACAAAAGTACGCAATCATCTCTCCCTTGAGTGAATCTACAATTCGTCGCTTTTATTTTCAAATAATGATTTAAATTTGAGTGGGAATTTTTATTATAAGAATTAACCTTACTCAATTGTTGTCTATTTAATCATCAAGTTTAGTTATAAAATGGTTAGGGTTAGTTTGAAAGTCCTATCAGTATTGAAACCAATTTATATTGTTGGTTGTAATTTACTGGACAGGACACAGTAAACGCAAGTTGAACGAATTTCTCAATGAATATAAATGTCATTGAGATACATTTAAAATGCGACATAACCATTACTAAAAATTATTATGATTTTTGGTGAATTTAGTATCGTTTACTAAAATCAGCCAACTGCAGTTGTAATTAAATTGAGAATATTGGTAAACAAAAAATCGATCCCCGGTTAGATATAATGATCATGTTACAAATTATTCTGCCTGGTGGAACACTCAATAAAATGAAAATAGAGAGATTGCGTAAAGTCATTGTCCGTCCGGCGCGTTTGGTTTCGGTAGAATAATAGACAGCCATACATAGCTTGAGTCTAGATGACGCACAGGTGATCCATTGTATCCGCGTCAACTCATTTGAATTTGGAGTGAGATAATAATGTAAACAAAATTAAGAATATGGAAATGCCTAATTTATTTTCCTTGAAATAAAGTAGATAATAACTGGCTCATTTCATAATTTAAATGCACCAGGTGTAAAATTAATACAAAATAAAAATAACAGACATAATAAATTTCTTTGGAAATTTGAAATTTATTTTGTGAATACTGATTACAGTTTAAGGTCGTCAAAATAGGGGGCGATAAACACGACCGTGATAAAGAATCAAAAAAGGTTGTAGGAAAATTAAATTGTCTCAATCCATTATAGAAGAAATTAATAATGAGCGTCTTTTTGAACAATTTACGGATCTTTCTGATACAGAATCATGACACGAAAATTACAATGTAGAAGTTAATAATACACGTGATCAAATTAGTCCTGCGCCTGAGAATGCCGAGACTGACAAAAATCAATTAGGGAATATTTCCGAAAATAGAGAATTGCAAAATGATTCAGAGGTACAAGATAATTTAGGCACGCGAAATAACGGTAGCTACGCAAAGTAATTTAGAGTTATACGATTATGATTTTGAAATTGCGGAGTTGAATCAATTAATGGTCACTCTTGAAAAATTACAAAAAGATGTGAGCAAATCAGTATTATCACTTCATTACGAATGGCGAAAAGGGAAAAAGATAAGCGTCGTGAATTTGAGGCAGATACGGAAGAACGAATCGGATCTTTTGTAACGTCCTTAGTAAAAAGAATGGATGATCGAGTAGAAATGCAAAAAGAAAATTCTGATCAGCAAGATAGGATTTTAGAAAAACAGTTAATATCGAGCAAAATGTATGTACACTTAAAAAGAAAACAGAACAGTTTCTACCGAACAGGCAGAACTTATTTTTACAAATATTAACAATCGGAAACGTTTTCAAAATATTGAAAATTATCAAGATTTACTAGAAACAAGAATTGGTAGGAATATGGGTGGTACAAATATTAAAATACGATGGCTTAAAAATTATCGGGTACCAACATTTTCAGGGTCAGGTAAAGAAAGGCCCATGATGTTTCTCAGCGAGTTTGATAAATATATTAGAGCAATAGATGTTAGAAGGGATGATTTTAATTTTGTCGTACATTCATGCTTGGAAGGTATCGCTAGAGAATGGTGGAATCTTATAGCTTCATCAGATGAAAAAGAATTCACAGTCAGAGAAAAATTCATTTCAAAATTCTGGAATGATAGTATTCGTTTTCAAATTAGCACTGATCTTCAATATGGTTTCTATCAAGGAAAATGATCAAAATCGGCATATGCCATTGAAATTATAAATAACGCTAGACTCAATAAAGTGTATGGGAGGTTATGATCCCCGGAATAATAGCGTTTACCAGCTAAATGATTTTGGTAGATTTAATCACGATAATCTACATATGAAAAACAATAGGGGAGGTAGAGATAATTTCCAAAAATCTGATCAAAATGAAGAAGAGCACACTGTTAAAAATGTTTGGAATTCTCCAAAACTTCTACAATACAAGCGTAAGGTAAAATTGAAAACACGATATTGGAATGACGAAATTGCAATACATGTATTGTAAGTGCTGTAAATCGTGAAGCACCGTCGAGCATTCCAATACATGTATTGTAGCGTTTATAAATCGAAAATTGTGCACGAGTAATTCAAGGAATTTATGGAATTCATTAAACTAAAGGAATTCACAAAATTTATGGAATTAATGAAATTCGCGGAATTAATGGAATTCACGGAATTCAAGGAATTCACAAAATTTATGGAATTCACTAAATTTATGGAACTCACAGAATTCATGAAATTCACAAAATTCATGTAATTCACGGAATTCACGAAATTTATGGAATTCATGGAATTCATGGAATTCAAGAAATTCACAAAATTTATGGAATTCTCGGAATTCGCGGAATCCACTAAATTTATGGAACTCACAGAATTCATGGAATTCACGGAAATCATGGAATTCACGAAGTATATGGAATTCAAGGAATTGACGGAATTTATGGAATTCAAGGAATTGACGGAATTTATGGAATTCAAGCAATTCACGGAATTGATCGAATTCGGGGACATCACGGAATTTATGGAATTCAAGGTGTTCAAGAAGTTCGTGCCATTCAAGTAATTCACGGAATTCATTGAATTTTACGAAATTCACTGAAAATACGAAATTAATGAAATTCGCGGAATTCACTGAATTCATGAAATTCACTGAATTAACGGAATTCTCGGTATTCACGTTCCATGAATTCCTTGAATTACGTGAATTTATTGAACTTCATGAATTCTTTGAATTCTCTGAATTCATTAAATTTGGTAAATTCCTTGAACTCTGTGAATTCAATGAATACCATGAATTGGACGAATTTTCGGAATTTCATGAATTCCGTGATTTCATCAAAATCCATTAATTCTATGAATTCCTTATATTCCACGCATTCATTCCAACGGCCATGCCACGCTGAAAAAACCAGTTCTCGTCAGATCACTGAAGTTAAGCAGCGTTGGGCGCGGTTAGTACTTGGATGGGTGACCATTCGAGAATATTGCGTGCTGTTGGCATATTATGGGTGTGGTGAGCCCAAACTTGTAGTTATTTATAACTACAAGAAAACTATCCACCTAGAAACACTACCCGAATCGGGTAGTGTCACGCCTACCCTGAAAGGGAAATGGCTTAATGGTATACATACATACATACATTGAATACCACGATTTCCTTGAATTTCGTGAATTCTTTGAATTTGTGAATTTCTTGAATTTCGTGAATTCCTTGAATTTCGTGAGTTCCTTGAATTCCGTAAATTCCTTAAATGTCGTGAACTGCATGAATTCCACGAATTCCTGTAATTCCACGAATTCCTTGTATTCTATGTATACCATTAAGGCATTTCCCTTTCAGGGTAGGCGTGACACTACCCGATTCGGGTAGTGTTTCTAGGTGGATAGTTTCTTGTAGTAAATAACTACAAGTGTGAGCTCACCACACCCACGATGTGCCAACAGCACTCAGTTTTCTCGAATGGTCACCCATCCAAATACTAACCGCGCCCAACGCTGCTTAACTTCAGTGATCTGACGAGAACTGGTTTTTTCAGCGTGGTATGGCTGTTGGCTGTTGTTATGAATTCCTTGAATTCCATGAATTCCATTGATTCCGTGAATTCCATTAATTCCGTGAATTCCATTAATTCCGTGAATTCTATGAATTCCGTGAATTCTATGAATTCCTTGAATTCTATGAATTACGCCAATTTCGTGATTTCCTTTAATTCCGTTAAATCCTTGAATTCCGTGAGTTCTGTGAATTCCGTGAATACCTTGAATCCCATGAATTCCTTCAATCCCATGAATTCCTTGAATACCATAAATTTCGTGAATTCTATGAGTTCTGTTAATTTCATGAATTCCGTGAATTCCATGAATTCTGTCAATTCAATGAATTTCCTGCATTCAATGAATTCCGTAAATTCCGTGAATTTTGTGAAATCCTGATATTCCGTGAATTTCTTGAATTCCATAAATGTCGAGTACTCAATTAGCTACGTGAATTCCATGAATGTCCTAAAATGATTTACATTTTATTTTTCTTCAATTTTCGGTTCAACAGGTGTCGAGATATCCAGCCGCCAATATGATACAGAAGTGTTACTGGCTACTGGAAATGTATTGTAAAATTCCAATACATATGAGGTACCATTGCAGTACCAGCATTTGGGAACTACAACATTTTGTATTGTAGAGTTACCTTACGTTTCAGAAATAAACGTCCAATCCATTTGTTGGAAGTTTCAAGCGGAAATTTTTAACAATGCAGTTAGATCATGTAAATGAAGGTTTCAGTAATTCTCGCTTTGAAACAAATGTTCGACCTTGATATTGAAATAATTGATCAGTAAATGCGACAGGATAATAATCGATTTGGAAACAATTATTATTCAGGACGGGCATATAATAATCATCTACGTCAGAATTATCAAAACCAAGAATATTTTAATCAAAACAACATCGATCAAATTTTGATTCCTAAAATTCGCAAAATCGTGGTTCATATTTAGATTGTAATTATCAAAATCGAGCTCCGTATAATTCATCAATCTCAAGGGCGTTATCAATTGAAGCTTAAGATGATCTGAGTGAGAGCGAAGCAGAAGATTTGCTCGAAAAAGAGAGTGCTCATGATTTTGAAGAAGTTGATAAAGACGAGGAAGAAGAAAGAGCCATGTGTCACGACCATACGGAAAAACTGTGCCATTCATGCGCACAGTAAAATAAGACTTACATGTTTGAAAATAGAATTTAAAAAAACTGTTTTTAATGCATTTGGTTGGAATTTTTTCGAATTTTCACTCCATTTTATGCATACTGCATGATTTTGTGTCAGATAATATCATTACACATTTTGCAATTTTCACATTATGAAGAAATTATACTTCTTGTAACCGATCATTATGTATGTAATAAATTCAATAAAATTTAAACATAACCATTATTTCAAAATTTGGTAATCACATACATTTTTTTTAATTCTCTCACATCTTTTACAATTTTTATTTTACAATTTTTTATTCAGCATTGTCTTTTAGAACACAAAAAAAATCTTCAATTGACCGATTTTTCACTGAAATACAAGCTAGTGTTATATTTGTTGCAGCTCAAATGTCAATAATCTCAAAATGAGAATTTTCATTCTCATATTTGTTCATCCTTGAACATAGGTGCACTTCACATTATGAAGAAATGATACTTCTTAGAACCGATCATTACGTATGTAATAAACTGTTTAAATAACAATTATTTCAAATTGGGTAATCACATACGTTTCTTTTAATTCTCTCACATCTTGTACAATTTTTATTTCACAGTTTTTTATTCAGCATTCTCTTTAAGAGCACAAAAAAATCTCCAATTGACCGATTTTTCACAGAGATACAAGCTAGTGTTATATTTGTTGCAGCTCAAATCTCAATGATCTCAAAATGAGAATTTTCATTTTCATATTTTTTCATTCTTGAACGTAGGTGTACACATCTACGGAAAATTCATAATTTTGAGACGAATTTTGGCTCATTTCGAGAGTTGTGGAGTGTTGGACCGAACTGCCATTCACCTGATCACCTGTCAACTTTTTCGCTTTGCGCTATTTGGTCTAAACATATAGTAATAATAAAATTCATTACAACAATATTTACCTTTTTTAATTTTTCTTCATTTAATAGCACGTATTAGCGATTAAGAAAAAAATTAAAAGTTCGTATTATAATATGGAAATCTTACGTTAGACATGACCGTCATGACATTCAAACTAAAGCCGGAATGTAACGACCAAGTTGTGACCGTCTGCATGTACATTGACGCCTGAGTGTTCGATGACATTGAAATTGGGCTATTTGGACAATTATATACAGATAAATTTTTCTTTCGGTCGGGTTGGTATTTTTTTTGATCGGGTTTCTGTTTCACAACCCTGCCAGAAAACCCAACACGAAAGCACAAACACTTGATCAAAGGTTCAATGAAAAAATTTCCTTCAATTTTTGGTATTTTCGGCTAATTGTGGCGGTAAATTGTAGTAACTCATCATTAGTTATCCAAATCTTCTGGAATTAAAAAATGTTTAAAATTCTTCTTGAAAAAAATAAAGCTCGTTGTAATCACCTGAGCAAGATTCGACTGGACTTTTTACCATTATTTAGTGTTTAAAGAAGTTTATTTTATTTTTAAGCTTTTTTTCTGTCCGAGTCAAAATTGCTAAAATTTAAGTTATTACCAGTGAAATTTTACGGATTCGATTAAAGAAAAGTAAGCCACTAAAGATTATCAGAAAATTACTATTCCGAGTAGACGAGATATTTCCTAATTCAATAGAGGAAAACTAATTGCTTGATAGAAATATATTTAAATTTACTTAATACTGTATATAATAATTAAAGAACGGTTATCTCAACTCTATTGGAAGAATATGAAGGTCATATTGTGAAATAAATTGTAAAGATGACGTAGCCTGTCTCCAATTTAAGAACATTGCCTTTTGATTGTTTGAACAAAGTTGAGAAGAAGAATATTTTTTTACAACCTTCAAATTACAATGGATTAATGGGCTTGAAATTAATTATACATATTTCGGGTGCTCATGCGATACTTTTCCACAGAGTTCTGTTTACAATTTTCAGAGATTTGTATATTTTCCGTATTTTCCATAGAAAATTGCAAGCATTTAGCAAACCTGTTAAAAATGATTTGCCTTGAATAAGCATCAGCTTGACTATGTATGAACTTGAATGCCTAAAGAAGGTAATTTTCATTGTACAACTTTTTTCCTTGTGCAAAAGATACTTTGAGGTATCTCTAAATCAAAAATGAGTAAAATTAAACTAATGACGGGTGAAATTTTACAGATTAGATTAGCAAAAAGTGAGCCATCAAAGATTAGTAGAAAATTACCAATTCAATTGATCAAAATATTTCATAATTCAATAGTGGAAAGCTACTAACTGCTTAATACAAGTAAATAAATTTACTTAGGACTGTTTATAATATTAAAAAACAGATTATAAAAATGGACATCGTGAAAAAAAGAATTGTTTAATAAAATAAAGTGATTATGTAGCATTCTGAAAGCTATTGAAATAATAATGTCATATTGTGCACATTCAGGATAATCATGAGCTACGTTTTTCCAGTGTTCCACAGAAAATTGCATGTATTTATTAAACTTTGTAAAAATTATTTGCCATGTAGGGGAACATGGGGCAAAATGACGACAAGGGCAAAACGGGACAATGATTATATCTACTCTGTGGTGTGACGCCATCTACTGGAAATAGTAGGAACTTCGTTTTGAGTCGTTTCCGAGATTTCCCATGTCAATTTCTTATAATTTTGTTGTTAGTTTCCATGTTATGGGACGCATGGTTCGTTTTCGTGCCCAGTTATAATGTTGACTTATTTTCAACTACACGTCAGTAATACAAATGTTTGTTTAATTAAAATCGCTTCAGCACCATTCCATTGTGTACTTAATAGACCTACTCTTGCGTCGAGGCGTTTTTGACTGCGAGTATTATCGCGATTTTCGGGAGTCATATTGGAAAAAGTACTTTGGGAGCAGAATGAGCAGTGGCAAAACGGGAGACCGCAAGAGACGTAGTAGAGCGCACATTGCTTTCGATTTCTGCCGAATGCAGAAATCGAAGGTCGCGATTGTTTGTAATATCACGATTTTTTGATGGAACAGTGGGTCCAATGCAGTTCGTGTGACAATTGGGCTCATCAGTCTTGCACAGGATTCAAAAGTGAGGACGGAGACGAAATTCATGTCTGCGTATTTTGTAACGCCTAATTTTGGTCATTTTTATATAAAAAATGGACAACAAAACTTGTTACAACAAGTTCTTGTAACTATACTACTTACTTGTTTAGTTTTTTAAAATAATTTTGTTCTATATACATTTTATTTTTTATTTAATAGAGCGTCCCGTTTTGCCCCGTGTAACGGGCAAAATGGAACGAAAAAACTTTTATTTAAAAATCAATAAAAAAAGTAGAACATGGCATCTTTTCAATGCGAGAGAATTTTTTGTAGTACATTATTAGTAGTTTAAGGCACCTATAGTGTTGAATGCGAAAAAAAGTATTTTAGTATGAAAAAAAAATCCTGAAGCAAAATCGTGCCGTTTTGCCCCATGTTCCCCTATAAGGATGAACTTCAGAGTCTAAAGAAGCTTCCTCTTGTGGCGCATTATTTGTTTCACAACTTTACGCGAATGTTTCTGTTAAGTGTATTGAGGTCCGTTTTCGACCACGAGACTTACGTAAAAAAGTAAGTTGGAAGAGGAATGGCAAAGGTCTTCATCGCCCTTGTAATGTTTTCAGAACTGAGACTGGTATTCAGGATCGAACCCTGCTGCCCCAAAAAGAAAGCCGTTAGTGCCTCTTTAATTGCAGACTGGATTGCAATATATGGAGGTAACTATACGAGGCCTGTCTCGAAAATATCCGATTTTGTGGTGTACCAGTAGTAATAAGTGTTAATTCTGGTCCATGCTTATGATATCCTCTTTAAAGAACACCCCTTTGAAAATCAAAATTTTCCTCCAGCGATCGTCGCGCTTTCGGAAGCACTCCTTAAAGTTATCTTTTGTAACTAACGGCTGCTTCGTCGCACTCTGTTTTATTTCATCTAATTCTTGAAATTGCTGATTAAGCTGAGATGAATGGGCAGGCTGGTTGTCGCGGTGAAGGACCCAGTCGCCACTTTGCCACAAATCAGTCCGTTTCATTTTTACTGCGTCACGTAATTACTTCGGAACATCTTGATAATACAATTTTTGTATCAAGTCCAACGTCCCACCTAAATGGAATATAACTGTTTTTGACAATAGCATAACTTAGTACAAAATTAGAGCACAAGGTCATATGCTTGCCGGACAGACCTCGTAAACGACTCCCCATCAATCATCGACTGAATCAGATCTGGATCGTCCTCTTTCAAGAAGTGATTTCCTCTCCACCGGGCAGATACAATTTTTTGCACCACAAAAGTTTGCATGGCGTAATTCGTGAGTTTAATCACAAAAGGACATATCTTATATTTCTTGACGATTTGAAGTGGAAACGATGGTTGATAATCGATATAGGTCATGTGCCGATTACGCTGATAGTGTCTCGCATGCAGCACGACTGCACTATCGATCACTTCTTGGAGGACGCGTTTCTCCTCATAATGTTTTTAGACAGGCACGTGATTGATCAGTCATCGCTAGAACTATTGGCATCTCCCTTCTTGTTTAGCATATGCGTGACTTCTCCTGTCATAAAAGAGAGCATACGTTCTGAATTCTCTAAAATGGCCTAGTGAGCACCCACCAGGGGGGGGTGCACATCCACCAGATACTTATACCAGGAGCTGTGTACTCTGTTCGGACCGGGCGCTTTCTAGTTCTTCAGAATGCAAGTGATTCCGATGACACTTGCTACTTTTTCTAGATGAAGCCACATCGTGTTCAGTTGGCTAGACATATGATCACCCCAGATGCTCGACCAATATCTGGCCATTGCCCTTCTTTAGGGCTACCAAATATGCTAAAGAAAGAAATATATTTCCCATTGTTTCGAACAATTTTTCAAAAATAATATTTAGTAAATTGGTATATATATATATATATATATATATATATATATATATATATATATATTGTTTAAAGAAAGGATTAAGCAACCACCGCTGGATCCTACTGGAAGCAACTGCCATCTAAAAATGACACTGGCGCCCAGTAGAACCGCGGTAAATCACACCTATCGCACCTCCGAGAGAACTGATCACGAGGACAATTACTTTAACAGAAAATTTTGGGTACAGTAGTTGAAGCTCTCTTTTAAGGTCTTGATACCTCTCCTGCTTTCCCCTCTCCTCGGCAGTGATGTCGTACTCGGCCGCAGCCAAGAATCAGATCACGAATATAGTTCGTTTGTCGAAGTTACACAAGAACTCCATAATCAGGCCAGTTTCGGAGGTTGCCCCGCAGTGGCCTTGGCACCAAATTCGTTGTTAAATGAATGGTGCGGGCTGGCCACGCACTGTTGACACTGCTTGTGCGCTGAGAAACTGCATGGGCCAGCAGTTCTAGAAAGAACAAAATCAGAGGGCCCCATGTTGGAGTTCTTGTGTACTTTAACTTTTATGGCTTCTGACATTGATTTCAGGAAAAATGATTTAATGCTCAAATCTATTACATTTACAATCGTCTAGTTTCAAGCAGGAATGTGAGTCCTTAATTTTGTTAGTTTATTATATAAAAAAGTCATAATCATTTCAAAAATGATAAAAGTTTTATGACTTTCCCCTTTTCATAGCTTTCAAAAATTAGAATTAAGAAATTTAACTTTTTTTCTTCTCCTTCTTTCCTTCACTACATAAGTATCTCTACTGAGCCGATTACACTGATTGCTTAAAAACTTTCAAAGTTACATTATTTCAAACTGAAATCGTTTAATATTTAACAGCATTCAATTAAAAGCATGTGTGGAAACATTGAAAATGGTTAGATTTAATTTTTAAATCTTTCAAAACTGTGTCGTTTGAAAATAATTACATTTTAGTGTTAAAAAAGTATTTAAGATCAATGTTTTGTTTGATAATCATTTTTAACCTGATATGTTCGAATTTTTCTGGTTTAAAATATTCATTAATACAATGTTTCGAACTGAAACCCTGAGTAAATAAATTTTCTGATTAATTTTTCCGATTGCCAATAGTTGTACCATATGCACTTCAAATAGCCTTAAAAGCTAAAGAATCTAAATTTAAACATCCCAAATTGTACAGTTTGAAATTCAAATTCATCAAGTCTGCAGCATAGGCGATATAGCATTTGAAATTCAAAATGCACAGCTATCAATGTGAAAATAACAAAATTGAGAACTTCAATTTGAAATCGTCAACAATGCAATAATAATACTTGACCGTTAGTCGCATGTAAAATTCCGTGATACTAGATAGATGAACGTTTATTTTCCGGCGTGCTGGCCCTGAAAAATTGCCTTGCTCACACCGCCATGTATTACAGGATTTGTTTCAAAATAAGTCCGAATAAACGAACATCTATCCACACCTTAATACTACCTTAATTCTACGACCGCTCGCTTTGCCTTCCTCGCTTCGCCTCGCATACATGTCACTATCTTTCCCCTTGCCAACCTCTGCCTACGCGGTTAATATCTCATACTTATCTACTAATTATTTACAATATTTACAATTCACTTATATCTACTACCTCCCCTCTTTACAATCTTTCCTTCTCCATTCCTCTTCCTCAATCCTTCTCTTTTTCATTATCTTACCCAATACCCTCTTCACCCATGCAACCGCCCTTTTGTCCCTCTTCCACGAAGTAATACCTCTATGCTTATCCCACTCCTTTCCACCCCTTCGCAGTCCTCCACCCTTGCATACCCCTTCCCGCACAATTCACACATTCTCTTCTCCCTCGGAAGCCAGAACCTCTTAAAACCTACCATGTACCCACATCTCATCCTCGCTATAATCTCTTGACTTCCTTTCTCTCCTTTTTCACATAAAGACTGCGCTCTCTTCCTAGGCATAATCCAAACATAGTTCCCATTAAACCTTGACTCTCTTATTGTCCTGCCATGCCGCCTTCTCCCTCTCCATACCCTTCTTCTTGACCTATCCATCCAGATACCCTCCGAAATCTCCTACCCTCCTCTCACCTTATCTTCCATCTCTTCATAGATCTCCTTTACCCTCTCGGTCAGGCCTCTCTCCACTCCCCTCTCCTCCGTCGCCTTCCACAATCTCCCCCTGTCCACCGAAGGAAACGCGCCTTTGAGATCCAGGAAAAACGCTGACGCTTTCGCCCGCTTGTTCACTAATTCTCTGTCCAGTACGTGCTGCAAAACGTAGATATTGTCGATAGTGCTCCTACCCGCTCTTAAGCCCGCCTGCATCTTCGGCAATATTACTTTCCCCTCGACATCCTTCAGCAGTCTTTCCGTCAACACCATCGCGTATACCTTTGTACGCCGTATTGATAAGCGTCATCCCTCTATAATATTCCTGCCTATCCCTATCTCCTTTCTCATACACTATTATTATATATATTCTCAGGGACACTATTAACCCCTCTCTCCATCCTCCTGGAAATCCCACCCCTCTCCATACTTTCTTGACTACCTCCTGCAGCCTCTCCCCAAACTCTTGTGTACTAAATATCCAACCTTCGTTCTCTACCCGTTCAGCCCTGCTACCTTCTTAAGTTCCTTATCTGTTTCTCTATGTCTTCGTTATTCAACTCCTCCCCCTCTACAGTCATCGTTCTTCTACTCCCATCATCTATCTTCCGTGCGTCTGATCCCTGAAACGATTGTTTAACAAGCTCCCGCCACTCCTCAATCCGTGTCTTCTCGCTTATCCCCACACTGCGCTTCCTAAACCTATTTATTAACTTCCACACGTCCTCCTCTGCCTTAACGCTTCGCAACTCCTCTTCCGAATCTTTCTCCTTTCCCTGCTCTTTCCTCTTACACATTACTCTAAACCCTTTCCTCATTTCTACGTACTCCGCCCTTTTCGCAGTTCTCTCCTTCCATTTTTTGCACTTCCGTTGAACCTTCCTTTTCATCTTTTTACATTCCCTATCCCGCCACGGCTTCGCCATTCCTTTCCTCTTTCTAAGTACCTTCTTTTGCACACAACCTTTGACTTTCTCTTTCAGATCCTCCCATATCTCTTCCACCGACTCCCCTTCAAAGCGTACCTTCCCTAACTGCTCCTAATACTTCTCTATCGCCTTCCTTGTCCAGCTCACCCTCTCCCCTTTCAACATTTCTTCCCCACCTTGCCTTTCGCCGCTCACCCCTCTCATCCATAATCCTAATGGCTGATTTTGCTCTCCCTTCTACTGAAAATCTCTTCGTCTCCTCCCACCCTTCCATATTCATGACCACATAGTCTATCACCGATACTTCTACCTGACTCAAATATGTGTAGTCTCCCTCTTCGTCCCCTGCTACCATACCACTCGCTACCGCCCAGCCTCTATCCTCCATCTAGTTCCTTATAATGTTCCCCTCCTTATTCATTATCTTGTCCCTCGATTTCCTTTCAAAAATCTCTCCTTTCCCGTGAAAGGCCCCTTCCATCCCCACCCTTGCATTAAAGTCTCTCGCCAGTACCGCAATACCCTTCTCTTTTTCGCCTAGCAAGTCTTCCAACCCTTATTTAATCGTTTCCATCACATTCCTATGGCACACTGTCACAAACTTATATGTCACCCTTCCTATCTTTACTGCTCTCATTTGCGCGTTCTCCCCCTTTCCCCATCGCCATGAACTTATTCCTGTAAGCCATCCCTAACCCCCGTTATGATTCCGTCACTAGCCCTTCCTTTCTTCTTCACTCTGATCGCCTCCCGGCGCCTCCACCTTCACCCCCTTGGCAGCCTTGGCTCTATTCTCTTCCATTCCTTTCTTTCTACCTACGTCTCTGCCAGTCCCACAACATTAAATTCCTGGACATACCTCCAGAAACCCACATCTTTGTTCTTTACTCCTGCTACGTTCCAGTACAGCACCTTGAATACTCCTCCATTCTGCTTTTCCCCAACCCCCTACTTCCTACGAAACAAGTCCCCCTGCACTTCCTTCAACACATTTTTCTCCTCGTCCTACACCTACATTTTCTCTTTTACTTTTTTTTCCGATAACCTACCTTCGCCGCTCTCCCTTCACTTCTCTCCCTCCTAGCGCTGTCGTTTAGCATTCTCTGCACCTCCCTTTCCTTCCGCATCAAATCGTGATCGAGAAAAACCCCCTTATCCTTTATGCTATTCTTATTTCGCATTAACCCCAACTTCTCTTTCAAACTCTCCAATTCCATAACCGTCACTTCCTTCTCTTTTCTCTCCTGCAGCCTAACTTTACCGATCTTGCCTTCAACTCACCCTGTGCCCTGTACCAGCGCTTTCACACCCTCCCTTTCTTCCCCGCGCCTTACGTTCAATCTTCTAATCACAATATTATTTCTCCTGTCTGCCTTCTCTTTTTTCATCATTCTCAACGCCATTGTCCTTATCCGTTCCCTAGTCGTCACCTCCTTTTGATTCCTACGCCCTCCCACTTTCTCTTCTATCATGTTCTCTACCCTCTCCTAAATAACTTTCTGCTCGCCATCCCTGTTCTCACCTACTTCCATTTCCATCTACTCTTCCATCTATTTCACTTTAACTTCTTTTGCCTTCCTTATCGACACCACCTCTCTCTCTCTCTTATCCTTCTACATTCTCCCTCAGCTCTTTCATCTCCTTTTCCCATTTCTCATCTCTAATCCTCAAGTCCTCCCTCATACCTTCCATCTGCTCCTCAGTCCCCCTTACATCCTCCCTTAGTCCTCTGATCTCGCTAAACACCAGCCGCTAAACACCAGGCCACGCCGAGGGCCGCGCACTGTTAACCGTGGTGGCGTGAGGAAGATTTCTTTCCCGTCTAATTCGCTACTAGCACTGCCAGCACTTTCTGCAACTGACATATGTCTCTTAACACTTTTTGCCGCCTACCGCCCTGAATTTTATCTTAACTCCAATTCATTCCATCCCTAACAGCCCCTTGCAGACATTCCTTTCGCTCCCTTGACATCCCCCAACACTAATGGAACCACAGTTGCCCCCCTCGAAGCCCGAAACTCCTGAACAGAAACTCACTCGAAACCTTGCGAACCTAGACTAACTTTCTCTATTTCTATAATATTCACCTCACAACTACGCTAAAAATTAATTTTTCTCTCCCCAATTCATCCTACACAATCCTACTCATCTCCAATTACACCCTCACACTCCAATCACACCTTTGACACAAATTCTCAATTTTTTTTGATAATGCCTACGGCCATGCCACGCTAAAAAAAACCAGTTCTCGTCAGATCACTGAAGTTAAGCAGCGTTGGGCGCGGTTAGTACTTGGATGGGTGACCATTCGAGAATACTGTGCGCTGTTGGCATATTATGGGTGTGGTGAGCTCACATTTGTAGTTATTTACTGCAAGAAACTATCCACCTAGAAACACTACCCAAATCGGGTAGTGACACGCCTACCCTGAAAGGGACATGGCCTAATGGTATACATACATACATACATGCTTGAATTTGTTTTAAGAATTGCAATATTAACTCAAATAAAAACGTTTTTAAATCTTTCAAAAGTAAATTTATAGTCCTGGATGTATACTTATTGCAATGAAATATCTAGCTGATCTGGAACACACCCCAATTCAACCCTAAAGGCCTGTACAAGCTCGGTTGCCAACGCTAACGCCGACGCACACGCCGTACGCCACGCAGTTTGGAACGCATTTCAAATTATACTCAGTTGAGGCGTGCCAGCAAAATACGTAGTGATCTCACTTTTGACAAGTGCCGCACGGTCGTCTAGAACAGAAATTTACTGTTCATAATCACCCACAGGTCGTAACTCACTATTAGCTCGAATTATTGCATCTGCTCTCAAAGAACAAAATTAATTCTGATTATATTCAACTTAATTATTATATACAATGTTAATAAAAAATTATTCCTAGTGTGTTCATCGCATACGAAAAATTGTTTGCTTCACGGCAGTCACTGAGATTTTTCAGAAGCGTGACAATTTGCTACGAAAAATTGGCACAAGTTAACATTAAATATTTTTATACAAAATTTCATAAACAAATTCTCAAGAAATGAGTTTTTCTAGTAGCCAAGTTGATTTTTCTGGCGTTAATAACAATTTCATTAAACAAATGTGCCAACCTGGCCAGATGAAATTTTAACTAAAATGATAAATAATTAACCGGAATACTTGAATTTTTAACAAAAAAAAATAATAATAATTTTTAAACAAGAAGATTAACTTCCAAAGAAATAGATAATTTTCTGCCAAAAAAATATATTTTTGAACAACATACGTGAATTTTTAACGAAATAGTTAAATTTTCAATTGAAAAAGACAAATTTTCATCCAAATTGTTGAATTTTTAATTAGAAATGATCAATTTTCAAATGAAATGGAATAGTTAAATTTACAGTTAAAGAAATTAGTTTCTGACCAAACTGATGAATTTTAAAATAAAATGACGAATCTGCAACTGGAACAGTTGAATTTTATGCCAAACAGATGAATTTTCAACCATTAAGATTAATTTTCTACAAAAAAAAGACGAATTTTCCACACAGCACATACATTTTTGAACAAATAGTTTCATTTTTAAATGCAAAATATCAGTTTTTAACCAAATAGTTGAATTTTGACCAAGAAAAGGTAAATTTATTTTCAACAAAGTGATTACATTTTCAACCAGAGATGAATTTTAAATGAAAATGATGAATCTTCAACCAAAAAAATTAATTTTGAACAAAAGAGTTAACCTTTCAACCCAGTAGTTAAATTTTCAACCAAAAAAAGATGAATTCGCAACGATCAACGATGTAAAAAAAATTCTATTATCATTCAGAAATATGTCTTCTTTGAAATACTACTTCTACTCTAAAAACTGCTCGAAGTACTATCTTTACTTAAAATTTAGAAGAGGGAACTTTCAAATTGTGACGAATTCGGACTTGGAAGAGAGATTTTTTTAAATTTCTTTCTTATAAATCCGAATTATAATTCGTTTAAAAAATTCTCGTTCCATGTAAAAAATCATTTCTCGGTCTTTCCCGGTCAAGTCGCCGCCCTGTTTATTTATTTATGAACAATTAGTACCTAGTAATTTTTCATCAAATTCCATTACATTACTGTATTTATCATTACATCTCATTTTCATTACTTAATAGGTGAAAGAATTGTTTATAACTTTACCATTTGTTACAATTTTCCGTTATTAATATCATTCAAATAGCAAATAACAACGAGTTTGAGACAAAGTAATTTTTTTTGGAGAACAAAGTGATATACGGTTGCATTTGTTTGAATGAAGTGTTTGTAATAATAAAATAAAATTGTACTACTACGTCGGGGCGTAGCGTAACTGCGTTTGTCCAGTGTGTCCACAAGCGTCCATAGTTTCTGTCCAGACGCAAACCCAAAACGCCGCTACGCTGGCGTAGCTGCAACCAAGCGTATACAGGCCTTTAAAACTAAAAAAATTTACAAAAGATACAGAAAGTCGAAGGCCTGCAATTTTCTTGCATGAAGATATTAATATCTTTATATCCACAAAGATATATAAGATATCTCATCATATCTCAGTAGCGTTCGCAAAATAATTTAAACTTAATAATTTTTTTTATCGATAATTTTCGTAGCGAAACAAAAGTTTCCATATTTCATAACCATTATATCTGTACTGCTCAGCTCATTTGATTTATAATGTGTTTCTAATCATGTCTGCTTCTTGAAATTTATCAATAAAATCAATCGCAATAGTTATAAACAAATTTGGTGAACAATAACAAAATATTCGTTTATTTTCATATAAAAAAGTAACTTTTCCTTCCTATATAGTTTGTAGTACATTAAGCAATGTTCACAAACAATTCATTATTACAATTCGGTGAAAAAATACAAACTTTTGGTATTTTTTTGCAAAACAACGCATTTATTCTATTAAGATACATATTAAAGTATATTAAGGAAGGTGTCCGGTCATAAATTATTTGAAACCTCAAGTCTGAAATAAAACAACACAAATTACTGATAATATCAGATAAAGTTTTTGTATAGAAGAGACATAAAGAACTGAATACTGTACACAAATATTCATCTTGATGAGGTTGAAATTGATGCACCTTCAGCAGCTGTGTTTGATGGTCTTGCACATGCTGTATCTTGCCGGTGTTTTGGATGGACAGATTTGTCTTTGGATGACGTTTGGTCATCACGCAGCTCACCATCATTAACCCGAATACTATCACCCCCAACGGTAGAATGTCCTGTCGTTTTTAATAGGTGTCCCGAAAATAATGTTCTGATATTTTCAATAATTGAACTTGAAACTTCATCATTGTGATTAATGATGGAGTGCAGAGACTGCAGAGAATTCTGGTGTACAACTGCTACTTTAAAATTTCGTGGTAAGATTGGATAGTTTCTGCCTACTGGACATTCCTTAAGTTCTTCTGGGGACATTACTGTAACCATGTCACTTTTCATGTTTATCATCACTCGTTTTTTGACGGTATTATATATTCCACTAAGAATTCCACCATTCTCCAATATTGCAAAAGCTTCTCCATTGCATGTTGATAAAAAAATACGTTCTTGTTTTGGAAATGGTTCATATTTATTATGCGCTACTTTCCTTCGAATTGGTTTATCGTCCGGAAGAACGTATCTTCGAAATTCAAATAGCCGGTGCGAATTCGTGTTAGGAATAAGCCGAATAAATCCAAGTTTATGAAGTGAAATAGAAGACCAAAATTCCGCAGAAATATGATGCCTGACAGCAAGAGATCCAGCAGGAGAAAGTCTTCTTGGGGGAGACCTGGACCTGACACGAAGAGGTTGCACCTCAGGAGAAGCTGACCTGGCAGGAGAGCAAGAAGTTCCGCAACCAGGAATACCAGGAATAGGTTCGCCATTAGGCAAAAAATCGAACTGTAAACTTAATTCTGTAACAGATCAATAAATTTTCTTTGAAATACATACTTGTACTGGTTGGTTTATCATGAATCCCTATTGGCGCAATGTTGCAAGGCGAGATTGAGAAATTTAAAGGAAGTTTGCCCTGAGAAACACATTCGGAAAGGTTCCTCGAGAAATTTCATTGCATATTTTTTGGTACAGAAATTCATGCGCTTTCATATACAGACAGGAATTCATTGTGTATTTTTACAAAATGTGTATCCAATCCAATTTGAATGAATCTGAACGAATTTGAGGCAAGTTTTCAATCTTTCTGAGTTTTTAAATGATTAAATCTGAAAACAATTTGAACCCATACTTCAGTTCTGTGTTCTGTGTATTATCTGTGTAATTTTCCTGATTACCATATCTCGAAAATTAAATGAGCTACGATCATGAAACTTCGTAAAAGTCTATCTTCAATTGATTTCCAGGTTTGATCAGATTTTGAGCTATACTCGCCAATTAGAAGTGGGTTTTTTTTGTGTTTAGAAATGTATAAAAAAATGTTTAGCTTGTTTCTGCGGGAAAAACCTTTTTGATATTCCAAATACAACAATACTATATATAATTTAAAAAAAAAAGTTAAACAACCACCGCAGGGTCCCACTAACAGCAACTGCCATCCAACAAAATGTCAATAGCCCCCAGTAGCAACGCGGTAAATCAAACCTATGGCCACGTCTCACAACCGTGAGATGGGTGGTCATAGGCAACGACAAAATCACAACGACAGGCCGCGCGAAACCCTCGTGTGTCTTGAGGACACGAAGCGACCCAAGGATGACAGCTTTCTGCATCCATCTCGCAAGTGCCTTGGCATATTTTTGGCACGCGGGTATGGCTTTAAGGTTACGAACCAGTGATAGTTTCGCACCTCCGAGAGCACCTATCACAAGGACAATTACTTGTACCGAATATTTTGGGTACAGTCGTTGTAGCTCTCTTTTAAGGTCTTGATACCTCTCCTCTTTTTCTTTCTCCTTTGCAGTGATGTTGTATTCGGACGGAGCCGAGAATTCGATCACGAATATAGTTCGTTTCTCGAAGTCTTGGAGAACAATGTCAGGCCTCGAGTGCGCAACGGAGATTGCTGCCCGAAAATCCTAGTTCCAGAAAATGTGGCACTTATCATTTCGAACAATCGACTCTATCTCCTTTGGAGCGTTCGGCAGGGCAGGGTCGCGGCCAACACCGTAAGAGCGACAAAGATGGTAATAAAGCACTCTTAGGGCCGCATTATGTCTATAGATATACGTCGTTCCCGCGTGGGTCAGACACCCTGATAGTATGTGTTCTAGGTACTCAGCGTGTGCATGAAACGCTCTACACCTATCACTGGGAACTTCTTGACATAAAATGCGCTCACGGTATGCTAAGGTGGAAATGACACCGTCCTGGCATGCAAAAATAAAACCCTCTGTACCTGAATTAAGCCCTGATGATTTGAGGAAAGCAAAAGGCTGCTTCTTTGACAAGGACTGTTTTTCTACGTTTCTGTGAAAGTTTCCGTGCATTTTCTTGTCGAGTAGCTCTTGGTGAAAATTTTCAACCTCTGCTTTCTTCACTTTGGTTTTTAGAAGTGAAGCATCTAGATGAAGTAATGCACTTTCCTCACTTCTGATCTTAAAATTCAGGCCAAGGGTCTCGGCCGCTTGCTCCGCGGCTTTGTGAAGGAGCGCTCCTTCGCCAATCATCTCTTGGTTCCTGACCATCTTTAGGAGAGGATCTCTGCCATTCGCAACGATGTAAGCTGTACTTAGAACAATCCGGTTATGAAGACACTGGAGATTCAGAAGTCTCCGCGTCCGCCTTGACGGCGTGAAATATATAATCGCGGAACTGACGAATTGATATGCAAGCTTTTATGCATATGGGGCATAATTTCTGATGTGTACCCACGTCGAAAATGAAAGTTGTCCGATCGGGCTAAAAATTGGCCCAATTGTAGTCCTATTAGATAGTACTCCTCACACCAAAAATTAATTCATTTTGATAATTATTTATCACAGTGGAGGGGGTACAATTTTGTGTTTTTTAAGAAAAGCTTTACTTTCAAACGTTTGTAACTTTTGTCCTATTGCCTTAAACAAAATTTCACTTGAAATGTTTTCGATAGAATTTTTCATAGAATTTCTGGTGGTAATAACGATTTTTGAAAAAAAAAATGAAAATTTGACCCAAATTTTCGAAAATCAAAAATAAATTTGACTTTTTTTCAAACTTGGGCACTTTTTTTCTTCTTCAAAATAGTTTTAAAAGAAAGCTGAGATTTTTTCCTATAAGACCTACAATTTTTAGAGTGGCAAATTAATTTGTCTTTGAGCAATAGAACGATACATAAACAAGATGCCGTGATAGGGCCGGTGGCGCGCGATCTCCCCTAGTGCGCTCAGGCCGAGAATCTTTGTGCAACGCTTTAGTGCCAGTTTTTTAAGTTAAGTAATATTATATGCTGCTAGAATAACTGTTCTCTGCATTTTCAGGGTGAATTAACAAACTCCTGCATTACGGTAAGTGTAAAATTAATTGGGAATATGCTTTAAAAATTAGAAGCGAGAATATACATCTTTTGAATTTACATTTTTTTTTACATTTACATTTTTCTTC
This sequence comes from Andricus curvator, assembly GCA_932195095.1. Lineage (NCBI taxonomy): Eukaryota > Metazoa > Arthropoda > Insecta > Hymenoptera > Cynipidae > Andricus > Andricus curvator. The sequence goes on from CAKNYM010050054.1 coordinate 67,975, forward strand.
AAAAACCTGAAGGAAAATTTATTGCCTGGGGAGTTTTTGATTTGCTTCGATTTAGCTGAGAATTACGCCTTCATAATCCAGTATGTAGCGCAATGATAATTTAGCTCATGACATGGTGGCTGTTCACGAGTATCAAAAGATAATGGTAGAATACGTGAAAACTCATTTCAGGCCAAGTAAAATCTACTATTTCACTGATGGTACAGGGCAACATTTCAAAAATAGGAGTAGCTTTGTTAATCTCCAAGCCCATGAAGAAGATTTTAGTATCCAAGCTGAATGGCACTTCCATGGAACATCTCATGGTAAGGGTGCATGTGATGGTATAGGAGCGAATATAAAGAGACAAGCAGTACCTTCAAGCTTACAATGTTCTCCGAAACATCACATGCTCATTTTCCATGCTTTGTTTCAGTGGCCAAACAGTAACTGTAAGGAAACCGAAATATTTTTCAGCAGCAAAGAAAATCATGCCTTAGCCACCGAGTGACTGAAAACCAGATTTGACAAAGCTGTCATGATGCCAGATACATTACAGTACCACGCTTTCATTTCCACTCAAGACGGAAAACTTCAACTCAAGAAGTTTTCGTCCTCTGAGAAATACGACATCTTCTCGAATGGCAAAAAACAAAAACCGCAAAAGAAGCCTGCAAAGAAAACAACTGTTGAAAATATCGCCAAAAAATCGAACCGAAAGACAGATAATATTACCATGTAATATTACTTAACTTAAAAAACTGGCACTAAAGCGTTGCACAACGATCCTCGGCGTGAGCGCACTAGGGAAAATCGCGCGCCACCCGCCCAATCACGGCATCTTGTTTACGTATCGTTCTATTACTCAAAGACAAATTAATTTGCCACTCTAAAAATTGGAGGTCTTATAGGAAAAAATCTCAGCTTTCTTTTAAAACTATTTTGAAGAAGAAAAAAAGTGCCCAAGTTTGAAAAAAAGTCAAATTTATTTTTGATTTTCGAAAATTTGGGTCAAATTTTCATTTTTTTTTTCAAAAATCGTTATTACCACCAGAAATTTTATGAAAAATTCTATCGAAAACATTTGAAGTGAAATTTTGTTTAAGGCAATAGGACAAAAGTTACAAACGTTTGAAAGTAAAGCTTTTCTTAAAAAACACAGAATTGTACCCCCTCCACTGTGATAAATAATTATCAAAATGAATTAATTTTTGGTGTGAGGAGTACTATCTAATAGGACTACAATTGGGCCAATTTTTAGCCCGATCGGACAACTTTCATTTTCGATGTGGGTACACTTCAGAAATTATGCCCCATATGCATGATCTTACGTGTAATGACATCAAGGGCCTTAAGCTCGTTCCTCGTCCATTGAACTACCCCAAACGAGTAGAGTATAACCGGGACGGCAAGCATGTTAGTCGCAGATACCTTGTTCAACGCCGACAGATTGGAAGACCAAATCTGTCGAAGAAGATGCTTGCATCTGCTTCGGAGAGACTCCTTCACTGACGTTACGTCCTGAATGCGGTTTTGAGGCACGCCCAGGTATGTATAGGTCTCTCCAGTATTAAGATGTCTGATAACACTTATATCCACAAGCTCAGGGTCCTTGGGAACGCCAGTAATCTTTCCTTTCTTCAGATAAATTTTGGCACACTTGTCCAAGCCAAAGTCCATCCCAATCTCTCCTGTGTAGTTCTTGACAATATTTATAGCAGTTTGAAGTTTGCTTCTAGCAGAGGCATAGATCTTCAGGTCATCCATATAAAATACATGAGTGACCTTACGCTCGCGCTGATTAGTGTCACCACAGAGGTATCCAGGAGAATTTCGTAGTGGGAGAGATAGAGGCAAAAGTGTGCTGCAAAAAAGCAAAGGGCTCATGGTATGACCTTGAAAGACGCCCCTCTGGAAGGTGACGTTGTTGACGTTGTTCACACGATAATTTCTAGATGAGATAGTAAATCTAGTTTTCCAAAGAGGCATCAATCTCTCTATGCATCTCACTGTGTGTGGATGTCCCTTCAAGCCTTCCAACAGACAGATGATAAGTCTATGAGAGGTTGAATCGAAAGCTTTCCGATAGTCAATCCAGGCCATTGACAGGACGCGCTGATGGGCTGCAGCGTCTTTACAGACACACCTGTCAATTAGCAGGTTCTCTCGACAGCCTGCTACACCTTTTTTCAAGCCACGCTGTTCGTACATCTCTCGCCATACAGGCTCAATTCGTTGAACAATCCTGTTGTTGAGGACAGCTGTAAAGATCTTATACAGCGTGTTCAAACAAGTTATTGGCCTGTAATTCTCTGGGTTGGACAAGTTGCCTTTTTTTGGCAGGAGTATAGTGCGTCCTAACACCAGCCACTGCGGAATGGGCGTCTCCGACTTTAAATATGAGGTGAATATGCTGGCCAAATGTTGATGTGTAAAAGTAAACTTCTTCCACCAAAAGTTCTTGATACAATCTGGTCCAGCAGCGGAAAAGTTCTTCGTGCCTCTAAGTGCTTTTTTCACCTCTTCGGCAGTGATTGATGGACATTCCTCCTCAGTTTTCATGAGGTTGTCGCAAAACTCCTTGAAGCGGATGATATTTTCAGTATCTTCTTTCAACTCTAGTGTTTTCGGGATCTTGTAGACCTCTCTCCAAAAAGTCTCTACCTCCTTGGGCTTGGGTGGATTTTTAACAGAAACAGGTAGATCGCTGAAGAGGCGCGATGGGTCAGCGAGAAACTGTTGCTTTGACTTGTTTAGTGTGTGATTCAAGATCCTTAGTTCTTGGGCGAACTTTAGAACCCTTTCCGTAAACGGTCTACCAGATGTTATGTAGTCAATCACACATTGAACACGGGACGCATTCTGTCTTGCCCATCCAATCTTCTTGTTCAGTTGATGCAAGCGTATTTTGGTCTTTTGATCCATCGTTGGTTGCAGTCTTCGATTTGAATCAGCCAAAGTTCTCGCAGCACCTTACACTGAGCAATTGATGGTCCAGAGGTCGGACTCTTGCGAGATATCTCCACGGAGGAAGGCATCGGTTTCAGCCAGATCTTCGGGCTTAGGAGGAACTTGCATGTTAATGTTCCTTCTAGTAATGAAATTGCGATCATCTCTCAGAAGGTGCCTGCTTTCTGCGTCGGTCTCAATGTCGCTTCCTGATCTTCGTCTGCAGCTTGATAGAGCAGCGGTTGGGGAAGCGCTCCGCGTACATATCCATTTTTCCGGAGGTAGTCGGCTTGATTTCGCAAAGACTGATGCGAAACGTGCTGAAGCTCTGGGTGTTTCTGACACCACAGAGTGTGCATACGCGCCATAAAGCCTCCGCGAACAGGGATAATGCTGGCATCGTAGCATTCTAGCACGTCATCCCTGAGTCGATCCGTCCACTCAATGTTGGCATTTCGCCGGTTCGTCGTCGTGTTTCCATCTAAATTATTTTCAGCACCCCGAAATCTAGGCTGATCGGCATTGTTTGCCGACCCATTGTCGGGTGCTCTGCGCGTTCGATTGTCTTGAACCGCATCTACAACATTTTGGTGTTTTGGTGGTTTCATTGTTGTTCCCACGAGCAGCTAGGGAAAGGGTTAGTCCATCCTTGTAGAGCCCCGCGTGCAAGCATAAGGCTGATACTCTGAAAGGTCGCCCGGTATCCCAGAATCACTGTTTGAGACACCTAACCCAGGTGCCATTCAGCTTTCAGCACGGTTGTTACGCCTCCGCTTAGGAGTTATTCCTTCGGGACCATCCCTGGAAAATTGTCTGCGACTGCTGATTAATTATTGTAACCATATTCAGCAGAAACCCTTCGTACAGGAACCCTCTATCCGCAACCCGAGGACGCGTTCGGTGGCTTTGTCATAGGCCCTTCGGTTCTATTCCAAAGGAATCGAAACCGAAACCGAATATATATATATATATATATATATATAT
>CAKNYM010050054.1:71986-98737 GCA_932195095.1 Andricus curvator
CGACAGGGTTTTTCTCGTCCTTTTCAACGATTGCAACCGTGTCCGTAAGAAAAGCTTGGGGTCTTCTATTAAGTAACCCAATGACGATTGTGCATGCCCGTCAATGTTCTAAACGATTATTTTTAACGCATTAATGTTTGAAGAGGGCTTCGCTCGGAATTTTTGATTTTAACCTTTGTTTATTTATAATTTTGTCACTCTAAGTACGCAAAAAATTGACGATTTCCACAAATTAATTAATGAATGGAGCTTATATGTCTAGTTACTTGTTACAAACAAATTTAATACACAATTTGGTAAATATTTTCATGGGCGTTCAAAAATTACTCTTAGGTTAAAAATTAAATCAATTGCATAAGAGAACAAATGTTTTTTTGACTTGTGAAGTTGATTGTTATGACTTCGACGTAGATTTTCAATTTTAAGAAATTTGTTCTACTGATATTGAATTTAAAATAAAATCCGTATCCGTGAAAAATTTTTAAAATCTTGACTTTCGTCAGAATTTTTTTCCAACATAATGTCTCTTTCATTGTTATTTTTTCAGAGTTATATAGAAAATTCTTGAATATTCAAGCTTCACCCCAATATTTTTTCAGAAATTTTTGACGCTTAGCTTTTGAACTGCAGCTCATTGAAAAATTATTATTGTGTGACAGTCTCGTTCGAATAAAAAATGTGACAACCTAGGGTTATTTAATTATTTTGAAAATTGAAGAGAAAAATTATGAATCGAACGAAGATACTGTTTTACGGCTACAAATCTCTTTTTTCGGATTCACCGAAGCTTTTTTTCGATTTAAATAAAAAGCATATAATCTTCCCTTTCCAGTTGTATTAGTACGATTTCATTAAAACATACATTTTTTTTGTTCGATCTCCCTTGAAAACGCGCCATTGCATGCACGTGAAGCAGCCGTAATGTGGCCGCTTCCTGCCGAGTGACGTTCGCATGTGCGCACTTCGCTTCCGGGCCGACATGAAACTTTACGCACGCTATATAAAACTTTACGCCCGCTGCATAAAACTTTACGTCCACTACACATACGCTGCATATACACTACACTGCATACACCACGTAAGTCAGAATATGGAAGACATTATTTTTATCTTTAAAAAAATTGTATCGCTGGACCCCACAGTCTACCTTCTGCAAAGAACGCTATTTCTTCCTTTCACTTATAATATAAAATTGTCAAGTACACCAAACAGCTTCTATCTGCTTCACATGCTTGTTTTCAAGGACGTTCGGACAAAAAGTGTCGTGTATATCAAGGGCGTACGGACTTTTTGACGAGTGTAACTGCCGCCCGAGCGAAGCGAGGGCAGCAAATTCACACTCGTCAAAATAGCCTTCTTTACGCCATCGATACGTAATGCACTATTTTGTAACACATGCACGGCATATTCGATTTTGGAAAAAGTATAGCCTGCTAGTAGTATAGCCAATTACCAAACCGTGCAAATGAGCAGTTATTACACTTTACATGACTGCTTGTAAGTATTGAGATAACCAATCCGTAGCAAAAAATTACAATTAATTACTGATAAACTACGTACATTGCTGAAAATGTTGAAAACTTTTGTTTATGTTAAATTTTTATAGTGTTTGGATATATTTCAGAAAAAAAATTTTCACATGTATTCATTACATACCGGTACGGAAACTTTTATTATTTAACTTTTTATAAAAGCATGATTCCGACTAAGACGAAAAAATTCCGCTTTAATTTTAACTTAACGTGCTTTCTGGTTTTGAAATTCTTATAAATTGGATAAAATGGAAATTTTGATATAATGTGGGTTAAATTGTGTACACCATTATTTGTGAACGGATAAAAATATTTGAAAAATAAAATTTATAAATTTTTTAATAAAATTTGGTTCAAATACAAATGATACAATTTGATTGTTGAAAACAATTTTTCTGTTCTCAAGAAAATATATTTCATCGAATAAAATTAAGATTATATGTTACATTATTATATTTACCAAAAGAATTGAGGATGATCGCCAAAAATAAAACTAGAGTATAAACGATCTTCATCTCTTACAATTAGAAGAAAAACTGATTAATGCGTAAATGAAAATTTCGGTTCACAGTGAAACTGGTGAATATTCTGGTCCTTTGTTTAAGAATATGTCGACATAATATAGTCATTACCTCATTGTTTATACGTATCGCCATTATGTGAATCAAGTTTTTATCTCTGAAATATCTCTATTTCATAAGTCAGGTTCAAGGAAAGAAGTTTGATAATTAAATTCGTTAAAATTGATGTCACAATCTATATAATTTATGAGGTTCTAGAGAAATTCACTTGTTATCTTTCTCTAAAGAATAAGTGTTTCACGAAAATCTCGAAAGCATTGTTGTCACTATTCCTCAAGGCCGATTGGATAATTTGAAAAACTCGACTGAAAGAATGTTGCTAAGTTTACATACATAATGAAGAATTCAGTTTTAGTTGAAGGGCAGTGAAAAAGAATGTCACACTTACGTGCATAATAAAACTAAGAAAATTTGAGAATTAATAATGTAAAATTTTATTGTTTACCCAAAGCCAGACATATTCTGCAGAATTAAAATTTGTATTTCACATGAGCAAAACTAACTTTAATATCAAATATCAATCAAAATTTGTATTTTTCAACAGGTGCACATTTTCATCGCATTATTCAAATTAAAATAATTATTCTCGAAAACCAAAACTCACTCAAAAAGATAAATTTTGAACAAAAAAGGTAAGAATTAAATTTTCAGTTGAAATCATAAATTTTAAAACAAGAAAAAGGGAATTCCCGACAAATTAGTTAACTCTTCAACCAAAGTAATGAATTTTTGATAAAAAGATGAATTTTCAACAAAGAATGTAAGAGTTGATATATTCACCAAAAAATATTCTAATTTTTAATCAAAAACAGTTAAATTAAACAAAAAAATAATAATTTTTAACATTTTGTTGAATTCTTAAGCAAGACAGACTAATTTTCATAAAAAAAAAGAATTTTTAACAAAATAGTTAAATTTTTCAGTAAAGACATTAATTTTTAGCTAAAATAGTGAATCTCTGACAAAAATTGAATTTTCAACCTAATAGTTGAATTTTTTTCTAAAACAAGACAAATTTTGAACAAAATAGGTCAATTTTCCACCAAACAGATGATTTTTTCACCAAGAAGAATAAATTTCTACCAAAAAAGATAAATTATCGACGAAAAATGGAGTAGTTAAATTTTCAGTTGAAAAAATTAGTTTTCAATAAAAAAACTCACTTTCAACCAAGAAAATGAATATTTAACCAGAAAGATTGATTTTCTACGAAAAAGAATGAATTTGAACAAAATACATTAATTTTCAACCAAATTTTGAATTTTTCAAGGAACTTTCAGCCTTTCAGTTAAATTTTCAACCAAAGTAATGAATTTTCAACGAAAAAGGTAAATTAGTCACCAAAAAGATCAATATTGGACCACAAAAGACAAAATTTCATGAAAATACAGACATTTTCAAGAACTAACTGAAATTTCAGCTGAAGAAGATTAAACCAAAAATGGAATAGCTAAATTTTCAGTTAAAAGAACTTATTTAGACCAACAAAAAATTTTCAAAAAATTAGTTAAATTTTAAACAAAAAAAAAGGGTCTCAACTAAAATGATGAATCATCAACCAAAAGAATTAATTTTTTCTTTGTTATGTATTTGTCTGTAATAGAATGAAAAGGAGGTAATATGAAAAGCTATTTTTGAATTGTGAATCTTTTTCATGCTCTGATTTCGTGGCATAAAATTATTCATTAGAAAGTAGATTTCATTTCCATCACAAATAACATTTTTCAAATAGCGACACTAAACTCATGATTCGTTCGAATCTGCAGGGTTTACTCATGAATATCTTACGAGTTCTTTTAATCAGGGCCAAATAATTTCTACCTCAATTTCTTGAAAGAAATCTTCTTCTTGAAATTCTTCTTTGAAGAATATTTTAAATACTAGCAATTGCGGTAGTTGTTTAATTTTTTTTTAAATTATATATATATATATATATATATATATATATATATATATATATAAGAAATGTATACCTTTTGACATTAAAATTTTTGCGATACATAATTGAAAATGCTAATGAAAGCAAAAGTGATAATGTTTCGTTATTTTTGGACACTCACATATTTGAAAAAATTTCAAACTTCACTTTTCAAAACAATCTTTGAATTTGTCATTTCCAAAACTTGGTATTTTGTTAACAATGTCGGATGTGGAACTTTCGATAATTCTGGTTGAGGTTGTTGTAGATTTGGTTGCAGGCATTTCCTATGTTTTAACGTATCTACGATATCCTGTTTCATACACTGTTTTTGTCATTTTCAATGTTTTTGTGACATTTCCAGATATTCCAAACTGAGAAAATAATTGATTCTGAATCATCAAATCTGTCACTGGCTTGTGACTTCTTTTCAATTTTATTCATTTCTAATGACATACTATATGTAATCAAAAATAAATACATGTCTAAACAAATTATTTTCGAAAATTCTGGGAATAATGGAATTGTATAAGGCATGTTTTGCAGTGGACAAAGACGACATCTAAAAGTAGCCCTCGAGGGAGATGGTACGCGGCCAATCTCAAAAAACATGTGGAAAATTTCAATTTTCAAACGACCGAAGAAACGTTAAAAAGATCCCGTCTAACGAAATCTTCCGTGGAATCCAATGAAGCTACGAGTAATATATAAAAGTTACTTAATGAACGTTATTAGAAAGTGTCTCTTTGTATTAGCTTAGATTTTATCTTCTATTAGCTTTGCTTGTAGCCTTTATATTTTGTAAAAACTGTTTTTTTTTCCATTTTCAGCTCCTGATACTGCGGAAACTCATAATCTGCCAATGTTCGCCTCATCGACATTACCATCATTTTCCAATGCACCCGTTCTTGAAAACGACATGACCAACATATTACACAGACCGACCACCGTCGTAGGAAAAGCTGTACGCGCTCTTGCTTCCACGCAGCATTTACAGGGGGAATAAGCGATCAAGGTAATACGCGGACTGATTGCCTTGATGTTATGTCTCTTATGTATCCCCAAGTCCGTGATATTCTTAACCCAACAAACAAAAAAACCAGCCGTGAATTGACAAATAAAAAATCTTCGGATTCTGTAATGTCAGTTGCGCTAGTACAAAAATCTACATTTCTTCAAATGCTAAAAGATGCTCCTGACATGAGAGAAAAATACCAAAAACAGGTTGTTAGATATAGCGAAGCATTCAAACTGATTGCTGCTTACATTTTCATTGTAGGAGATCGTATTCTGTATGACACACTTTGTGCTAATTTATGTTTTCCATCCGCTAGTACTATTAGTCGTTGTATTCATTCTCATTCTGGCTGTTTAATTGTAGGAGTTTTATGCATCAATGAATTAAAAATATTTCTGGAAGCTAGAAATTTACCGTTCAGCGTTTGGCTAAGTGAAGATGCGACGCGGCTTTCTAATAGAGTTCAGAACGATCTACATACCAACCAATTGGTGGGATTTGTTTTACCCTATAATGAACATAGAATGCAAATCACATATTCCTTTTTAGCTACTTCGGCAAAAGTAATCGAGAATCTTTTCAAAAATAACACAATTTCATCGTCTTTATACACGATCATGGCTCAACCTTTACAAAACAATGCTCCCTATTTCTGTATTTGTCTGTATGGAATTGACAACAAATTCACCGCTGAAGACGTGACAAAACGTTGAGATTATTGAGCCAAAATGTTGAAAAGACATGGCATAACAGCAATTGGAATGTCTTCAGACGGTGACCCCAGATTGATGAAAGCTATGCGAATAAAGTCTAAAATTGGAATTAAAAAATCAAACTTTAATATCATTAGCGCGCATTTTCAAATTCCGGAATTTCATGCAACAGTCTTTCCAGAGATTATTTACACTCGAGACACAGTTCAAACCGGTAATAAATTGTTTTCGCGATTGAAAAAATCTTCAATAATAGGATATATTTCATTTGGTATAGCGTTTTTTTCTTTCGTCTGTGGCGAGCTTGGCTTAAAAAATCCCCGAATATTCAATGACAGAGAACTTTATAACCACTAATGCATACATGTGTTGAATTAGTTGAATGCTCATGGTGCATTCAATGTAGTTTTTTAGTACATTAAAACGGGGTCGTCAGAACTGTTCCTTCCTTGGCAATTCGGAAGTCAGCAGTGTGAGAGTTTTTATCACAATATACGCTCAAAAACAACAACATTCAATACAGTAGTAAATTGTAGTGTACTCGAAGCTATCCACAGAATCCATCGAATCCAATTCTAGGCTGATATTTCAATACATGATTACAAAGCTGAGAAACAAAAATGTTTTTTCCGCGAAATCATCAGAAATCAAAGAAATCCTTTGTCTTGCTAAAACAGGTGCTTTTTCCATGATGAAAGAACTAGGAGTCGACATCGGCCTCCAAAAAGCAAGCGATATCCAAGTTCAAAATATAGGTCACGTGAATCTGCACGACGTTGACGATAAAGAAGATTTAGACTACGTTGACAATGATATTTCAGAAAACGTTACTGAACAAGTCATTGTCGATGAAGAATGTGATTCTGATATTTTACAGGATTTAACAAACCTTTCAATTGTGACTGGTTCGTTATAATTTCCGGAAAATGGATACGATTTAACAACTGAACTCCAACCAAATAGCCCACTTACAGTTGTCAAAGATTCCAATGATAAAGAGCATGTTGTAAAAAAGAGTTCCATTTGTTGGCTGCTCCATAAGAACGTATGTAAACTCAGCAGCGATCGCTTGCAAAGGGTACGAGATTCCGAATACCAAAAATATTCCCGATCCACTTATATTCGGAATAACAGCACCCCCAAAAAAATGTGACGTGATAAACATTGGTGATTTGTGCTTATTTGAAACCGTGGATGGTGATAAGTGCTTAGTTGGTATGGTTTTGAGCTTCGCCCATTATAACGGTAAAACTTGGGGATGTATTGAATATACAGAAAATTTTTCGAATGTGCGTAGCAATAAAAAACCTGTTGGAGTATTATGCCAGTAGTATAATGTCGATGATCACGCCAACCTCGTTCTTGCCGAATTAGCTGTGCACGGTTATATTGATATAGAAAAGTACAAATTATCACTACCATCCCCATCGTCTTCTAAAGTAGGGTTTGTCCTTAATTCTATTATTTTCGATTCAATTAAGGATAAGTTGTGAAAAATGTAGTACGCTCGTTACCTTAATTGTAAAAAGATGAGTGACATTTATTTATAAATGTGGCGACTGCTAATTTTGATAAGAAAATGTGACAATGATTCTTGTAGCATTAGTTTAGGCAACTTGGCTAGTGTGCCTTAACAGTATTTTTTATTATAAAGCTTAGGCTAAATTTTCATTAAAGAATGTGCGATATGTCACGTGAAATGTGTGATGATTACAAATACCGCGAGTATAAGAAGTGTCTCTTTAAGTTCTCTTCAACGTTCCATTGATTAGCTTGTTGATTAATAAGCGAGTGAGGAACTTGTAGTATTGAACAACGCAGGTTTTGACGCAAGTGCTAATTGTCAGTAGTTTCACATTTTTCAATAAGTATATAGGGTGTAGAGTAATAATTGGAGATCAAAGCGCACCTTCAATTCTTACGTTCATATTATCAAAATATTGTTTACTTCAAGGATTAAATTGATAAGAGTCGTTAAGATCTCACATTGTTATATGCAGCCAAATGTTTTGGGAAAATTTGCCACGAGATTCAGGAACGGCTGGATGACAATAAAATTAGTGTCCTCTTTCCAAAAAATATGAGAACTGTCCACAATTGTCATCAAAATTACAGAAATTTTCCCCAAAATGAGGTAAAAATCATCATGTATTTTGGAAAAAAGACACACATTACACCATTTTTTCCCGTTTTCGAATCTTCGGATTATTTTCCATGGACAATTTTTTAGGAGTAGCATTAAGTTTGTCATAATGTGTTCAAATCTGTTTACAGTCCTTTTTGTGAGAGAAAGTTTAACGAAGCAATAAAGTACGTTGCTGAATAGTATTCTGTATTTTTCTATAGATGATTTAAGAGTGTGTTCATTCTGAAATTGATTGATTTTGTCATCTTTCACGATTAAAGAGTCGGACTACATCTGGGAATCTTTTTTCAATCAATCTTTCGATCCCTTATCCAATAAAAATATACATACTATATTGAAGAATATCAGTTATTTGGTATCAGTAATATACTATAAACCATCAGACCTTCGGAACACGAAACATATTTATGCAAAAGAGAACGTGAATGATAGAATTCCTTCAACAAAATTTTGATGTTATGAAACATTTATCTCTCAAATGATCTTTCTTGAATCTTAAAAATGACACGGTAACAGATTTGGCGTTAGCGCGAGTCTAGAGAAGACAAAGAATAGATATAGAGTCAATGCGAGTTAGCGCGAGTCGAAGCGTGTCGCATGACTTTTAGGAGTTACTCGGATTTACTACTCCAAAGCGCAAGCGACCGAGAGTCTTTAGAGTCGCTAGAGTTCAGCCGAGTCACATGGAGTATCCGATCACTCGAGACTCAACTCGAGAGTGAACAGCCCTTTAATTTTTTATGTTTTAAAAATTTTTTTAAATGTTAAAAATACGGTATCCGATAATTCCACACGTGGCGAGAGATATTCTGTTAATGAGAAAAATAATTTACTAATTTTAGAGAACTGTAAGTTATGCAACGGTCACTCTAATCGGCGCCTGAGAGTAGACTACCCGAATACGCAGGAAAACCCCGACATGGAGATAGCCATCCGAAAGGCAAGAATAGTTCCGGATAGTAACGGCAGGAAGCGCAGAATTCTCTCTCCCGCCACCTACCTCAACCGGAGAGCATATAAGAAGGAGGGCGAGATGCAAAGCGGGCACTCTCGAGTGGACTACGGGAAACCGAAGTCCATAGCCGGATCATCCATCCGAGTAGCTGCAAAGCTCATGCCCTGGATGGATAAAGGTCGATAGCTTTTGATCCGGGTACGCTGTCACAGGCTCCGGAATTTTTTGTGGTTTCTCAGGGTCACCGTCCAGGCTCCTGGATCTTTTCTATCTTTGTTCTGATCTCTTGGGTACATACAGGCTCCAAGATTGTATCTGATTTTGAATTTTGTTTACCCTGTTTTTATTTTGTATTAATCCTGGGTACGCTGATACAGGCTCCAGATTATTCTTTCAGATTTTATCCTCTGGGTACGCTATACTAGGCTCCAGACATTTTTCTCATTTGCATTCTTTTGTTTTGTCCGGGCATGCTGAATCAGGCTCCAGGCATTCTTTTGTTTATATTCATTATCCTGGGTACGCCATCACAGGCTCGAGACTTTGTTTTTTCTTGTGTTTGTCCAGGTACGCCAAAACAGGCTCCGGAAATAGGTTTTGGCGATTTCAAACGGCGCACGCTTCACAAACTGCCATGAAAGTATTTTAAGTTTAGATTTTCGCGATACAACGAAAATTGTACGATCGAAGTATTATAATAAAAATGAACAAATGGTGAATTCTTTCAGTTAATGGAAAAAAATGCTGTCATTCATATCGAAATTACTGGAATTTTTCTCTCTATATGATAAAGAAACTTCTGTATATCATATAATACTTTTTCAAATCATATAAGCAGGGCCGGATTATTCATTAGGCAGAGTAGGAAACTGCCTAGGGGCCCCGCATCGACTAGGGGCCCGTGCACGCTCAAAAAAAAAAAAAACGTTTTATCGAATGAAAAGTTTTTCTGAAAATTTGTATGGAATTCCTCGACAACAATATCAGTATTTTTTTCGACGCATGTCAATTGGAGAAATACTCCATTATTACAGAACCATCTAGTAACAAGTAGTAGCTAATAATAGCGAATAATAATAATAGCGAATCGGATAAAAATTAGGGAAGTTATGAGTGATTTTTCTCATAAAACTCCCAAAAACGATTTTTTGGCCAAAAAATGAGATTTTGGGGGTGTATGGAAAATTTCTCCTATACAATTTTTCTTAGTTTTAATAGATCGACAACTTGAACTAGGTCTCCATAAAAGTGACTCCAAATTTTTGTTTTTTGTAACACAGTGTTATGCGTGTAGGTGAATTATCATTGCACGTAAGTTAATTCGGAATGAAATTATCTATAAACTACATTATATAACAACGCAATTTCAAGGAACAGAAGAAAATTCTAGACGAACGTCTTGCCAGAGGAGAGAAGGATCTCCGGATAACCTACAGAAACGACGTTCCTGTAATAGTTCCCACCAAGAAAAACCTGCAAGTGTCACCCTAACGTCATCTACTCCTTCTGTAAGGTTATATTACCAGAATGTTAGAGGTATTAATAGTAAGTTGCTACATTTGAATAATTCTCCTGATGTTTACGATTATGATATCATTGCCTTCACAGAAACATGGCTAAAATTATCTGTTAACAGCGCTGAGGTGTTAGACTTGGATGTGTTTCAGGTTTTTAGGGATGACCGTGTAGATAGGCCTGGTGGTGGTGTTCTTCTTTCAATTAAAAATATTTACAACTGCGCAAAAATAACTCTCACTTCTGTAATTCAGGAAGCGCCTTTAATTAATATTGTAGGGGCAAAAATCTTCTTTTCAGTATTACGTGTGGTCATAATAGTAATTTATATTCCACCTGTCATTTCAGTTCAAATTCTTGAGAGGATACTCCTGGCTCTGATATCTATCCGCGAAATTTCTGACCATAAAATGATTATCCTGGGGGATTTTAATATTCCCAACTTCAAAAATCATTTTACTAATATCAAGGCTGACAATAAAGCAGCTTTATTCACATATTTTTGTGAATACAGTCGAAACTCCATAATTCGAACACCCATAATTCGAATTCCTCCATAATTCGAACATTTTCTCCGGTCCCTTGACGTTCCTATACAGAAAACCAGATGCAGATAATTCGAACACCTCCATAATTCGAACTTTTCAGCCGGTCCCTTGCTGTTCGAATTATGGAGGTTCGACTGTACTTTGAGTTAAGTCAATTTAATTTTATCGAGAATTGTAATAATCGTTACCTTGATTTAGTATTTGCTAACTTTGAAGTGAGAATTAATAAAGTTGCTGCTCCTATCCTACCAGAGGACACGTACCACCCATCTCTAAATGTAAAATTTTATCTGAATTTGAGAAATAAGAATTCCACACCAAAATTTTCTGATAACTCCAAATTTATAAGGTATAATTTCAAAAAAGCTGATTTTAATTCACTTTATATGAGTTTGAACAATACAGATTGGTCATTTCTATGGCTTTGTGACGGACCCGAGCAAACAGTTTCTTCTTTTTACATGCTTGTTTATGATATAATTCACAAAACTGTTCCATTATTTAAATTGAATAAATCAATCGACCGATTTCCGTCATGGTATACTTATGATATAATCACTGATATCAAATTGAAAAATAAATGTAAGGCTAAACATGACTCTACTAATAACCCTTATTACCTTGCTATGTTCAAAAAATTACGCGCTAGTATAAAAAAGCG
The DNA here is from genome assembly GCA_932195095.1 of Andricus curvator. NCBI lineage: Eukaryota > Metazoa > Arthropoda > Insecta > Hymenoptera > Cynipidae > Andricus > Andricus curvator. The sequence continues at coordinate 83,574 of CAKNYM010050054.1, forward strand.
TATTGAAATTGCATTTGCTGGATTTACGCACAAAGCAGAGGTAAACATAATCTTAGAACCATCAACATTTTGGTCATATGTCAATAGATTAAAGCGTGATCATAGAATACCAGGTGTAATAAGTTTTAACAACATCGAATTTTCATCTCCTCAGGAAATAGTACAGGCTTTTGCTTACTACTTTAGCAGTGTTTTTATTAAGTCTACTGTTCCTAAATCTTTACTAGATAAGTCACATCACCGACGACTAGGCGATAATATTCAATTTTCTGAAAGCACTGTGTCAAAAGCAATTAAAAAGTTACCAAATAAATTTACTGCTGGGCCTGATATGATACCCGCGTTTGTAGTTAGGGATTGTGAATTTGTATTTACTCCAATTCTTACAAAAATGTTTAATCTAGCATTAGAACGTGGTACATATCCTGAGGAATGGAAAAAGGCTAGAGTTTGTCCTGTATTTAAGAAAGGACTCAAATCTGAAGTTACTAATTACAGGCCTATTGCCATCCTAAATAATTTTTCCAAAGTGTTTGAATTATGCCTACGTGATTTTATATATACTCTTATTGCTAAAAATATATCAACATTTCAACATGGCTTCATTCCGCGGAGATCTACCACTTCCAATCTACTTGTGTTTACGCAGAATATAAAGGACCTTCTTGTCCATTACGATAAGGTTGATGTTATCTTTACAGATATTTCTAAAGCTTTTGATAAGGTCGACCATGCTTTATTACTTAATAAGCTTTGTAACATGGAAGTTCCGCATAAATTCTTGCTCCTAATAGCATCGTATCTTACTGATAGGAATCATATGGTTCAGTATGGTGGCTACTCCTCTCTTCCGTTTGTGCCTTCATCTGGAGTACCTCAAGGTTCCAATTTGGGACCATTGCTTTTTCTTATATTTATGAACGATGTATCACTTTCTTTGAATTGCAATCACCTTCTTTATGCAGATGATGTTAAAATGTATTTGCCCATTGCGAATCTCAACTCTTGCTCAAATCTTGAAACTAATTTAAATCTATTCAACAATTGGTGTAAATTGAACAATCTGAGTCTAAACCCTTTGAAGTGCAAAATTCTATCGTTCTCAAATAAAAATATAGTACTGACTCATAAATACTCCATTGACGGCATTGAACTGGAGAGGGTTGAAGTGTATAGAGATCTAGGTATTTTACTAGATAGTCGCTTGACTTTTAATGACTACATAGTTGAGTTGGTTGCTGGTGCAAATAAAACTCTTGGCTTTCTGATGAGAGCATGTCGACATTTTAAAACAACAAATCCGCTTATGATATTATTTTGTTCACTTGTTAGATCGAAACTTGAATATGCGTCTATCATCTGGTCCCCACATACAAAAAAGCATATAGCTGCTAGTGAGAGCTGTCAAAGGCGTTTCCTTAAATACCTAGCGTTTAAAGAGGACAAACTTTACCCTCCCCGGGGATCTGACCACCAGGCTTTATGTAATAGATTCCGTATGTGGGCTCTCGAAGATAGACGAATATTCGCAAGTATTCAAACACTGTTCAAAGTTATCCGAGGACTAATTGATAGTCCATCATTACTTGAATGTATTCCGGTAAATATACCCCAGTTTAACTCTAGAAACTCGCCTATGTTCTATTTCTCAAATTCTAAGAGTAATACCTCTCCGATTTTCAATATGTGTAATTGCGCGAACAAGGTCATGTTAATCAATAAGAATATTGATTTATTTTATATGTCTTTCGGAGAATTCATGAATGTTTTGCAGGAGTTTTTTGAACACACGAACACAATGTAAAAGTCTTCCTGCGTACTCACATCTATATTTATTGTACATAATGTACATCTTTGTAGCCCTATAAGTGGTTCTTTGAACTGTTGGGCTTTCTTAATTTTCAAATAAATAAATAAATAAATAACAGAAGTTTGAATTTTTGATAAAGGACATTGAAGTAATACATGAAGAAAAAAGGGGTACTTTTTCTATGTTGGCATTGGTATTTTTCTAATATGAACATAGGATATTTTACTATGTAACATACGCATTATTCCTATGGCATATAGGGAAAATCCCAATGTTAACATAGGCATTATCCCCATGACAACATGAGGTTAAATCCTAGGTTAACATAGGAATTATTCTCATGTACATAAATTCCAAAAACAATAATCGATGATTATCAATGACGATTAATGATCAATAATCATGATTAATCATCATTAATTGCAATTAAAAAATTTTGTTTTCCATGGCAACTTAAAATTTTTCTTAATACACTTCGAATTTTCTTAGTAACAAATATTTCGAAGCAGAAAACCAGAAGAATATTTTCGTTTTGTAATTTCAAAAAATTGTGAGCATTTACCATTCGAAAAATATCAAATTATAATTAAGAATGATTCTTAATAAATGAATTCTACATTTATTGTGTGATTTGTTTGCTCATTTCACCTGCCTATAGTCTAAATCCGACAAAAATGTGAAATATGTAGTTTCCAAACGATTTTTTTCGAATTAGATAGGAAAAATTCCTATGTTGACATAGTCAAAATCCATATGCTAATATAGGTATTCCCCCTACGGTAACATAGGAAAAATACCTCTTTTTCCGTACAGGATTCCTGGAGTCGATCATCTGGAAGTTACTCACATCCCTTCATCAACCTGGAGGGACGTGATTGCATTGCCTAGGGGCCCGGACAGGGTTAATCCGGCTCTGCATATAAGATTTTCTGTAAAATCTATCACAAAATTTTGGGAAACGAAACAAGTTTTTTCAAAATAAAGGGTGATTAGTATTAGTATTTTCTACATTTTTTTGTAACTTAATTCATTTTTAAAGTTATGTTTCTTTTATAAATCCTTGATAAATTTTGATTTTACAAACAATGTTTTCTATTTGACTGAGTTTTTTGTATCGTAGACGTTTTTGGTGGGTTTTCAATATTTTTTAAATCAATTTTTATCCAATAAAATACATCTTTCAAGTGATAGTTGATAGGATTGAGAATATATTATAATATAAAATATTTGTTTTTAAATATATTAAAATTTTATTAATTTTGATGTTTTGACTTTCTAGAAGGAAATCATGTATCACAAATAGGTAAAGTTAGTTGATATCTTCAATAAAATTCTTATTTCAATACTATACTTACGCGGTAGAGCGGCGCGGATGGAATAGGTTTTCAAAATTATATTGATTTAAACAGATGTTCTGGATAAAGTTCCGAAAACTACTTACCTCCCATTCATTTAAAATTTTGTATGCCAATGTATTCTGACTCTCTAATTACGAAAATGATAGCGAAAATACCCGCAAATTTGATTTTCAAGGTCAAAACCGACAAAAAACTGTAAAATGTACGCTTTTCTGTTTATTCACGTAAATATTACATATTTGCCAAAAAGCTTCAAATAAAAGTTGTAGATCTTCTGAAAATACACATTTTATTTTATATACAGTTTTTTGAAAAAGCCATTATTTTGAGAGAAAAGAAGGAAAATGTTGGTACAAAGTGTAGAATTGCTTGGAATGGGACTTGTGGCCCTCCTGTCTACCACGAGACATTGGTAAGAGGAAGGTAAGTGACCTTCATTATCCAACTGTGAACAGTCACGGGGGTGCCTTCCCGCCCTAAGAGACTACATTAATCCTGTGACCAGTCACAGGGGTGCCCCCCTCACGAGACGTTGGAAAGAGAGAGGTATGTGACCTACATTATTTATGTGGCTAGTGATAGGGGTGCCTTACCACCCCACAATACGTTGAAAAGGGGTAGGGGTTTGACCAACATTATTTCTGTATCCAGTTACAAGTGTCCTTCGCGCCCCCCATGTGACGTTAGAAAAGGGTATGGGTTTGACCAACATTATTTCTGCGACCAGTCACATGAGTGCCTTTCCGCCAACTTGATACGTTGAAAAGGGGTAGGTGTTTCACAAACATTATTTCTGTACCCAGTCACAAGTGTGCCTTATCGCCCTCCTACGAGATGTTGGAAAGGGGTCGGGGTTTGACCAACATTATTTCTGTTACCAGCCACAGGGGTGTCTCGCACCACATGACGTTGGAAAAGAGTAGGGGTTTGACCAAAATTTTTTCTGTGACTAGTCAGAGGGGTGCGTTTCCGCCCGCCCGCGGCTATTTTCACTATCATTATCATAATCAGCGAATAAGAATACGTAAGAATACCTTATTTCGATTCAATCAAAGGTAAGTACTTTTTGATGCAGTTCCGAAAAGTACTTAACCTCCTGTAAGTTTGGTAAAATATACTTGATGGAACATTATCTCATTCTTATAAAAAAATAATGGATTTAGGCGATAAGTTCGAAGAACTTAAAAGGCATATTTTTTCGAAGGCTACAACTTCTATTCAAGACTTTTTCCTCTCAAACCAATATTTATCCAAATATAGTGAAAAAATTAAAAAACACAGTTTTTATTAGTGTTTTGACCTTGAAAGTCAAATTTTCGGGAATTTTCGTAATCAGCGAGTCAAAAGGTGTGGGTATACCTAGTTTCCAATCAACCGGAGGTAAGTACTTTTCGGAAATAGGATTAAATAGGAAAAGGAAAATGGTTGGTCAAAGAGGAAAAAGGAAGTAAAGTTAAAAATTTGGTTGTGTCGTGAGCTAGAGGGTGGAGAGTTGCGCTAGAGTTGACACAGAGAAATGCCTAAGAATATTTTATTTCGGGTTTGGCGTTGATTACGAACATGAACCAAGGAAAGTGTTTCCCATTCATACCTGCCCTAGCGAAAAGGGTAATTCTAGCTGTCATAAAAGCTCAAACAAAAAACAGGTTTTTACGCACGTGTCTGCTGTATGTATGTCTGTCTGTGAGCACGATTGCTTTGGAAAGAACTAATCTATTAGATTGGCCTTTGGTACACTCTTCTAGTCTCGGAAACTAAAGGTCAATTAATTACTGTTTGATAGGACGCGTAGTTTTTGTTTAATTCGTAAAAAACATTAAAAATAAAAAATAAATTAAATTTTTGGAGAAACGACACAAACTACGAAAAAAATGAATTGACAAAAGTTGTTCACCCAAACAAGGGCTACAAATTTGTTATTGATCGTTTTTTGATACGATACGTAGTTTTTGTTTTAATGGCAAAAAATAACATTAAAAATAAAAAATAATTTTTTTTTTTAAAAACGACGCAAGGTACGAAAAAAAAATTCATTAAAGGTCAAACCATCGACAACTGAAATGTTGTGATTATGAATTATCTTTTATTAAAGCTCCTTCGGCTTTCACGAACATATTTTCATCACGTGTCTCGTGAGAAAAAAAGGTTAAAAGCAAATAGATCTGATTTGAAAACAATTTTTTTATTCAACATTTTATTGTACCTTGTGTCTTTTTTCCAAAAGTTTGATTTGTTCATTTGTAATGACATTGGTCACGATTGAAGCAAAAACTGAGCGTCTTACAAAAAAATGATTAATAAAAAATTTGTAGGTCTTTTTTGGTGAAGAACACAAAAAATACGCGTCAAATCATAAAGTGATTTTTGTTTTTTCAGGCAAATTCCAAAATTTGTCATGATAATCTTCTAGGGCTTTCAAGAAGCGAAGTTTTTCTTCTCTTGACTTTTTTTAATATCGTGCGTTGTTTGGCTTCAAATTTTCATTTTAGTTTTTTTTTGGAACATTGAAAATTCTGTAACTCTGATAATTTCCTTTTAATAGAAAAAAGTCTTAAGCATAAATTGTTCGACCTTCCGAGTACTACAGATAGCTAAACATAGAATTTTTAAATCGTAACGAAATCGTTCTATCTTTTTAGGCCTTAAAAAGTGTGCCAAAGCACAATCCAATCCGATCAATCTTTTGAAACTTATCGTGCCTGCACGATACTGCAGACTACAGACAGAGACTTTCGTAAAAATAGTTTCTTCTGACTCAGGGGGGTCTCAAAACGTGGAGATTTGATGAAAACCGACTAAGTCAAGTTTTTCAACCTTGAGAGAATCTTCCGGGTATAACCGTCACATCTCCCTTATAAGGTCTGTATACCTCTCTTTCTTTTCAGTCTCCTTGGCTAGTATGTTTTTGTCGGCTGGTGCCAAAAATTCGATAACAAACATGGTTCGCTTCTCGAAGTCAAGGAGAACTATGTCAGGCCTCGAGTGCGCGACAGAAACAATTGTCGAGAATATGAAGTTCCAGTATATGCGGCACTTCTCATTTTCGATAATGAACTCTGTTTCCCTAGGAGCGTTTGGCGGAGCGGTATCATGACTAATTCTGTAAGAGTGACAGAAATGGTAATAAAATACTATTAGTGCCGCATTGTGACTATGGATGTACGTCGTTCCCGCATGAGCTGGACATCTCGTGTCAGGATAAAATTTCAGCCTTCGAAAATTTCACCCAGACTATGGCTTATTGAACGAAAGTAGTTACGAAAAGGGGATCAAATTTCGCATGGTTTATTGACTACAATTTCTTCCCAATCGTTGAACTTCTTTTCGATAAAAATTATCTAGTTAAATATAATCTAGGGCGCCACCGACTAAAAACACTAAATGAGCTTCATTGTGACAATCTCGTTGACAAATTTGATTTAATTTTACCAAAGACCCTAACAAAATCTTAAATAGGTTTAATTTTCAACGAATTAGCTCAGAAGGGGGGGGGGGGGTCGCCTAATCACAAATGAATCAGAGGCCAACATTTCATAACCAAGGGAATCTTTTATTGTATCGAAAGAAAAAAAAAGAGAAATCTCTGAACAATGAACAAAACGATTCGCATGCCACTCTATTTTGTACATAAGATAACGGAGCTGACTTTACAATCGAAGTTCGAACAAACAGAATTAACGCGGGGTCCGTATACGAATTTAACAAAAATTTTAGTTCCAAAAGACACCCAATCTTACCATTTTACCGCATGCGGTCAACCCCAGTTATTCAACTCTTACATAAAAAAATTGTCGACCAGTTGCTCCATTATTAAGCCCGACGCGAAACAAGTGAGATCAGCACTCGGCTCCGGAACTGTTAACAAAATTGGAAAATTCTTACGTCCGAGATATCAATAATAAAAATTCGTTTGATTCAACACGACATGATTCGGCGGATATTTCTCAAAAATAAACCTACGGGCAAAAAGTAAAACCCGCACAGAGAACACTTAAGATGGCGAATCACCTGGGCTATCGTTCATCCCTACGACCCACTTGTCGTTTATATGCCTGTTGGGTAGCTACGACAGCGCCACCAATTTGGAACAGTTGGGAAGAAATTTGAATTTCAATTCAATATTAACGAAAAATCTTATAGTAAACAATTAATTTTAAACCGAAGATTAACATAAAATAAATTGATATTCACTTATTTTTTTCATGAACATTGCGCAAATAACTTCGAGATATCCAATAGTTCGCGTGTCAGATGGCGCTGTTGTCAAAGTCACAAAGGTATCCTACGGGCGTATCAACTAGGGCGCCGTCGAAGTGGTTTGCCGAAATTAAAAGTAACGAACCTGGACTTTCGATACGTGTTCAGCTTCTTCAAAATCCATTGTATCTTTACAAATTCCAAATCTTGTGATTGTACAATATTTTTCTTCACAAAGCAACTTCTGTGAACGAGCATACAGCTCGGAGCAGAGAACGAGAGTGAAAAGTTTCCAGGCAACGTTGATCCTTCCGGCTGGTTTGTGCGTTCCTCACCACCCACGGACGCACTGATCGCGAAAGCGCGGCAGACCAACTTCATCATGGCCACCGGAACCCACGTATTTAATGAAACTTTGGTAAAATGAAAAGTTTCATGAAACTTTCAAGGTCTCGTGAAACATTTCAATGTTTCAAAAGGCGGTGGCGGGAAAATTCAAACCGCATATAAGGAAAATGAAAATCAATTCACATTTTCTCAAGCAATCGTTGATTATAGAATTAATTAACTGATGCAATAAGTTTTGATACTATTCCCTTAAATTAAATACTAAAAATGTATGAAAAAAATTGAGTTTTATAGCAAATAGAGTTACATGATTAAGAATTTTAAAAAACCAATTTTCCTAAAGTAAGTAAATATATATATTAATCTATATATATATATATATATATATATATTGATTTATTTATTGAATTTATATTTAATAAACTGATGTCCAAGTAAATGAAAATGGTATATTTGTATTAAAATTAGATAAAGAAAAAAATTTGTTTAAAAAGTTGAACAAACAGGAGGGTTTATTTTATTATTATCAGGACCTTCATTTTCTCAAATACGAGTAGCAAATAAATCTTAATCAGTCTTTTCAAAATGAAGAATTATTTGTTACGCTCACGATCAGTCTTTCCAATTTCTTCGCTTCCTAATGACCTTTACTTTATATTATTATTTATAAAACTTTCAAGATCTTTTACGAATTAATCTTCGTCTAAACGTTCCTCCAAGATTTCATCGGTTCTCTGTTCATCATAATCCACATTTGCTTCCGTATCCACGATTTCTGCCTCTAATTCGCGATTAATCTCGTATACCATTAAGCCATTTCCCTTTCGGCGAGCCTCTAGGGGTAAGCGTGACAGTACCCGATTCGGGTAGTGTTTCTAGGTGGATAGTTTCTTGTAGTAAATAACTACAAGTGTGGGCTCACCACACCCACGACCGCCAACAGCAACGCAGTAGTATCAGACGGTCACCCATTCAAGTACTAACCGCGCCCAACACTGCTTAACTTCCGTGATCTAACGGGAACTGGTGTTTCCAGAGTGGTATGGCCGTTGCCATATTCATATAAATTCAATTCTATTGATTCTAAGTACTGTGAAAATAAATCATTATGCTGAATAAAATATAAATTTATGTTTTATGTATTATATATTATATATGCTAAAATAGTACAAAATTTTCGTTACAGTTCTTTTATGAATTTGACAAATTTTCCAATCGTATTTGTTCAATTAAAAAATGTATACCTTCCAGTTTGCTTAATATATGTAAGCTTTCCAGCTCTCTCTAGTAAAAGACGATTGATTGTCTTATTATGATCTCCTTAGTATGTACTGTTTGTACGTTCACAGGCAGCAGAAGTCGGGGATAATGATACAACTTTTAATGCGATTGTACGCAATGATTTGCCAACGCAGCAAGCTTTCCACCAAAAATATGGAGTCATCGATGTGGTTGTTAAGTTTAAGGAAGCTTTTTTCCACACTCCTTCTTGCAGTCTGAACATACTACGTTCTGTGAGCACATCTTGAATTGAAATTTTTTCAATATCAGCGTAGTGTCTTGTTAGGCTGATTATGTATTCTTGAGCTTCCAGCACCTCGCTGTCAATCAAATATTTTCCGCGCTTTGAAGGATCTAATAGGTTGGTTGCATAATGATCGGGCTTTATGCAAAAGTCATATCGATCCTCAAGGATCTGATTTATCTTTTCATTCTCGGATAAGAATGGTGAAATTGGCACTACTTTTTGGATGTGCTCCCTGATTTCTGAGAAGGCAGTACATGCAGAACTCATGAGGAGTTCATCGCTTTCAATTTCGTAAAGCCATGAGATAAATGGCTTCAGAAAAGTCACACAGTCCTCGAGAACGTCCCAACAGTTTGTGTTAAGCAAGATTGTTGTTAAATCGCTGCTTAAATGTTCTTCAGCTCGAGGATCTATGCACATCTCTCGAAGGACAATTTTATTGAAAAGAATACTTTGCATACACTAAAAGATCGTGCCAAACCTCGTTTTTCCTTGCGTTTGCAAAGCGGATTGTTTAATAACAGTCCCTGTAAATAACATGCATATAATTTAGTACGAAAAAACATAAAATTAATAATTCTTTAAAATTAATATTTTGAAAGTATATTACCTGATTCTTTAGCGGCAGCTTTTATCGCAGATTGTTTTTCTGTGAAAATTGACAGGAGAATCTGGCTGGATTTCACTTCCTTAGTGACTGTTGAGCAGTAGTCTTTAATGTCAACCATGGTAGGTACTTCTAAACATATATTCTTGAAAAATGAGTGGATTCCATGTAATAGGCAACTATATGCCGTAAAGTGAGGATATTTTGCTTGCACAAGCTTCCAAGCTAGCTTCATATTTTTCTTACGAGGGCTAGTGAAAAATGTTTTTATAACACACCGAGAAGGGTCCGCACTTCTCGGTAGTGTGGGGATGCTGATGTCATCACTACAATGATCTCAATATATGTAGGAATATACACGGAGATCTTAATTTGATCATTGTAGTGATGCCATCAACGACCCACTAAAAAAACACCACCCTTTCTCCTGGGCAAGATCCCCCCCGGTATCCGCTTTCGCATTACTTCAGGGGGTGCCGTTTTCTTCACTTTATAAGTGCCACCTGGTTTTCTTGTTTTTGGTGCCTGATATTCTGCACCATTGTCATCTGCTTTACCTCCCAACCAACATGTACGCATGGTCCTCAGCAGTGCGGTAATACCGCACATCGGGCTCGTCGGCCTTCGACATCTTGGTTAGGTGTAGCTGATTGGGCTGTCATCTGGGAGGCTTCCTCAGCGGGGCTGCCTCCCTGAATGACGCGCATCTCATTGTCCCCGGAAGATGGTCAGTCCGGGGCTTTCCTTCTTTTGCGGCGCAGAGGTAACACTCCAGAGTGTTTACGGACTCCGCAGACCTGTGTCCCTCCTTGTCGCACCTCCAGCATCCTCTCGTCCGATCAGGACCCTCACAAACCGCTGCCATGTGGCCAAAGCGTAGACAGCGGTAACATCCAGTGACCTGCATCTTCTTGCGTACGCGACAGGACACCCATCCCACTTTCAGGTGCCCTGCGCGTACGAATTTCATCGCCATTTCCTCAGACAGTTCCACGAAAGCCTTCAGAGTTCCTCGGAAGGCTTTTTTCGTGAGACTGGCCTTAACATCTCCTGCGTGCTGCTCGCTGAAATGTTTTCTGATGGCCGCCTCGGCCTCCACCGCTTCTGTGGTTGTGTCGAGGTCCAATACCTCGACCTCAGTGCGAGGGACTAGCTCTCGCACACAACCCTTCTCCACAACAGCTGTTCTAATGGCAGCAGACAGCATTGATCTGCCATCCGCTGCAGGCCCGACCTCTACAAGGACCTCTCCCTTTCTTGTTTCCCGGACACCCCTGATATATATACCAAGGGAGTCCGGCTTAACCTTGCGTTTGAGGTCCTTCAGGACCTCAGCGTAACTCGAACCCTCGGCCGGTTTTATGAGAACTTCTTCTCATCGAGCACTCCTCTGCACCTCTTTTGCCTTTTTGGGTTGGTTGCAGGTGTCTTCCTACTGCCTCCATTCCTCCTTTCTGGCGTGTACGTCGCATGTGCTGCAGCAGTGCGGGTCCTCGGCTTCTTTGTCTTTTGTCTTGAGACATTTGCCTCGACAGGGCTCAAAGAAGGCTCCCTCTCTCGCTTCCCAGATTGGGGAGTGAAAACCTCCACAGCTTCTTCAGTTTGAGTCCCTGTCTGGCTCATATTCTTCTTCTGTGTCTTTTCCCTGGCCTTCTTCATTTTTATGGCGGTGGATGCGCCAACTCCTCGCGGAACAAAACCATAGTGGTATTTAGCATTGATGTTTTTGCTGGATAGTTAGCCCACCACCTAGCTAGCTTCATATTGGAAGCATTATCCGTAACAATGACGACAATTCGTTGAGCTCCGACTTTTTATATAATCTCTAATATTATATTTGCAATGTTTGACCCAGTATGTCTGTCTGCTCCAGTAGTATTCGTGTTAAAAAAATGGTTTTGGTGTATTCACAATGACATTGATAATTCCCCGTCTATGAATATCGGACCATCTGTAGAGCCAAACATGGTGCTAATTCTATTTGCTCGTCAACTTTTTTCTCCACTCGTCTGAATTCTTCATTTAGTAGACGATTGGATAATTCATACCGTGATGGAAGCTGGAAGCTTATTTTCAGTTTAAAAAAAAAACATATGCAGCGATCGTTCTCCACGACTGACAGATGAGTACTAGAGCAATTTATAGCCCTTGCAAACAGTATTTCCAACTCACGCTAAAAAACCAAACATACATTTTTCATTTTTAACAAATACAAACCTTTTCTTTTTAAATGACGAGACCGATGATCGCGCGCTGGAGCGCGCGTGTTTTCGTGATTTGAAATATTTTGTAATTATCTTTTTAATTTATGTTGCAGTTCGAACCAATTCGATTTAATCCGAAACAATTCGAAGCAACTTTTCAATCCCCTTCAACCCTTCTCAATCCATCTTTCAATCCCAAATTAAAACCCAATCTCAATACATGCATGGATTCGAGGCTCACTTATCAATCCTTCTCCACTGATGTATCAGCACCAACTCCAACTCAAACCCATACCGAATCAATTTTTCAATCCGTGCCTCCAATCCTTTTGAATACGTGGGACTTCTTGAATTCAACCAGAATGAATCCGACTAAATCTGACACCAGTCCGAGTGGATAAATGTGAATGCAAAACCAATCCGAATGAATAACGCACCAATCGGAAACAAATTTTCACTTCTTCTCAGTCCGATGCCCAATCCGAATGAATCCAAGACACATCCCATATCCCAAGCCAGTTTTAATATTTTTAATGCTCGCAAGTCCGTGCGCCCAATCCAATGAATCCGTGGCTCATCCAAAATGTCTTTTCAATCCTTCTCAATTCTTGCACGTACAAGTACAACAACTTCAATCTGACTCAATCCAAATCAATCCGAACTCGCCATTCAATAATTTTCAGTCCGAATGAATCTATCCCCTTCTAAAAAATTTATGAAATTTTGACAGTTTTCACGTATTTTTTAACGTTGTCCAAAAATCTGAAAATGTATCAGATTTCGTAAATATTTATACTATTTGTTATTTATTATTAATTTTTCAAGTTTTCGCATATGTCTCATCGTTTTCGACATAATTCAAAATTTGGATTTTTTCCTTTTGAAAATCTTTTTATTGGGCTAATTTGTGGTGGCCGAAGACCAGCCCTTGTATAATAACCTGAAAATTTTGTCAGTTTCACGTATCTCACTGATTGCGAGATCATTCAACATTTTTTAAAAATAATTTTGAAGACTTTTACTGGGTTTATTCATGGTGGCCGAGGACCATCAGCCTTTACAAAATCCCGAACGTTTTTCAGTTTTAATGTATCTTATCGTTTTTAGATAACTCAACATTTTTATTTTGGAAATCGCTCTACTGGGCTGATTCTGGGCGCCCGAGGACAATTCCGGTCAGGAATATCCTGAAAATTTGGTCAGTTTTCGCGTATGACTACTTAACTCTACTTTACTGTTAGTTCGGGGTGGTTGGGGACCTTCATCAAGCCGTGAAAATTTGGTTAGTTTTCGCGTATCTCTTACCGTTTTGGAGATAAATAAAATTTTTGAATATGTTCCTAAATTTTTAAATCTTTCTATTGGGTTAGTTCGAGTTTGTCGAAAACTCGAACTAACTCAGTGCCTGAAAATGTTTTCAGTTTTCGTGTATCTCTCACCGTTTTCAAGATAACTCAAAAATTGCATTTTTAAAAATTTTGAAAATCGTTTAATTGAGTTAGTTGAAATTGGTAAAAAAAAACCCCTCTATAAAAACCTTAAAATTTACTTAGTTTTCACGTTTCATGACCATTTTCGAGATTCAAAATGTTGATTTTTTTCATTCTGAAATTTTGTTTACTGGTTTAAATCGGGGTTGCCGAGGACCATACCCCTTTAGAAACTCCTGAAAATGTTATGAGTTTACGCGTATCTCTCACCGCGTTCTATCTAGATAACTCAACTTTTTTTTTAATTTAAAAAATCTTTTAATTGGGTTAGTTCAAATTGGTAAAAAATAAACATCCTCCACAAAAACCTTAAGATTTACTTAGTTTTCACGTATCTCTGACCGTTTGCGAGATGATTCAAAATTAATTTTTTTTTAATTTTGAATTTGTCAAAAACAAACCCCCTCTGTAGAATCTTTAAAATTTTGTCAGTTTTCACGTATCCGTGACCCTTTTAGAGATCATTTAAGATTTTGGATTTTTTTCGAATTTTGAAAATTTGTTTACTGGTTTGGGTCGAGGTATGGTTGAGGACCATCCCCCTTTAGAGAACCCTGAAAATGTTTTCAGTTTTCGTGTATCTCTAAACGTTTTCGAGATACCTCAAAATTTGGATTTTGTTTTGAATTTTGAAAACACTTTCTTCCCTTTCTCCTATGTTTAGAGAAACTAACAATAAATTATAACTAATTCGACTTAAACACACTTAGGGATCATTCATAAACTACGTTACGCGTTTTTCTTTTGTTTAAATAAAGATGAGAATACAATTTCTGTGAAGTTAAAAAGGATACAACGATATAAACAAAAGAAAAACGCGTCGATCCCTTCTAATCAAATTTTCAAACTACTGTATTAATTCATTATAATAATTAAGCCAGAAATGTAGACTCTTTTGAAATTTGCTCCTACTTGAATTGTCGAGTTATCGAATCTTTTTTACATTATCGACTTATCGAATCTTGCTTTCGATTCTCGACAGCTGATTGGCTGATTCTATTATGACTTACATTAGATGTAAATGGCTAACTGAATTTACCAATAGGGTTTAGGGACTACGCATAAAGTTAGCCGAAATGCATGTACTTTTTTGAATTATGCTATCTCCTCATCTGAAGTAAACTCGTATGTACTCGATGTCATCATGAATATTGGATTAGAATAATTGTTGCATTAGAATTGCCTTATTGAAGGTGTAACACAGTGTAACCACACTACACTGAATGTAACCACACTTGATCACACTACACATGATCCAATTCACACCAGTCAACTGCGCACGCGTTGCGTTGGAAGGGGAAGGCCACACACATTCATTATTATTTTCAAGTCGAGAAATTATAATAATTTATGTTAATATGGTTCATATATGTTACTGCAATTACTATAAGATCCATGATAATAGAGTATTTTATTATTATTACTATAGAAAATGTCATGTACTTAATATCCTATTAAAATATCAAAGTTGTCTAAAAATCGTAAATGGTTTTGTCCTCTAGATCCGTGATCTTCTGCGATAACAGGATATATCACGGTATTAGTTGATTAGAAGCTATCAGTTCCGCTATAGTCAACTCTGGGTCAAAGAGCGTCAAAAATATTTTTTCCAATCAGACCCT